>WAAF01004086.1:1043791-1151793 GCA_013400475.1 Tricholaema leucomelas | reverse complement strand
GGAGGGGGGGGGGGGGGGGGGGGGGGGGGGGGGAGGGGAGAGGAGAGGAGAGGAGAGGAGAGGAGAGGAGGCACAATACCAAAAAGGTGGGGGTAGGAGAAGGGAAGGGAGGCAAGAGGTTTTTTACATATTTTCCTGTGAGCAAAAAGCCCTAGAGAAGAATGAAATTCTTTTGGATCAGACTGCTGAAATGTATTTATTGTTTTAGCCATGGAACTGCAAATTTAGTTACGGTCTTGATTCCAGTTACTGGACCCTCCTAAATTCTGGCCTTGTTTTCACTCTGCTGAGGTACAACGGCCTTGATAGATGTGTGTGGCACCAGTGTGACTGGGATGTGAAATCATGTGCTTTCCCCTCACATGAAGAGGCATTTCAGCAGTGATTAATCATCTATTTTCTCCTTTGGCAGCTATTCACAGAGGTTTTCATTTGCGAGGCATGATTTCTTGTTCTTTTTATTGCCCGTGTGGTGAGGTCCCTAAAGAACTGACATTTACTGAGGGAAGTGGGTGCAGACCTGTCTGAGATGCTCAGGAGATGGGCTGATGCCGTGTACCATGGGCCTGGCTTCAAGAGCTCTCAGAAATGAGTCTTCCAGCTGAGATTTATTGAAGTTTCTTAAAGTCCTGAGTTGTTTTCCCTTGAAGCATTTAGTTCAGTAGATCTTTATCGACCTCTGCCTGTACATACATGAAGATCCATATGCAAGGACACATGTTTACAACAAATTGCAATCTGAGGTCGTTGCTGCATATTCATGAGTGCACCTAAGGGCTGAAATATCTTTTCTACGTGACAGAGTTTTGCTCTAATAAATTGTACAGTGGATGTCATTCAAAGGAGGTAATGACTTTTGGACAGGCGTTCCTGAAACGTACTCTCACGGTTCCCTGTAGTATCCTTGGTGTGTTTAATTACAACAGATGTTGTTTTACTTTGGCAAAGAAAACCTTAAAGTATTAAAGAATCCTTTGTGAGGAGTCTCTGTGAGAAGATTGGGGATCTCACAAGCCATTGCATTTCCTTCTTCTTGTTGATATTTGCCATATTCCTTGATGCCAGATCCTCCAGATCCTGGAAAAAGAAATCAAATGATTAGGTAAAATTACTAACAATTGGGAATAGCACAGTGGGAGTGGAAATACAGGCTTCTATCATTAAAAATATATTCCCAGGACTTCTTTATTTCAGGTTGCCATTGCTTTACAGGAAAAACCTTCAAAAGAGGGGCATAAAGCTTCCTCAGGAGGTTCAGCAAGACCAAGTGCAGTGTCCTGCATCTGGGGCAAGGCAATTCCAGACTGGGCAGTGAGTGGCTGGAGAGCAGCCCTGAGGAGAGGGACTTGGGGGTGCTGCTGGATGAGAAGCTCAGCATGAGCCAGCAGTGTGCACTTGCAGCCCAGAAACCCAAGCAGAGCCTGGGCTGCAGCAGGAGAATTGTGGCCAGCAGGGCCAGGAAGGTGATTCTTCCCCTCTACTCCTCTCTGGTGAGACCCCACCTGGAGTACTGCATCCAGTTCTGGAGCCTCTATTACAAGAAGGATGTGGAGATGCTGGAGCATGTCCAGAGAAGTGCCACTGGGATGATCAGAGAGCTGGAGCAGCTCTGCTGTGAGGACAGACTGAAAGAGTCGGGGCTGTTCAGTCTGGAGAAGAGGAGGCTCCAAGGTGACCTTCTTGTGGCCTGCCAGTATCTGAGGGGGCCTACAAAAAAGCTGTGGAGGGACTTTTTAGGCTATCAGGGAGTGACAGCACTGGGGGGAATGGAGCAAAGCTGGAGGTGGGTAGGTTCAGACTGGACATGAGGAGGAAGTTGTTGAGCATGAGAGTGGTGAGAGCCTGGAATGGGTTGCCCAGGGAGGTGGTTGAGGCCCCATCCCCGGAGGTGTTTAAGGCCAGGCTGGATGAGGCTCTGACCAGCCTGCTCTAAAGTAGAGTGTTGATGCCCATGGCAGGGGGGTTGGAAGTGGCTGATCCTTGTGGTCCCTTCCAGCCCTGACTGATTCCATGATTCTATGATTTGGCCAAACCAGACAAAGCCACCATTAGTTTTCCCCTTTTAATTTGCCACAGAATCTGTTTGAACCTGTTGCAATGGAGCAGCATGTGGGTTTCTGAACAGCAAGAAATCTCAGCTCCTTCATCTATTGATGTACAAATTTGCCACATGCATGGCTTGTTGCATCAGCTCTTGTCTCTCATGAGGAGAGCTTCATCAACCCAAGTGGAAATTATTTGCCATCAAAATGACTTTGAGTATTTACAATGAATTCTAGCTTATTTTCCCCAGGGGCATACAAAGCACAGCAAGCTCTGCCCTGTCACTACACTGCAATGGTAAAATGTGCCTGATTTACAATAAGTTCTGAATTGGGCTTTGCTCTGCTGTTGGCATCCAGGTACAGGGCTAGATACAGCCATAATGTGAACAGTTGATGCTGACCATAGGACCATAGAATCATAGAATGGTTTAGGTTGGAAGGGACCTCAAGGATCATCAAGTTCCAACCCCCTGCCATGGGCAGGGACACCTCCCACTAGAGCAGGCTGCTCAAGGCCTCATCCAACCTGGCCTTAAACACCTCCAGGGAAGGAGCAGCCAAGACCTCCCAGGGGAAACTCTGCCACTGTCTCACCACCCTCACTGCGAAGAACTTACATCCAGTCTAAATCTCCCCTCTGCCAGTTTAAACCCATTCTGCCTTGTCCTGGCATTACAAGACCTTGTCAGTAGTCCCTCCCCAGCCCTCCTTCAGCTACTGGAAGGCCACTGCAAGGTCTCCTGGAAGCCTTCTCTCCAGAGCTGCTGCAGCCCTCTGAGCATCTTTGTGGCCCTCCTCTGACTCGCTCCACCAGTTCCATGCCCCTCTTGTGTTGGGGGCTCCAGAATTGTACACAGTACTCCAAGTGAGATCTGACGAGACTTTCCATGGTGTGACTTCTCCAGTGTTCATGTCATATAAAGTGGTGCCAGAGGAACAAGGAGGATGAGGAAAAAAAACTCACACTTGTATTACTCCTTTCCCTGGGACATCACTTCCAAAAAACCCAGATATCACAAGTGTGTGTTGTAATGTAAAAGATAGAATCAATCAGGTTGGAAGAGACCTCCAAGATCATCCAGTCCAACCTAGCACCCAGCCCTATCCAGTCAACCAGACCATGGCACTAAGTGCCTCATCCACTCTTTTCCTGAACACCCCCAGGGACGGTGACTCCACCACCTCCCTGGGCAGCCCATTCCAATGCCAATCTCTCTCTCTATGTGAAGAACTTCCTCCTAACATCCAGCCTATACTTCCCCCGGCACCCTCCAGTGCTCCAACTTTTTGCAGCCCAAGATGCTGGTTGCAGGATTTGTCATACTTAAAGTTTTCTTATAATCCTCTGTTGTTGAGGAAGGAAAAAATGACTCTTCATCATAAAATGATTACACATAACCCCCTGATATATACATTTTCTTTCATTCCAGTTCACTCCAATGTGTTTTTCAAATTGAGATAGCCTGACATTTATATTAAACTTAAGAGGTCACTGGATCCAGTTCTGCAGAGCAAGACATCGGAGTTTAGAGTCCCACTGATCATTTCTGTCTCTCAAGAACAGGCTCTGGATGAATTAGCACAGCTATTAATCATAATAATACTTCTACGGCTTGGTTCTGAGATTCTTGAGATGTTTTCCAGAAACAGCAAACTGGCATGATACTAGCCAAAAAAACATTAAAGCATAGATCTTAACTCTCCAGTGAATCCTTCAGAAACTGAATAGCCCTCACAGCATAATATTCCTGACAGGAAATATACACTTGAGATGTTTTAAGCCCGAAATGTCACATGCAGAATGAAGCTTAAGCCTGAGAATCGCCTCCCCTGTTTCCGAGATCGTAACACTAGCATTATAATTAAGAGGATAAAATGCCCCTTCCTTACTTCCCATACCCTTCTCCAAATGAAATGTGAGTCACTTTGTGAATTTCATCTAAGCCTAATGGAACAATTTCAGCCCGTCCTGGACAACCCTCCTGCCCAATTCCCTCACACACAGGCTCACACAGGTTACTTCTGCTAGCTTGGATTCAGCATCCGTCGCTGCCCAGTCGCTCGTGGCAGGCTCTAGCTGTAAAGCAAATGCTTTGCTGCTGTTTTTCCCCTTAGAATCACAGATTGGTGAAGAAGTAGCTTAAAACATTTCCACTGGAGAAAAATGTGATGAAATTGTTAAAGGTTGAGCAGCCTTGAAACACTAGCAGGCTATTGGCATGAGGATTGTTCCCAGACATGATCTTTCCTTTGGAACCTGCAGCCCGAGTTTGCAATATTTGTTCGCTTCATGCCTCCTCAGCGTAGCCTGTCTCTCTGGCTGCTTTTCTTCCTTTCTTTATCTGAAGCTGGCATTTTTTCCACTCCCAATAATTAAGCTGTCTCGATGCTAGAGACATGCCTATTTTATCACATGTACGTCTCGTACACAGTTGAAAAAGGAGATCTCCAAGGGAGAAGGCGGCTGGCGTCTCTGCTCTTGAAACCGTTTCAATCTGGCCTGAATACTTTGCCTGCGGTGCTGCAACCCACAAGGGGGTCTTAACCTCTGAAACCTGCTGACTCAAGAGTAATTGGCCAGCATGATGCCACTGTGACCATCAAGTGGAACAAATAAAATTACCCACCATTTCAGTGCCGTGATTGTCCTCTCCCACTGCGTGATTCCACGAATCCCCCGGAGGACTGACCTGCTTATAATAAACAAATTGTTTTCTGGGCTCCTTTTCCTTTGCCTGTAGGGGAGTTACAAGAAGACAGAACCAAGCTGTGTTAACTATATTTAGTGGTCTTTTTTCCCTCTTTTCTTTTTTCCTCCCTTAAATTGCATCAGCTGGTGCGGATGACTAGATATGGTATGATCTTTTCAAATCATATCCTCAAGAAGCAAACAATTGGAGACAACAGCATCTTTACAAGGAAACTCAAGTTTACACAGCAATGAGAAAGTTATAAATCTAAAGAATTCAAGAGGATTACACACATCCAAGCTGGATGACTTAATTCCCTTTCCTGAGCAAGGCAGCTTAAAAGCAGAGATTCTCTTACTCTATACACAATTTAGTAATTTGTTTGCACAAAAGCAAGCTGTTTACACCAAGGGACGTGGCTATAGAAAGGTCACTGCCAAAGCTTACTACCTCCTGTAACAGTGTAAGCCCAAAATATCTCCCATGATTGCAGTGGGTTTCTTTAGATGCACACCAGTGTAACTGAGAACTGAATTTGGCTTTCTACCCCTGGGTAGGAAAAGCTCATAAAGGATGAGAGCAGGAGGCCTGGAGGGAAGGTGGGCTAGAATCATAGAATCAACCAGGTTGGAAGAGATCTCCAAGAGAGGGAGGCAGTTCTTACTCCCTTGGTTTTCCTTCTTTGTGACCAGATAACAGTCTCTCTCCCTCCTCCAATATCTGGATTAATACAGAGGAGAGATAACACGGTCTGGTAAACACATCAGCAGGACAAGTAGTGTGAAACTTCATTTTAGTGTTTTCAGTAACTGCCTGAGTTGATAATAGCCCTAAGGTGGCCACAAGTGAGTGCAGAAGTGCAGAGTTAGTCCCAGTCCCATAAAGTTCTGCCCTAAGACTGTGTGAAAGCACAGGCGGTGTGAGTTTGGAGCCTTCACTTGAATAAGAGCAGTACTTGGAGGGCTCAGATGTATGTGAATGAGGTTTTGGGGAGGCAGGTAGAGGAACCCAATGGCCTTTGCAGACCTATTGAGCACATTGTTAAAACAAGGCCTTGAAAAGCAAAGAAAATCTTCATTTTCCTGCAGTTCTTTCTCTCGTGATGTGCGATTACTTTAAATCACTGCTAGATCCACTTCATCCAGCTTGATAAGCTATTTTGAGGGCTACTTTCTGCACATTTTCGGTTTTCTTTCTGAGTTTCACAGCTAATTCAGCAAAAATATTTTAAAAACCAGCAAGAGTGCTTATCTGGTTCTCTCCACCCAAAGTAATCTCTCAGCCTGAACAGACCATTTAATCTGAAACAGTTCTTGTAAATTAGAAGGAGTCTGCCCCCTGTTTCAAATTTAGCATGCATCATTCAGTTCATTTTATTTCCCAGCGGATAAGGGGTAAATCAAACATGCAATGCTTCCACCATACACAAGTCTTATCTACGTGCAGCTTCTTTCTCCCTGGTTCCAGTTTCCCTGCTGCAAACCTTTGTATGTCAGGCAACGCACAGAATAAGAGCAGAGAAACTTGCATTTGGGACCCAAACACTGTCAGGATGGGAAGGACATAACAGTTGTGCTTCTTTACAATCTGCTTCTCTCATTTACATTTTGTTACACCACTTCTCCTGGCAGTTCCATATTCCCCTCTCAAGTGGTTTGTAGTCACAGCTATAAAGCACATTTCTCTACATCTCTGCTCTAACGGAGTGACAAGCATTGACTGGTGGTCTCCTTGTCTTATAGATGAGGTATCCTTCTTAGTCAGCCTGTATGGCAGATAGATAAATCATGGGATACAATAATTCTGTTTTCTTAGATAAAGCCTAAGAAAAGTGGCCACCAGTGCTGCGAGGCATTGGATTTGAAGTGGAGGCTTCTTTGGAGTCTGAGTGAAGCAGTGCCTCATGAAAGGATCTTGGACCTTAGGGCTAGTTTCCCCTCGAGTGGATCACAACCAAAACTGTAACTTAGCCTCTTATGGAGCAATCTATCAGCCCAAGCTCTCATATGTGAAAAATGTCCCAAATATTTTCATACCCAGAAGGCAGATCATGCATTTGCCATGACACACACCCAGTGTGCAGATCATGTGCTGCACACACAGTCACAGAGCTTCTTTAACTCTCTGCTCCAGAGGGCTGGAAGGGCTGTCACCTATCCCAAAAGGCAGACATCCTTCTGGCAGCACAGCCTGCAACTGCAGATACAAATGTGAAGCATATCAGTGCACGAATTGTTCCTCCACTACTCAGTACTGTGTGAAACTGGAAGCTGATCATGAAAGCAGAGAGGATCCATTTCCTTCCCTCAGAGGCCTGAGTTGGTAGTAGTTAAATACCCTTGATCAGGGGGCATTTTTCCTTTCCTCCTATAGTTTTCTCTTTAACTTGGTTGTATTAGCTCAGTCTTTTAATGAGCATGGCTGATCCCAAGATCATTTAGCCAGTCTTAAGCAAGCTGCCCAACAAGTTGATGCTTGAGCAGCAGCAGCAGCAGCAGCAGCAGGACACTGGCCCCTGTCAGGCTGAGGTCCCTGAGCAGGAGCAGTTGGCTTAGACAGAGGCAGGTTTGTTGAAATTCAAGAGAGAAGACATTTGCACAGTTGGATTTAATGCCCTTGGAACTATGGAAGGCTGTAGGTTTGAATAGGAAGAGAGAGAAAACAGATCACAGGAATGAAGAATACTCTCTGGCAGATAGCTCTGCCTCTCTGCGAAACATAATCCCCAAATAGTCTGGCAAGAAGATAGATCATTATACCATAACGACAAGCATGAGTCGCAGGTCTGAGGCTTTCAAAGAAACTAGCTTTAAAAATAGACTTCCTCAACCTTAGGGCCTGGAACCTTGTGGAGACATTAAGATTTGTCTGCAGCTCCTTGCTTCACTCCTACGTTTTCCCATCTGCAAACAACTGCTGCAAACGACTGCCTAAGACAGACCTGGGCTTTACAGTTCTCAGTGAAGCAATATGTCACCTCTATTTATACTACTGTGATCTTATTAAAGAAGGAAATCCTGTCAGTAGTAATCCCAAACTCCTTCAGTTATCATAAATTAAAGCTCCCCACTTCTCTCTTCCAACGTGGCTTTTTGTTTTGCTTCACTGTACACATGCTTTGCAAGGTCTCGCTGGTGTTCTTCAGTGAAACCCTAATGGCAACTGACCACAGCAGTTTTCTAAATGTTAGTTAGTAGCTACAGAGACATAAACTCACAAAAGCCTGGGCTAACTCTTGCTGATAAACATATGCTTGGTTGGCCTAAGTCATAGGAAGTGCACTTTTGTGTCTGTAGCAGTCAAATGGCATCTGGAAGCTCTGTGGATCACTTGGTGGCTTCGCTGCAGGGTTCACTGTGAGCTTAGCAAACACAAATGTAAACTCCCTAAGCCCATCCATCCCTGTCTCTGAGGAGATGACAGTGTTTAGACTCTCCCCACCTTTTCTAAAGGAGAATTGGCAGCCTCCAGTCACACAGACAGGCAGAGTGTATTGGAAGTTGCAGGTAGATGTTACAAGACAGTGATCGGTAGCATACACCAAGGACAGGCTTCTCATATTTTACATTGCAAACTGTGATAGAATATTTCCAGTGTCCTTCAATTTCTGTACCTCTTACTGGACTCTTATTGGCTCTTTTTAAAAGTCAGGGGTGTTTATTCTGTTTTTGCAAGACAGCCAGAGCAGTAGTAGCAACAAATACGTTAATTCTGCTTCTTTAACCAGTCCAGATTCTGAGAGAATTTGGGTTTGTTTTCTTTTCAAACACAGTTAAGTTTTCCTTAGAGGTTTTGACTTTCTTTGGGAATAATCAAAGATGTGGATTCTAAGAGAGGGAAGTTGCCAAATGATAGGGATTTCTTGTGCAGATTTCGTGGCCATAAAACATGAAGTGGTGTCAGAAATTGCAGACCATAAAAAAGCCTTTCTATATTTTGATCCAGTCTGAATAGTTCTAATAACTCAATAGCAAACTATTTTTAGGGAACTGAAATTCACAATGATTACTGTGATAAGAGAATGAAGAGGTCAATTAAAGGCATTGTCATTGTCCATAGTCCTTGTCACAGCAAGTGATTTGTGGGGTTAAAGCCACAACAGAGGAAAGTGAAATATAAACATTGAATATTCCCTGCCAGTGCAACCTGGGGAAAGAGGGCAAAGGATGTTGATGGCAAACCAGCACATGGGTTTGGTGCTGTGTGAGGACCACAAGCCATGTGAGCACCTGGAAGCTGCTATTAGCACACTCATTCACCTGTCTCTAGCCGTGGCCAGGCTCTAAACACTTCAAAGGAATGCAAACAAACAAACAAGCTAGAGGCCAAGGTATACATCACGGGAGAAAAGGAAGTGGGAATTCCTTCCTGGCCAGTATAAATATCTTATAAAACAAATGATCAACAAACAGAAGTGACACATCCTTTAGGGAATACCAATAAATCACCTACTTAAAAGCTTTCACTTTTAAATCCTGAACTGTCTTTTCTCTTTCTCTTAACAATGTTGTAGTCTCATCTACTCATAACCTGTTTGGAAGATCATGCCCCTAAATACTTAGAAAACTCTGAAACTCAGGCTCTGGGCTGTGGCTGCAATGAGTAACACAGCTTGTGGCTAGAATAAAGCCTGTAGATAAATCACACCACTTGTCCAGCACGTGGAAATTAGGAGATGTAGGAAAGTTAAGAGCTCACAGTCCTCCCCACAGTGTTTGGCTCCTCTGCAGCATTCATCCCCAGAACCTCTCCAAGTGCATGGGAAAGGTGCTGCCAGGGGAATGCAAAAACCTTAACTGAAATGGTTACAGCCTTTTGGACCTGGGTGAATTTCAACTCCTATCTTGGCTAGCTTCAGAAAACAGTCCAGACATTACTCAGCTCAGCTTCAGTTCACACTTGGGAGATATGGCAGTGAGGCTGCTTTACATCTTCCACTCCGGGCAGTTGTGAAGACACCCAAGGTGATATGCACAAGTGTTATGTCACTATTTCGAGGGTCAGTGTTATGTCTACCTCATGGGTATGCATTTTTTCTCACTGGACCTTCATCTTCTGTGTGTTTGGGGTTTTTCTTTTTTTGCCTTTTTTGTTGTTGTTATGTGGGGATTTTGAGGGGGAGCTGTTGGTTTTGCTGGGTTTTTTTCAACCCAGTGATTTACCTTTGACTCATAAATGCTTTAATGTGGAACTAGTGATACTGCCACAGAGTTCCTGTTATCAGTTTTGGTGATAGCAGCAATTCTCGAGTAATAACCCTTAAGTAAAACACTGATATACAGCTGCTGTGATTGCAAACCTGGGATTAGAGAAGTGCAATCATTTTAAAAATGAATATTGCAGAAGTGATGGAGAGCAGCCAGACAGAGAGGGATCTGGGGGTGCTGATTGATACCCGCCTGAACATGAGCCAGCAGTGTGCCCAGGTGGCCAAGAGAGCCAATGGCATCCTGGCCTGCATCAGGAATGGTGTGGTCAGCAGGAGCAGGGAGGTCATTCTGCCCCTGTACTCTGCACTGGTTAGACCACACCTTGAGTACTGTGTCCAGTTCTGGGCCCCCCAGTTTAGAAGGGACATCGAGATGCTTGAACGTGTCCAGAGAAGGGCAACGAGGCTGGTGAGAGGCCTCGAGCACAGCCCTACGAGGAGAGGCTGAGGGAGCTGGGATTGTTTAGCCTGGAGAAGAGGAGGCTCAGGGGAGACCTTATTGCTGTCTACAACTACCTGAGGGGTGGTTGTGGCCAGGAGGAGGTTGCTCTCTTCTCTCAGGCAGCCAGCACCAGAACAAGAGGACACAGCCTCAAGCTGCGCCAGGGGAAATTTAGGCTTGAGGTGAGGAGAAAGTTCTTCACTGAGAGAGTCATTGGACACTGGAATGGGCTGCCCAGGGAGGTGGTGGAGTCGCCGTCCCTGGAGCTGTTCAAGGCAAGGTTGGACGTGGCACTTGGTGCCATGGTCTAGCCTTGAGCTCTGTGGTAAAGGGTTGGACTTGATGATCTGTGAGGTCTCTTCCAACCTTGGTGATACTGTGAGACTGTGATAGAGAGGCTGCTAAAGGGACACATGGAAGAGAGAGGCTGCTAAAGGGACATGTGGAATACAGAGGCCATTAAAGGGACACATGGAATAGAGCAGCTGCTAAAAGGACACATGGAATAGAGAGGCTGTTAAAGGGACACATGGAATAGAGAAGCTGCTAAAGGGACACATGGATTAGAGAGGCCATTAAAGGGACACATGGAATACAGAGGCTGCTAAAGTGACACATGGAATGCAGAGGCTGCTAAAGGGACACATGGAATAGAGACTGCTAAAGGGACACATGGAATAGAGAGGCCATTAAAGAGACACATGGAATAGAGAGGCTGTAAAAGGGACACATGGAATAGAGAAGCTGCTAAAGGGACACATGGAATAGAGAAGCTGCTAAAGGGACACATGGAATAGAGAGGCTGCTAAAGGGACACATGGAATAGAGAAGCTGCTAAAGGGACACATGGAATAGAGAGGCTGCTAAAGGGACACACTTTAACCAGAAGGAAATTCTTGAAGTATTTCTGAATGACTAAAGAACTATAAAATATTTGACAAAGCCCAATATCGCATAGAGATTGCAAAATACCATATGTAGAACAAATATTCTCTCTCTGTACACAGGGTGAAACGAAGTGTTTCCTATCCTGTGCAATTCTTTAACAAGACCAAGACAAAACACATCTCAACTGACAGCTATATTTGGGGTTGTTTAAGCCTCCCAGTCTAGAAGATGCAACACGGTATCTGAGAGAGCAGTCTGTAGATATCATAAACAAAGATTAAATGTGAATTAAACACACTTTTGCTCAGCCAGTGAATGACAATGCTTCTCCTCAAGGCTATTGAGGACCCAGGAGCTACTACTTAACAGTTCCCAGCAATAGGCTACAATTCTTGCTGGGCATATAAAGAGATGGGCCCAGCCATGAAGGTCTTGAAGCGTGACTTTAGACATGAAATAAAAAGAGATTATGAGAAAGGAGAGAGGGAGGCGGTGAGAAGTCTGACCAGTTACTCATCTGTAACACCCACACACCTCACTAACTCAGCTGCAGCCTCTTGCACATTTGGGGTGGTTCACAGTGGTTAACTTGCTGGGAAGAACTCCCATATTTTCAGCCAGGGGGACTCTCAAAATGCAAACCCACTGATGGCCTATTAGCTAATATATGAGGCCAAGGAAACATGATGATTGTAAAGGTTCACTCTGCTTATTTTGACTGTTACTAAATCTGCTTTGTTGAACAAAAAGCAGCTCCAGTAACTGACATGAAAGGCTTCTCTAGATTTTGATCCATTCGTTCTGGTGCACTTGTTTCAACAGATACATCCTTTCCTGTATGAGAAATGCAGCCTGATCCCTGTCTGGAGCATTCCAGACAATAAAGTAATAAGCCAAAATATAGCTTGATACTGCAGTGTGATGATAGCCTTCCGGGAGTGGAAGCAGCCTCTACCTCCTTTGTCTTACGGGGCTGGACACTTCGTTCAGCAGCCAGACAGATGGAGCCAATGTCACTGGAGACAATCCACACCTTTTGTCAGAAGGGGGGAAAAGAAACCATTGACACTATCTTCCCAAGGATGATTTGCCCATAAGATGGAAGGACCTCCAAAACCCTGCTTTCAAACACTGGTGTTCCTTACTATGAAGGCTCTCTTGCAGTTCACTAATGGCAATATTCTTAGTTGGTCAAGTCCAAATGAACTTTGCAGTGTAACTGCTTGCCCCTGGTGGAAATCTCAGGGCAGATGTGCATTTGAGATTAATTTATTCTGGTTTGTTGCCTTGAAAGACACAGTGGTAGCATATTACCTTGCAATAGTAAAAGAACATAGATATGGGAAAGTCATCTAGTCTTTCTTACTAGGAGTGCAGACTTGCCCTCTGCAGTGTGTTCCCTAGTGCTTTGGTCAGGCTATTTTTAAATGGCCTAAGTGATGAGAATTTCTGCAGAGCAGAATTCACAGGCAGGCCTCTTTCCTCTGACAAAGCTTTGCACAGATAAAGGATTATAATTATTTTATGTACTAAGCTTTATCTCTTTCACCCACCAAAGTCCTTGGGGTGTCAAGCAGACTTCATAAACCAATTCCTTGTCCCACTCAAGCTCAGCAACGTTTTGGAGAAATCAGAATAGGAAAACCAACACTAAAACAAAAGAGAGGGAAGGATAAAAGCCCTCAGAAATACACACAGCTCAGGAAATACACAGGTCTTACAGTGAAGTTACTCTCAGCGTAACCCACAGTTCTATGATTCAATCTCTTTTTGGTAGTCAACAGCACTAAGACAAGGAGCAATGGCTACAAATTGGGACATAGAAGGCTTCACCTCAACATGAGGAGAAACCTCTTTACAGTGGGGGTGACAGAGCCCTTGAGCAGGCTGCCCAGAGATGTGGAGTCTCCTTCTCTGGAGACTTTCAAGACCCACCTGGATGCGTTTCTGAGTGAACTACCCTGGTTGATCCTGCCTTGGCAGGTGGGGTTGGACTCGATGATCCCTGGGAGTCCCTTCCAACCTCTAAAGCTCTGTGATCCTGTAATCATCCCTGCAGATATTTAAAAGCCCTGTAGATGTGGTGTGGAGAGACATGGTTTAGCAGCAGACTTGGTAGTGTTGGGCTGATGGTTGGACTCGATGATCTTAAAGGTCTTTTCCAGCCTGAACAAATCTATGATTCTAGGCTCTAGTGACAAATTCAGTGCAGTTTAATTGCCAGTGCTTAGCAGGAAGTTCAAAGCTCTTAGAGAGCACTCTCAGTATCTCACAGACCCAGATGTACACTGAGGAAAGTTCCAGAAGTCCACATTTCTGATCAAAGTTGTTGAGGTAACAGCAGGAAAAAAATAAACTGAGATGTAATTTTGCTTTGCTCATTTGCATTAAATCTATAAACTCAGCACTGCAATTTTAATTACATCTTCCTTCTGTATCTGCTAAATCCTGATTCACTGATAGCTGCAGCCATTTTCCTGGTCATATTAAATGCAAGGAACGGAACCAAAAGCTTCACTACCACCAAACTCAAACAAATGTCTTTGGGAAAAAGCATTAACCAAAAGCCAAGTCAAGTGCCTGTCTTTTCCATCCATGTTTATCAATGCTAAAACCCTACTGGTTGCTACTTGCACCAGAAGACTATTGTAACTTCTGTAAGGGGGGGAAAAAGTGTTATATTTCTTTTTTGACAGAGCCATTAAGGAACTCTGTAATGTTTCAATCTGTGGTCAGTGCTCTGTTTTGCTTGGCTCACTAAACCCTCAGCCTCAGCTGGCATTTCCTAAATTAACAGCACATTCACTCCCCACATTAAGACAGTCAGACAAATGGTTCAGCCTAAACTAAGGAGTTTGACACTCATGTGCTTCAGCAAAGCTGAGCAGCATCTCATGACGCTTACATGATTGGATGATATCATAATCATATGATAAAAAGCCATTAGGCCAGGACTAAAATCTAAAACATAGGTCATTATGTTAGCAGTAAAAAAGTGTACCCATTTCAGAGCAGGAAAAAGAAAAAGGAAAGAAACAAAAAAGACTTCTGACACCAGGGAACATCTGGCTAATATTTACATCTCCTGTTTAATTTGGATGCCTCAGTTTAGTTTTCAAGATGGCAGTGTATAGAAACAAATTAAGCCAATCACTCTATCTGCAGTTTAGAAAACCAAGGTTTGTTTATAGTTTCTCATATTAATACCTCATCCACTTGGCCAAAATGCCTCGTGAAAAATATACCTCAAACACACAATTCCCTTTTGGTAACAAAGCTGTAATTCACCATAATTCTTTGTTGATGGGATGAAAAAGGCAGTCGTGTAAACTAGGAATGCTGAGATGAGGAGATAAAGTTGGGCCATAGGAAGCGAAAGAGTCTTCAGTGCTGTAGGGTTAGACTGCAGCCCATAAAGAGAGTCAACAGGATTAGCACCGTGGGTCCCATCCTACTTTCCTGTACACTGGGGAGGAGGAGGTGTTTGCCACTGACACCAGCCAGAGCACGATCACAGGCGTGTTCATGGTTAAAATGACATGATCTGGATCAAAGCTTGCTAGATGAGCCCCATGGCTGAGAACATCCACATTCAGTTCTGTGATGAATTTGATATGATCATTTCCAAGTGCAGTGAAAAAAGTAAAGCAATTCAGTGCTGTAGAGCCACATGAAATGCTATCTCCAAGAGGAAAATTGGCTGAGTAACAATATTCTTATGTCATAGGTAATTAGATAAGCTCCAAAACATTCAGGTTAATAAAAGGAGATGCTGATTTTAAAATACCAGAGAGAATGCAAAGCCTGAAGTCAAAACCTTTAGTTGCAAACCCAGAGGGACAGAGAGGGAAATCTTTTCATCAAGCTTCCTGATTTTTGAATATACGAAGGACCCAGCGTGCCAAAATCTATTCAGTATTGCTGAGTACTACTGGTAGATATAAATAACAACATTAGGATCAGTGGCTTACAGCATCCAAAGCCCAGACCAAGCTAAACAGTCCCAGTGATTTGGGATGTTTCTAATCTCCTGTTTTTAGAGACAGGAGAAAAGCTGAATGTTTCTGCTGTCTCTTTAGGCTGTCATGATAAAAACACAATGTAGACACTCCAGAATTAATACTAAATTAGCCAGCTCTACTCTGACAAGAAACTACCTGCAGCATCAAGGATCTCAGGGCTGGATGCAGACCCAGCTGTTACTGGGAGTGCCAGCAACAGAAAGCTGATGTCATGTTTGCACTGCCCAGCAAGCTCAGCCCGTGGGCTGTGCTCACACCACCGTAAGGCAAACCAAAAGCAGTTTTGTGTGTCTGCTGCTAACCAGGTCGCTGGAGGCTGTGGCCGAGCCAAGGCAGCGGTGGCAGAGGCGACGGTCAGGAGAGACAAAAGCAGCGAGTGGAGCAGGAGCAGAAGCAGCAAAGGCAGCAGCAGACTGTAGCACTTGTTTTGGAGGGAGCAAGGGGATAGTATTCCCACCAGGAACCAGTTCCGAAGAGCGCTGTTGTTAAGGTGAGACTGCATTTGGATCCCTCCACTTTCACCATGCCTCCAACACTGTTCCAGCAGACACTGCTCTCACGGCACAGCTTGGGTTGCACAGCACTTCCATTCCAGCCCTGCTATAGAAACACCAAGTTCTGCTCCTGACGTAGGCCTCAACTCTTTCAGATACTTCCAGCTGAATAACCAGGAGTGACCTGGCAATTATGTCTTAATGTCACAGGGATATCCCATTGCCCAGAGGAAACCCAGCATTGATCTCTGAGTGGCAAGGGTACAAACTCCAGCTACACATACTGGTAATTAAGCATGCTTGGCTGGAACTAGCCTTTGGCTCCGAGTCCAGCTGGCAAGGAAGAACACCAGAAGAAGAGGCCTACTGGGAACAGTCTTGGGGCCACGATGTCCTCTGGACCATCTCTGCTAATTGTCTGATGGTTCTGGTGGGCATTGCTGGGAGCCAAGGACAATGCAGCAGTGCAGCCAATTCACTTCTTTTTAATCCAACCATCTCATTTACTGGTAGATCTGTACAGGCTGGTGGAGGCTGTGCCTGAGTAGGCTTGGGGCCAGAGGGTGGTCCATGACCCTCTTTAATTTACAGGGATAAATATAGCCACAAGGGCTATATGCTGTGGTGGATATAAGCACACAGTGTCCTCAGCCCTGCTCCTCCAGGGAGGCAGAAAGAAGGATGACAGCTCTGTGCCTCCTGGTAGCACTGACCGAGGACCTGCTTCTTCATTGATGAAAAGACAACAGCTCTTCAGATTTAATTGAAAAGAGATTCAGCTCTATGTCACCCTCAGTCACTTCAGTGAGCAGCCACCACACTCCCACCCCCCAAAGCTGATGGGAGCAGGCAGTGGGTGTGGAGGAGGTGGTGGGAAGAGAGGGCTGTTGTGTCTCCTGAGCACCAGTTCAACACAGTGAGGATTCTCTGTAGCAGTGAGTGTGGGCAATAGAAATATTTCTTCCTCAGTGAGCCATGAGAGTGAGAGATACAAGAGCAGGTAAACTTCTTACATCAGCCCTCCCATTTCTTGTGCATTGATTCATACTTTCTACAGAGCAAGTGCAGGAGAGCAACAGATGAAAACAGTGTGCCAGCTTGCACTTGGGAGGAAGTTTTCTTCTGACCCAAACCATCCAAAATAACCCTTTTAAGAGGTAAAACCAAATCCTCTGTTTCCTAGAGAAGCTGTTTTAGTAATGTCTTTTTGATTTGCTATGACAAATCCTTTTGGCTTCAACTTGCCTTTGCAAATCTGAATGGCCAAAAGTGTACCCTTCCATATAGAAAACCTTAGGTTCTTTCTTCTTTTTTTCTTTTGCTTTTCCTTTTTCCTTTTCTTTTTTTCCTTTTTTTTTTTTTTTGTTTGGTTTTTGTTTTATTTCTTTCTTCTTTCATTTTCGTTTTCCTTTATTATTTCCCCCTCTCTCTTTGAAGGCATGACAAAAATGGAAAGGCAGAAATAGAAAGTTCAGACCTATCCCTTCCAAATAGCTCAATCTCTGCTTCCAAAAATGCTCCGGGACAAATGGATAGGAACTTGCAGACAAGATGTAATGTGCTCAGAGTGGTGCAGAAGCAGTGCAGTCATTTAAAAGCCCAAACCTAGAAAACAGTCTGTTTTCCCCTTTGACATCCTCCCAACTTGCTCGAAGTGACAAAAGTCATTACAGATAAACACAGTGGATTGTTTGTTTTGGAAAGGGACCAGGACATAACTCGGCTGAGGTAAAGCACAGGGCGGTGCTTTCTTTACCTGCTGCGGGATCCAGCAGAGGGGCAAGGTGCTGCATGCTTTGCGTTCAGATGACTAACAAGACCTTTGTCTAGGCTTGAACTCTCATACCTGTTTTCAGTTCCTGACATACCTCGCATCCCCCCCACCGCCCGCCCAGCCTGCGCTGGAGCGCTGGAGCGCTGGGCTGGCCAGCCCCTGGAAACAGGATGCCACTGGGAGCTGCGGGGAAGACAAAGCCCCTCAGAAAGGCGAGCAGCCTCGGGCCACTCTAATTACAAGTCCCTGCACTGCTTGAAGGTACTCAGCTGACATGCCTGAACTGCGCAGAGACCTTCAAGTGAACTATTATACAAAGCTCAATGTATCACATGGTTGCCGAGCAGCTGCTAAGTCTCACTGTAAATGAGGCACAGAGATGATAAGTCACATACTCTCATATACAATGTGTTTAAGGAAACCCCCACCCTACGGATTTTACTGCCTCAGGCTAGGATGAAACTTGGGAGGTGGAGGGAGAGGGATGTGGGAAAGAGTTTTATGTGAAGACGCTCTAGTCTGCATTAAGGACGTGTTTACTCCTAGTAGCTTTGGCAAGTTAATCATAACATGCATTTAAGTTCTTTCAATAACATCCCCCAAAGTGGAGGGTGGGTTGTTGGGTTGTTTTTTTTCTTTTATTGTCACTTCCTGGTTTAAAACAGCACAAAACTGTACCGTATGAGACACAGAAAGCAGTAGTTACTAATATTTAGTTTCTCCTTTGCTCACTTTGCTTACATACATGCAAGCCTGAAATGTATGTTCTCAATTCGGAGAGGAGGAGTGGAAACGAGAGGCATTTGATGGCACAGATGCGACATGCAGAAAGGCTAACATGATTAAGTACAAAAATCTGGCAAACTAGAAGATGTTAGATCACATAACACACAGTAATAAACATGCTGTTTGTGAGCATCTTAAAAATGACTGAGTACTGTGGCCAAGGCTAAATGGCTGCAGAGCAGTGCCTTTAATTCCCCCAAAGAGGGACTTATCACAGAATCATAGAATCAACCAGGTTGGAAGAGACCTCCAAGATCACCCAGTCCAACCTATAACCCAGCCCTGTCCAATCAACTAGACCATGGCACTAAGTGCCTCATCCAGGCTTTTCTTCAACACCTCCAGGGACAGTGACTCCACCACTCCCCCGGGCAGCCCATTCCAATCACTCTCTCTGGGAAGAACTTCCTCCTAACATCCAGCCTATATCTTCCCCACCGCAACTTGAGACTGTGTCCCCTTGTTCTGTTGCTGGTTGCCTGGGAGAAGAAACCGACCCCCACCTGGCTACAGCCTCCCTTCAGGTAGTTGTAGACAGCAATGAGCTCTGCCCTGAGCCTCCTCCTCTCCAGGCTGTACACCCCCAGCTCCCTCAGCCTCTCCTCAACCTACAACCCAGCCACACACAGCGGCTGCAGGCATTTCTGAAACCCTGGCTCTGCAGAAATCCAGGGCTGGGAAGGACCTGAAAAAAAACTGGGTGCTGCAGCAAGAATCAGTGTGATGCTGAGATGGGAACAGCTCTGGAGCCCTTGAGAGCTGTTACTTCAGGCTCTGTGGGCTGTCAGTAGGTGGCTCATCTTTTCAAGATTTTCCACCCATAACAAAAAGTAAATATATACCTGTCAAAATGAAGAGAAAAAAAGGTTCTTTATCTCATGAAAATACTGTAAACCAGTAGTGCAGAAGTAAGTTTCATTATCTTTTGAAAAAGTTTGGGATTTATTTAACTGGGACATGTACATTTTTGGACAAGCATCGATAATTATAGACTAGACTTTCCATACGTTCTTCCATTCATTTACAAACAGCTCTTCTGAAGCAAGATTTCTCCTTGTGTGAAAGATGTGCATGTAAAAGAAATGTGAAGATCTGTGACAGCAGACTGTATGCTTCCTGCACATGTATGTATTCCTACATATATGACTCCTTACAAAACCCTTTCAAGCATGGCACAGAAACTCAAAGAGAAAATCAAACAGAAGTATAACAATGAGCAGGTGACCAGAGGTTATTTGGAGCAGACGGTGAGAATTAAACAGTCCTAACTGGGCTTGTAAAGGTCACTTTTCTCTATGGATTTGTTAGAGAAGAAAGATCCATAAGAAGTGTTCAAAAAAAGCCTGGATGAGGCACTTAGTGCCATGGTTTAGTTGATTGGACAGGGCTGGGTGATAGGTTGGACTGGATGATCTTGGAGGTCTCTTTCAACCTGGTTGATTCTATGACAAGACTGTAAGTAATTCAGGGAGCTTAAGGATGATGGTAGGAGATTCACACTCTAGCTGTTATGGAGGGAAAATACTTCATCTTTAAAACTGAATCCAGTGCTTCATTTCCTTTACAGAAGGTCTCCAAGCATACATAGCTTTCTTGGGACTATCTGACTAGTCAGCCATTTGCTTAGGTGGTTTGATCCTGTTCTCATTCATGGCAGATGTACCTCTTTTCAACTTCAAAGAGAGCATGGTGACACCTTCACAAAACTGTTTCAATCTGGCTAACAGAGCATTGCACTTAAAACAGTTTCCAATAGAGATACTGCAGAAAGCAGAAGTGAAGTTCACAATGTGTTAAAAATCCACTTAAAAAAACCCTAAATAATCAATAATAAAAAAATTAAAACCAACAAAAACTCAAACAACAACAAAAAGAAAAACCCAAACCCCCCAAACAAATAAATAAACAAAGCCCCAAGCCAAACAACCCAAAGAACCTCCACGAGGTTAGAACATCCCAAAGTAAAGTCAGACAAGCAGGTTTCAAAGTAGAACAGATGTTCCAATGTGCCTATTAGTCCTTATCACAGACATTTATATTACATGTCAAACCAGTGCAGAATGCAGCGATAGTCAACATGAGAACACTCTGTCTGGGTCATGCAGATTCATCACCAGCTGAAGCAAAGTGTATTTTCTCCTGGAGTGGGTCACTGTTCTCCTCAATCATCTCACGGTTCTGTTGTGTTTATTTTCAGCACGCAGTTTAATCTTAAAGATGCCATTTAACAAAGAATTTGTCCTGATAGTAGCAACATATGGAAGCAGCTGCTTGCGGTTCTTGTTCACAAAATGAGTTACGTCTTCCTTTAAACAAGACAGCTTTTTATTTTTGCTGCTAAACCTGTAGCTGAATCAGTACAAAATGATAATAAACATGTCTAGAGAGGTCTTCAGCTCAAAGCAGGAGTTGCTGTCCATGAACTCTGCCACCCTTTGGGTCTTATTTCCTAGCACAGGACATTTGCTCTGTTTGAAGAATAGCTATATCATGCAAAACATGAACTACATCTTGGCACTCGTTTCTTAATTACTGTTATTATTGCCATCAAAAGAAAAAAGTCTAGTGGCTGAAAGAAGCTTTTTTTAAAGGTTAGTGCCTGATATGTTGCACATTGCTTTAGTGCATGACAGCAAAAGTAAAAGAGATAATGCTTTGTACAGCATGTCCAAAACACAGCCTCTATCTACACTGCTAACCAGGGCCAGGGAGCAAGCTCAATTACTGGACTAAGGTTATTCATTTTGCTTATTTATTAGTATCTCTTCTGGCACAGTTTTGGCCTGTTCCAACTACCAGTTTTCATTGGTAATGCCCAAGTGTGACTGATGGCAGGGAGCACTTCCAGCAAGCAGTGTGGGTGAGACTACAACAGATAGGGTTTGTACTGTCCTTTAGTATCGGCCACATGGGTTCTGTGCATTTGAAGATCTTTGTGTAGCTTCACACCAGGGCACACAACACACACCCATACTTTTCACACTGCAAAACTCTGATTCTGATGGACAGAGACATAACTCTCGCCCCACTAAAGACATCTGAAAAGAATACACTTAAAGTCATAGTTGTGTCTTAGAAACACTGGGGAACTATATGCTCAGGGGAGACATAGAGGTACATGCCGTGTGGCAGGCTCAAGAGAGTAGAATCATAGAATCATAGAATCATAGAATGGTTTAGGTTGGAAGGGACCTCAAGGATCATCCAGCTCCAACCCCCTGCCATAGGCAGGGACACCTCCCACTAGAGCAGGTTGCTCAAGGCCTCATCCAGCCTGGCTTTAAACGCCTCCAGGGAGGAAGCATCCACAACCTCCCTGGGCAACCTGTGCCAGTGTCTCACCACCCTCACTGTAAAGAACTTCCTCCTAATATCCAGTCTGAATCTCCCCTCCTCCAGCTTAAACCCATTCCCCCTCGTCCTAACATTACTAGACCTTGTCAATAGTCCCTCCCCAGCTTTCCTGTAGGCTCCCTTCAGTAATCCCTGTCCATCACATATTTATCAGCTTAAACATAGCTGGTATCTTTCCTCACCTGTCCTGCCATCTTTGTTGCTACAACTTAGCACTCTCCAAGCAGGTTCAGCAGAAGGGAGAATCTGCCTATCAGTCTCTGCAACACACCATCTAGGTTTAGCTCATCCTCATCGGTGTCTTCCTTGCTAAGCTGCTGGGAAGGCTGTAGAACAGTAGGTGTTGAAAGGGACCTTTGAAGATCACTGAGTCAAATCCCCCTGCCAAAGCAGGATCACCTAGGGTAGGTCACACAGGAACACATGCAAATGGGGCTTGGGAGTCTCTAGAGAAGGAGACTACAATCTCTCTGGGCAGCCTGTTCCTTTGCTTCAGCACCCTGACTGTAGAGAGGATTTTCCTCACGTTGAGGTGGAACTTCCTGTGTTCTGGTAATAATGGTTTCCCTGTACTTACTGCTCTACAGGGACCATTGCTTAGTTACAAGTCCATCAGAAACAGAAAAAAAAAACCAAGTTAATGCTTTCTGGGAAATAAATACATCCTAAGTCATTGATGCCCTTCGTGTTTTAAGAGATAAACTTAAGGCTTTAAATGTCTCATTTACTGAAATTCATAAAAACTTGAGATAACAAGGCTAGTGATGGCTTGCTGCACACACACTCTTTTGGTTTTAAATAGTACTTACAATTCTTTTAAACCACTGCAACCCCTTTTCTCAGAAACAAAACCAGAAGACAAATTCAGACATACAAATCAAGTAACTGACCCTAGCATAAATTAGAAGACTCGTTAATTTTGACTTTGCTGGAGCTCAGGGTCAGGTAACTCTTTTGCAGAGCAGGCTATTTCATGTTTCATGGAAATCAGAGAATATAGGACTTAAAAGGAGCTCTAGTACTTTACCTACTTCATCCCTGCTCTTTGAAAGCACCTGCATTTTCTCTGGCCCATATGTATTTCACTCATCAACTCTAAAAAGTCTTGAAACTTCCAAGGCACCTTGTTCAGGTGCTTAGTGGTAAAAGGATTTTGATTTTATGTTGGCTTTTTGGTGGGTTTGTTTTGTTATGTTTTGCTGGTTTGGTTTTTTTTTAACTTGAAACTTCTTTATTTCAAATTAAAGCAATCATTTCTCCCCCCACCCTGTGCTTTGTCAGTGGACTTGGAGTATAATTGATCATTGTCTTCTTTACAACAACCTTCTACATACTTGAAGACTGTTATCATGTCCCTCTCAGGCTCTTCTGTTGTAGACTAAACAAACCCAATTCCTTCAATCTTTCCTCATAGGTCATGCTTTCTAAACCGCTTATCATTCCCGTTGCTCTCTCCTGGACAGTGGCCAATTTGTCTACATCTCTCTGAAAAAAACAGTGCCCAAAGTTGGGTTGAGTTGCCTGGCTGAGAGCTCAAAGTGCCAAGCAGGATGGAATTCCTACCTCTGCCTGACACAGGGCATTTCTTTTCATTCACCACAGAATGATGTTGCTGTTCCAAAAAAGACATTATGTACTTGAGTCATACTTGCTCTGCACTCCATTATCACCCTCGACTCCTTCTCTGCAGCACTGCTGTCTGGCCAGTTACTCCCTGCTCTGTATCTGTCTGGGTGATTGTCCCTCCCTGGAAACAAGGCTTCACGTTAATCTTTATTGAATCTCATTTCAGTGGTTTCAGATCACTCTTCCACTTTTTTGCAACCATTTTTAACTTCAGTTACGCCTTAGAAAACACTTAGAACTTCCCTCCCTCCCAAGGCAGTCTATATAGTCATCCAAAACAGTGACCAGGATGGATTTACCAACTACCCATTCCAACAGTGAGCTGCTCAAAACTGTTCCCAAGAACAGCCACTTTGTAGCTCTCTAATTTAAGTATTTTTTTCTTTAATTTGCTTCTGAGAAAGTTGTGTGAGGAGGAGTCAAAACACAAGGTTAAGATGTATTGTATCTGCTGCATCCCTTTTTTCACAAGGACAGTTACCTTCTCTAAGAAAGTAATTAGAAGGACTTGACATTCTTTTTTTTCTGATAAGTCCATATTGGCTTTTTCTTATCATTCCTAAGTACTTATAAATTGACTGCTTAGTAAATTGTTTCAGTATCTCCCCCAGTATTGATATGAGGCCAGCTGGGCTTAATTTTTCAAGTCTCTTTTCTCTCTCTAAGACAGACACTGTATTTCTTTTTCCTCTGCTCCTCCCAGGCATCACTTATCTCTTAGTCTTCCTGAAAGATATCCAGCAATGTTACAGTGACTGTTTCGTTTGTGCAGTTGCCTTAGTGGAAAGGAAAAAATGAACAGAGAGAGTCCAGTGCAGAGCCACAAAGGTGATTTAGGGAATGGAACATCTCTCTTATGAAGAGAGACTGAGATGGGGTTCTTTAGCCTGGAGGAGACTGAGAGGTGACCTCATTCATGCTTACAAATATGTAAAGTAAAGGGTGAGTGGCGAGAGATGGGCCAAGCTCTGCTGGGTGATGCCCGATGACAGGACAAGGGGCTGTGGGTGAAGGTGAGGCACAAGAAGCCTCATGTAAACATGAGGAGGATTTTTTTCACTGTGAGGGTGACAGAGCACTGGAACAGGCTGCCCAGAGGAGTTTTGAAGCCTCCCTCTCTAGACATATTCAAGACCTGCCTGGATGTGTTCCTGTGTGATCTGGTATAAGTGATCCTGCTCTGACAGGGGAGTTGGGCTGGATGAGCTTTCGAGATCACTTCCAGCCCCTGACATTCTATGATTCTGTCATTCTATGAAGGTGTTTCAAATTATGATTTCAACAATTAAGATGCAGGTATGCAGCTTTTAATCCTTGTATGAATAATAGCAAATATAACAAGGGGAAAATGTCCCACTGAGTTAAGAAAACACAGATCTTCTCTCAGGATTGTAGGCAACTGTTTTTATGAGCAACAATTTTCAGAAGTAAACTGTGATTTAGTGATCTAAATCACTTCTGTGTTTTTGTTCCTTCTTTCTTCCCATCAACAGTTGGACTATGAGCTCTAAATATAAAATCTCCTGGTTCCCCAAAAGATGCTTTAGCTAGTAGCCTACCCTTCTCGACTATACTCATATTCCAGTTACTGAAATGATAAAGCTGCTTCAGTTTCTACAATTAAAGTTTGTAAAGGGGGACCATAGAAAGTTTCTGCACACTTCAGAGTGTCCTATAGCAAAATCTGGTCCAATTTAATTAATCTCACTTATTAATCTTTACTATTTACAGTCTGTCGCTGCCAAGGAGCCTTTGTTAGGGACCTCAGGCTTATTGTTTTATGTACTTCAAGTTCCTGTTGAGTAACTTTTTTCTTTGCCCTCAAGTATCAGTGTAGCCTCTAAATGAACCTAGCCTTGTTTTAATTTTGCCATTTTCTCCTTCAGTTGCATTGGTAAAAATGTTGAATTCTGTTTTTTCTGGCAAACATAAACCCTGTGAAAAGGAGGGGAAGAGGAATGTTCCTGCCACTCTGAAAGAAGATAATTGGAAGGTGAATGATACAATTGAAAAAATATTGCTTCACATAACCATTTTCTCTCCACATGTAAAAGCTTAAATTCAACCAAGTAGAGACATCTCAGCTCTGAGAACTGTTCCTTTGCTCTGTGACTGTGCCAAAGTTCAGTCCATGCCACTCAGTTGGGCAGGGATGTGTGAGCCCTCAGAAACATCAGCCTGCATATCACCTTGCAAACTGTGGTCAATCTGTTGCCAGCTGCAACTCTACTGTTCGTACAGCTGGTTTGTCCTTCATTTTTGCTATGAACTGAAAGCAAGAAGGAACTCCAATCTACCCTACTACAGTAACAGCCTAGCATTTGATTTAGCAATATTTAAAAGCTCATTTGCCTAATGATCTTACAAGTTCTGCACTGTATACCAGAGCATGAATTATGGTGCAATAATTCACGCTCAGAAACCCCACTCTTCCTTGATCTTTGGCACAATGCCTCACAGCTTGCTGCCTTTGAAGTACTGAATAGTAATTTGCATGCTGTTGTGTCTTGCTATTTATTGTTAGTATTCTTGACTACAATGGGAATGGTAAGTGTTCCAAGCTGATGGATTTTGATAACCTGAATTGGCATATTTACTGTGAAGTCCCACTTACTTTGCAAACTCCTAATTCATGCTTAATAGCTCTCCTCTGCACACACCTACAGGATGTAGATTCAGAGTAGACCTAGGAAGTAACAAACTGTGAATCAGTTATTACGAGTAAGAACATCACAATCTAGCCCTTCATGTGAGCTTTGAAAGGTCTACTGGGAATTCTTGGGGGAGGGGGAGGAGGAGAAAAGAAAAGGTGAATTTGAGGAAACTGTGTTGGGAGAAAAAATCTGGGTAGATCTTTACTATTATCTAGAAGGGAGAGGAAAAAAATCAATGAATCTTGGCAAAGGCAACACTTTTCAGCTCAAAAGGATTAGTAATTTCAAATTGCTATATCAAATCTTTTTAGTGTTCCTTTAGAAGATCAGTCCTTTCAAAAGGTGAACATATATATATTATGTGAGTTATTTATTGTCATTTTAAATTCCTCCAGGCATTTTATATTATTAGATCCCAAAGTGGGCTTTTTTTTTTCCCCTTATACAGACATGTATGAAGGGTCTATACTAATCAATTAACTTTAGTTAGCCTTGAACGTGACACTGAAGTGTACTCAAAGCTAACATTTCAATGCCAAGTACTTAGATTCAATACCTCAGCACAAACTGAGCTGAGACTACACCTGCTGTAGGGTCAGTTGTAGTCAGGACCTCAGCAGAAGTAATCATTTTGTTCCAAGATCCAATGCCTAGGCAAGAGGTTATTAAGTAGCAATCTGTGCAAAATTTGGCAGCATCTAGAGTGGATTCTCTTGAATTCTGATATCAGTAAGAAAGAGAACAATTTCATTCCATTTACTATTTGCAATACTCACCCAGACATTGAAACCACAGGAAATTAAATTGAAGTTTGTCACCAGTGGAAGGGCTGTGATTCCTGGCACTAATTAGATAAGCTCTCAGCAACCAAAATATGAGAAAGCATGAGGTACCCAGAGGTGATGGATCACTGCAGTTGTACAAATGATGGTGCCAGGTATCTGCTGAGCCTCATCCTATCCCGTGGGCCTCACAGAATCCAGGAGAGTGCTCTTGTCAAAAACCCTCTGAGCCAAATAAGAGATGTAGGTAGGAGCTGTCAGCAACTTCTCTCACATTAAGTGTTTTCTTGCTGCTGTACGTCTGGGACAAAATGTAGACTCAGATGAGAATTTCTCCCTTCCAGCTCCCAAGGCAGCAGTAGAGGCTGGTGGTGAGTGGCTGATGCCCACATAATCTCTCCTGGCTCTCCTCCACCTCCTTCCCCTCTCTGCCCTGAAGCATCAGAAGTAACATGTGGCACGTTTTGATTCTGGGACTGTGGTAACACAGGCTTGGTTTGGGGGGTTTCTGAGCCCTCTCAGATCTGCAATGAGACACACCATGTCTGCTTGTTCATGTACCACCCTCCACAAGGCCTGATTAGGACAAAAGCCTATTATTTCACTTTGAAACTCATGTCTTAGAGCATCAGGAGATCAGGACATGCTTGACCGTTTGACAAAACGTAGAACCAGCCTGTTAGATTAGTTAATGCTGGAAAGGCTCCCTTCAGGAAAGCAGCCTCACTTTCATTTCAGAGCAGTGCAAAGAGACCTTCTACTGATAACCCTTGTGTTGGCAAGGGGAACACACGACTCGTGAGGGTCACAAGGGGCACTGATTCCTGCCCTCTGCAATCCAAGGTGTTTCATTTAGGAAAGACCATGGAGCACTGACAACATAGCCCCTTCTACTTCCTCTGCAAGCCATAAAACAGCTCCATTGCCCTCTAACAAACTTTAAAACAGTTGGAAAGGTGAAAAACAACTTTCAGAATGTTTCCTGCTGCCCAGGACCCCTGCAAGAGCAGTGAATTTGAGAGAGAAAGCTCTAAGGAGCTGACAGGCCACACAGACTGTTCAGAGGAGAGCAGAAAGGAAAAACAGAAGCTTCTGCCCACAGTTTCCCTTTGTCAGATCCATAATTACAATAATAAAAAAACCTTCCACTTTCCTGGCTTCATTTTAGCAATCAATTTTAAATAGCTCAATACTCAGTTCTCTTTCAAGGAAGGTTTTTAACGTTCCTCATTGATGGGTTTTTACTATCTCTGTCCTCAATGGCGTTTACAGAGCTCTCTCTAATGCATTCATTTTAATGTGTTTCTCTTTGGCCTCTCTACTGATCCATTAATAAAGTTGAAAATGAAAACCAGACTTTAAACTGCTCTGTCCCAGAGCTAGAGGCTTTGCCACACTTTGTTTTCCACTGGTTTGTTGGCCTTGTGGTCATTTTCTTTTAGAAGCTAATATGAGTTAGTCTTTATAGAAAAGCTTATGACCTGATGCATCAAATGCTTTTACAGAAGTTCACTTACAACTTCTACAGGCTTTTCAATCACAGTTACTTACAAACAGATCCACTCTCTCCTGTCAGAACTCAGAAGAAAGGGTTTCTGCTTCAGTGGAAAGCATTCATGTGGTAGCCATGGTCAAGTTGAAGGTTAGAGGGACCTGACCACAGGGATTTGTTGAGATCCAAGAAAGAAGAAGGAAAAAAAACCAACCAAGAAATCAACAACACAGAAAATCTCTCATTTATTTTCTATCATCTGGATAGAATGACCAGGACAAACAGCTGAGGAGATACTGGCTTCTCTGCAGCTGCATGTGTGTTTGAAAACTATTTCTGCCCTGTAAATCAGCCGCTTCAACACAGTCCTTCTCTCTCCTACAGTCCCACTGATGACAGCTGGTGCTCTGGAGAAGAGGATCTGCTGCTTTTGCTTTTGCCAAGTACTCTTTCTTCTGCTCTTTTTCAGTTATACAAGGTGTTGGGCTCCTCCCAATTGCACATCTAAAGCCATTTGCTAAGGAGCATTTCAAGAGTCTGTGCTATTTCAACTTTCTACTGCTCCAGCAGCAACAGATGCAGACATATCAGCAGACACACACATGTATGTATATGCACATATATCTGTGTAGCTTTCAACACTAGATATCCTACTCAATAAGCAAAAGGATGCCACAGAGTTTTGCCCATGGTAACAGGAATTAGACTGCTAATTCCTCAGGACAGCCTAGAAATAAAGCCTCTGCTTGGGGCCACTGGCAGCCCCTCGACTCAACTACATTATCATCATGTATGTGCTTGAACTTCACCCAAAGAAATAAAAGGCTTGTAGCTTAGCCTGGCACTGAAGATTCCATGAGAAACTGCAGTGTTGTACTCATGTTCTTTTTCTTTGTAAATATAGTGTTTCAAATCAATAAATCAATGCATTCACAGCTTGAGGGAAAATCATCTCAGCAGCCAAAGATCTGTTTTCATTAAATAACAATATCATTGTTCAGAGGTAGTCCTGGGAAGAATTTCAAGTTGAAAGTAAAAATATCACTAGAAATAAATGATTAGGGCTCTTTGACATTTTTGTATGTGGTATAACACTAAAACTTCCATATTCCTATTTGTGTATGGGTTTGTGCTCCACTGATCAAGTTCCCTCAACTGACAAAGCTGTTACGGTGCAGAAACTAAACACACAAATTATTTCATAAGTCATTAGAATCACAGAATCAACCAGGTTGGAAGAGACCTCCAAGATCATCCAGTCCAACCTAGCACCCAGCCCTAGCCAATCAACTAGACCAAGGCACCAAGTGCCTCATCCAGTCTTTCTTTGACCACCTCCAGGGATGGCGACTCCACCACCTCCCTGGGCAGCCCATTCCAATGGCAAATTAGTTTAGACTCCTTCCGCAGAGGAACTCATGCTTCATGCTAGCACACATGCAGAAAATCAATTTTGTCCTTAGAAAACAGAGCAGTCAGAAAACCATGGGGTTGCAAGTAATTAGAGAGCTAAACATGCTAGATGTTTCTGTAGGAAAAGAAGGCCAAAAAATCAGCAATTTCTGCAGCCTTCAGTTTCATAGTAAAAAAATCGCAGCAGAGTCAAAGCTGTATCAGACATGCAGACATTCGGTTGTGAATTCCATTCTCTAAACAGTGACTAGCAGCTATTTTCTAAGCACCCTGTTTTAAAATGGGAAAATGCTACCAGTGAGAAGAGCAATGTACTAATCAATAGCTGTGTAAGAAGTATATCCTAATGCTTGCAGCGCTACCTAGCTGAGCATGCGCCCAGATGGGATATTTCCCCTCCTCTGAAGCATCAGGTTCAATGTAAACATTTCAGGCACTGCATGCAAACACCTTCAGTAGACAATCAAGGTTTTGCGTGCTTTACTGAACCTATTAATAGCATTTCAGGTAAAAAGTTCATACTTTACAGTGCCTGCGTGTGGTGTACAATGAGTTTCAGCAAGGAACTTTCTCTGGGTTTTCAGTTTTTCCTGTTTCTTGTTGCCTTTCCCAGCAGTGAGCTCAGTAGGAAGGGAAGCTACACATTGGGAGGGAGCCTGGGTGGGTCGAGTGCTTCTGGGAGAAGGGAGGAAAGGTTCTTGAGCTATAAAAGCAGGAGACTTTCCCCAGATATGTAATCATGATCACATCACTGAAATCCTGAGAAATAAAAAGACCCATTCCCTCAGGCTGGGAATATATGGAGAGCAGTACGAAAGAAAGGAGTGAGGTCTGATGCAGACTGAGGAAGGGTCATAAACATCAGGAAAACATAAACCTTAGGAAAATGATAAGCATTAGTGAAAAGGACTAAAGGATTAAAATGTCCTTCAGAACCCCTGCAGGCATGACAGCAGAGATTCAAGTAATGTAGTGACACTGCCAGCAAAAGCCTGCTTGGAGTGACAGTGAGGATCCAGAAAAATGCAGGAAATCCTTGGACCCACAAAGGGGCAAATTTTAATAGCAGGATGATGAGGAAATGGAATGTTTTCACACATCTACACAGGAAGAAACCTTCATATCTGCAAAAAAAAGTTTGGTTAACACACTTGGTTAGTTTACAGGTCTGCTCCAGAATGGCAATTCCTGCAACTGACATCATCTACCTGGACCCGAGTAAGGCATTTGATTCTGTCTCACATGACATCCTGGTCAACAAACTGGAGAAACACAGACTTGATGAGTAGAGAACTGCAATTCAAGCTAAGATGGAGGAGGGGAGATCAAAGAAGTATCACACAAAGATTTTTTTTCTTTAAAAACGCAGGATAAAACACAGAGCTTTCCTTACACTGGAGCAGAGCTGAAGTTTGTGCTGCATTACACCAATAACAGTGGTGTGCTGTGCCTAACAGTAACAGCTGATTCTCCTTGGGCAGTCCTAAGATGCTGTTGTGACCTTTAACAGACAAGTGCTGCTGCATCAGGGCAAAACACAGAAGAGCAAAGAGAGAAAGAGTTAAATGGGAAGCGCCTCCTGTGCCCATAGGTACTGTCTGCTCTGATGGCAAAGGCTTTGCAGAGAAAGAAGCCAGAGTAGCCCACTGGAGCAGGAAGGGGCTGGTAGCAATTAATGGGGAAGTTTGTTTCTGCTCTGCAGAAAGGCAATTGTCTAGTTAATCCCTTTCCTGCGGGGACTAACAATGACCTGCGCCCAGCAACACTAGGCTGTTGTGCGACACTTTGCCTTCTGTGGATTGAGAGCCAGCCAAATACCTCATACAGCCCAGCTCACAACCATACTATTTTAAGACTTCCTCCTCCATGGAATTCCTTTGGTCCTGCTCATTAGATGCCCACTTAAAATATATTTAGGGCAAGGGCAGTTCCATGTTTGTTACTAGGTACCGTGGGGCTTTTTTTTCCCTTCTGCTGTTAGAGAAAACGCAGCAATGGCCACTGAGCTGCATCAGGGCAAGGGCTTCCTTTCTACCTGTGCTAAATTATCAGCAGGTAGTAGAGATGCTGTGTTTGGTTACACGATAATGAACGATAAAGGCAAACCACAGAGGAAGCTGAAAAGTCGCTTTTGATTTTGTAGTTCAGCAAGTACCTGGGCTTCTTTCGACAGTTCTCGGCACTGCACTTGGCAGTTAGTCATTCATGCCACTGAGTTTAAATTATATGAATTAAAAACTGTTTGGCAATCTTCCCCCCCCGTGGAACTCTGTGGCAGGGCGTCGTTTAAGAAGCTTACGGTCGGATCGGTGCCATGATATGCAGACATGCCTGACAGCTGAATTCAGGCTTTTTCATGTTGTGGCTTATATTTTAATTACTTTGAAGAGTACTGTACTAAAAAGGAAATGCCAGATAGACTGTATCATGGAAGCCAGGGGAATATTGCAGATCATCAGAACCTTCTGAGGTGAAACAACAATTCATGTGGGGAATGTAGGGTGGAGGATAAGATTCAAGGATTATAACAAATTCAGTCATAAAAAAAAAAAAAAAGAAGAGTGTAAACAGCCCCTACTGCATGATCATTGCCCCAGACTACATTGTTTTAGCAGCAACCCAAAGGCAAAAGTATCTTCATTTCCCTAATACAGACAGTAGGCAAATTATTAGGAAATTCTTCAAAGGACAAAGCTTTAAAGTTCACCATAGGAGATGCAAAACCTTATGATAGTTCTTTCTTAAGTGTTAACGTCTCAGTAAGACAATGCAATCAGCCTAGTTAAAGTGGGATACTTTTTTTTTTTGACTTATCAGAACATTAGGATTTCTTGTATTGAGAAAATGTCATCAGGAACATGGAGGAAAACACTGAGGTAGAATGAAGAGCTGGCCAAAAAATGCTGCACAAAGACAGCTGATACAGAAAGGAAACCACTTGTGTTTAGAAAGCTGAATGCACAGAAGAGCAGTTGTGATATCTTTTTCTTTCTACTCAGCTAATACCTGCACAAATGAACCATGCCATGTCCTCCAGCAGATGCTTTGCTCCAAGCTGTACAAGAAGAATACTCTATTATTTCCACCACTTGCACAACCCAACGTCATACAAAATACAACTCACTACCAGTTTCACAAGTTAGGAGCCAGGCACTGCCCTTGATCTGGCTGAGGAGCTCCCATTGATCTCAGGGAGAAATGTGAGTGCTAGAAAGTCCTCCAAAATAAACTACAGACCAATCCTGCAGTGGCAGGAAATGGACTAGATGAATGAATAGGCCTGTTCCATCTCTAATTTCGATGATTAAAGTATGTGATCAAAGGCAACGCAAGGCTCTAAGTATTACCACATTCAAAGAGGGACATCCAAGGACTAACACATTTCAGTAAGTGAGAAGCAAATGCCTTAGAAACTCCTTGTCAGTGGCTACATTTGCCTTGAATTTTCCCAGGTTATTCTTCAATGTAAAGGAAATCAAAGCTTGTTGTACAGACCTTCTAATACTAGACAGACTATATCAGGTCTCCCTCCACCAGTGCTATTTTTAGAAGAGAGGAATGTAATTTGTATCTCTCTGAAAATAATTCTGCTGAAGTTAAATCCAGACACAGGTACTTACTGCTTTAATTATCACTTGCAAAAAAACCAATCTGATATAATGAGTCTTCAAAGTAAACTAAAGGGTCTTAGGGGGAAGAAGGTGAGATATTGTTGATGTAAGAGACACATATGATGAGATCCCAGTCCTTCAGTGAGAAGTGTGTGAGTCAATGAGCTATGGGGGAATGATTGTCTACCTTGCATCTTCTCCACTAACTTTTCAACAGCCCAGAGGATCAAGGCCTGGCTTGACTTCTGAGACAACACCATGACATAGCAGCCCCTTGGTAGACTTACATGCCTATTTTTCAGCCAGCAAGGAGTGATCCAGGTCACCTATAAGGGCACCCAGATCTCCGTCCCCTGTGCAGTTCCTGAAGGGAAGGTTGCATTCGTGCTCTTTTGTGGAGGATCATAACCTGATCTGTCTCTCTTTTGGACAGGGACTCTGAGTAACAGGCTTTCTGCAAGACTGGTTGTGCTCTTGAAACCAGATGCCAGTATGGACATTTAAGTCCATTTAGGCATTTTAATAGTTCTAAATAAATCTTTGAAGTCTGCAGTTTTGACTCTGGAATTTGTACTCCTGGTAGAGTCTCGTGCTGTGACTGACTATGACTTGGGAGTATCCAAAGAAAGAGAAAGGATCAGAGAAAGGAAGGAATGGTGTTCCTTGCCTGCTTTCCTTCTTATTTAAGATGTCCCGGTGAAGTTTATCTCCTTAGGAGCTCACCAAATATTTGCTCTTTCTTCTCTCAAGATTCTAGAGGCCTTTTTAAATCCATGGGTTTCTCTCTGCACATGCAGCAATCAGGAACTACAGACATGAAAATCCCACTCATGTTGAAAGGAGAATAAATTCCTGCAAGGATGTACATTTTTTCCATACTTAGAATTTTTGCCTGTGTTTCCAGGAGTGCATGATCTCTCTTACCTTGCCTACTCTTTCCTTTATGCATTGCAGCTTATAAACATGTGGCTCTCTAACCTTTTGCAAAGAAGAAAGAAGCAATACTACATGCAGTATTGCTATTAACAGAACAAAACAAGCCTGCTAATGACATAAATATGCTAGTAATTGCCGAACCACAGTCCAGTAGAGTAAGCAGATAAGGAAGAAATTTCTGCTTCTGGGCCCATTCTACCATGACTAGTTTATTAGGACATGTAAGTGATGGTTTCAGTAAAAAAATTGCTCTCTGTTCCACCACCCATTGATGAGAGGTAGGGTCTTTGTTGGGCTCTTGTTTCAGGGTGCTGGCTGTTTGCTCTCAGCACAGTGTCTGTGTTACAGCTCATGCAAGTTTGGCATAAAAATCCTGCCTCCTTGTAAAGAGTTTGGGATCATCACCCAACTGGCTAACACAAATTGTACAAAAGCCACACTCAGACTGAATGAATAGCAGGATAATCCTCTGTTTCCCTTTTTCTTCTCTATTCCTTTCCTGCTTCTCCCTCTCCTCAGCAAATCAGTGAGTTGTCTCCACCAGCTACCCTGCTGCCGTGGTTTTATTATGCTTACAACCATTTCGTCTTCTAGTGCTTGATTAGACACAGAGACTCAGATTAAATACATTGATAAGCATCACCCTTGAAGGTATAACTAGGCACAAAGCAAATTGTTTTTTCATGCACATTTTAATAGCTGATTCATTTTATATGGCACATTCTTGGCTCCAGAGAGCCATCAGAAGAGAGCTCTTACACTGAGGAGGGAGCACATTCTGCAGCGCTACGCAGCACACTTGAGCAAGTGAACAAGTTCTAACAATAGCACTGCAGAGAGAGAGCTGTTAAAAACGCCTTCTAATTTTACTCAGCTGGAACAATACTGTTCAGATCTTTATTTTTATCCTTCTTTACTCCAGGGACAAGGTGTTAACTCACTCGAAGGGTACAGCCCTTCGAGTCCACACCACAGAACAACCACAAGACAATTACTCTTTGTGTTTGCCCCTCTCTACCATGAGTTACTCAAATCTTCAATTAACTGAAGAGAGAAGTGGCAATCATGTCACTGTGAGACACTGGAGACTCACAGTCAATAATCCCCAGGAAGCAGCCCAGCAACTTTGGCCAACTAAATCCTGACACAAGACTGCCTGTAATTTTCCAAATAGATATTTCAGATTCTTCAGGATGCTGTTTCTGGATCTATTTTGGCTTTAACGTCACTCCTTTTTACAGTCTTCATAGCTCTTATTCCCCAAATCATCTTTTCCTCATAGGAGCTTTAGTACAACTTTGCTTTTGTTTATTCCAGGAGATATTCGTTGGCCCTTTTGAATGGTGTCGGGCAGACTTGGCATGAACTTTTTGGTCTATTTATAACACAGAGGAAGCAATCAGAAACTCCAGAAATGTGAGGGGAGACTTTGTATAAGATATGACACCTTCCAAAATCAAGAACTATCCTGCAAGAGATGAATATTTCACTAACCTCTACTGTCAGTTCTAGGGAAAGCACTGGTGACACGGAAAGAATCAGTGTGGTTTGCTTGCAGAAGGAATTGTGACAAAGAAAACACACTGATAATGAAGCTGTTTTTATCAAACAGTATTTTAGGGATGACTTAAATTATTTACTGTTTTTACTTAGTTGGAAAAAAATTCAATTAGGATGACTTGTTATTAAAAACCATTCAGAATCCTACAAAGTGCTTCTCTGATGAAAACCTTTTTGTGATGGTCAGCTCACTTCTACAAGTTCAATTGTTTCTTTTTCCTTAGATCACCTGAGTGATCTCTTTTCCCTGATGGATTTCACCAATTGAAAAAAGGATATTCAGAAAATAAATGTTACAAAACCAAATTTTTTTATTTTTAAAAAAAAAAAACTATTTTTATTCTATTTCCAATCACTTCCACTGTGATCTCTAGAGACTGTGATCTCTATTTAGTGCTTATAACGTTGGCAATATCTACCAGCATAAGAGAACACTGGGGAAGAAGGTTCAGTTTCAAGAATAATAAAAGCATGTTGGCTTTGGTTTCATGTAAAATGTGGCTGAAGACTCAGTTCAGGTAATGTCCAATTCACAGAATGAATGTCAGGGGCTGGAAGGGACCTCAAAAGCTCATTCAGTCCAAACCCCTGCCAGAGCAGGATCACCTATACCAGATCACACAAGAACATATCCAGGTGGGTCTTGAATATTTCCTGAGAGGGAGATTCCAAAACCCACCTGGACAGCTTGTTCCATGATTCCATCACCCTCACAGTGAAAAAAATTCTTCATGTTTACATGAAACTTCCTATGAAGGGTGTCCTTGAGTGTCTGTGCTGTTGCCCTTGTGTGTGAACTGCTCCCTGTAAATTCTAATTTGCCTCTGCCTCTCTTTGTATGGAAAACTTGTGTTATCTTTGGGCTCTCCTTGTTGTCCCTTCTGAATTATCATGCTGTGTACAAAGAACAGCCTGTCTCTTACTCTTCATTGTAGAGGTGATATCATTTGGCCAGTCAGTGAAAGCAGACTGCAAAAGAATCAAACAGCATCACAGGGTATTTCGTGTCCTTTGGATCATGCATCTCTCTGTTTCATAGAGGGAAGCTGGATACATGCAGTATGACCAAGCAGACAGCACTGATCTCCATCTGATATGAGACAGGGATACAACTTCCTTCCATTGTGCAGCTTCTCATGCTGACAAATCAGTTGCCCATTATTAGCTCTGCAATCCTTTGTCAGTGTTTCCTGTGGTCTCTTCCCACCAAAAGTAAGTAGCTAGAAGGGGATCTTTGATCAGAGAATCAGTTATTTAACTCTTGATGTTGCCTTCACTTTCTACCTCACCCATGTGATCCAAGGAGGCTGAAAGGAATGACACCAGTAAAAACTAAGCACTTGGAGAGGTTTTCTTAAACATTTGTGTCTCTGTCCAAATGAGCAGCCATGAAAAATAGTAGTATGTAGAGGGATCAAAGCAACTGGAAGAGGAATGTTCTGGAGGAGCTAAAAAAATGAAATGTCAAAGCAAACCCTCAGGTCTTATAAGCCTCTTCCAGCCCTGTCAAACCATCTACATACACATGGATGGGCCTGGTCAAATGAAGGATATTGGTGTGCAAAATAAAATGTACCTGTTTGTTTTTTTTTTTTTTCTCATAATGAGCTTGTAGTTTCCTTTGGCCTCCATGAATTTTGGCTGCACCAAAGGTACTGCAGCTCTGCCCTAAGTCTCGCCATGTCAGTTACTACCAGACTCATTCTATAAGCCTAAAGTCAGGAAACTTCACAAGTTGGATTCAGAGAGTGGCTGGAAAGTCCAAAATTAGCTTCCTTCTTGTCTGCTTTAAGAGAGAAAGTGAAAATCAAATGGATATGGAAACTGAATTCCCTCTCACCCCTAGAAGCTTACCACAGACAAGTCAGGATGGAGGCAAGTTGTGGTGTAGCTCTGCTGTTGCTAATTGTGCTCTTCCTGTTACATGATTGAAGACTTGAATCAGGAGGTCTATCACTCTGTCACGTTTCAGACATAGTAAACTATTTTGAGAGAAAGATAGAAGGAATCTAGACTTATATTTTGGTTTGGCACATCACCCTTACACTATAGGGAAGTGTGGCCGTTTGAGCTGGATTTCTAGCTCAGACATAAAAAAACCTGGGAACAGAGAAACTTAAGAGTGGAAGCTCTGAGTGGAGAAGTGACCAATCCAGAGACAGGTCATAAAATGGCAACAATGGATAAGTTAATATGATTTCACTGGAGCATCAAGAGCTTTATGCCTGGAAGCACAGCTTGTCCCTTCCTCTTGCTGCTTCTGCTGTGCCCACAGCTATCTTCCCTCACTACCGCTTTGGCTGCTGCTGCTGCTTTGCTGCCACTTGGCCCTTCCCCATCTTCCTTAAGGTTATTATATTTTTGTAGTAGTTTATTTTTCTTATACTCTTATATTTAGTTTAAACTGTACAAAAGTATAATTTCATTTTTTCCCTGACTTTCCAGAATTCTGAGTTGTAGTGAATTTACTTTACTGAGGGAGGAATCTACTCTAACCTAGCACAGGAAGCTCTAGTGGATTGACACAGAAGTCTATCTTTTGCAAGCAAAAGCTATGAGACTGAGTAGAAATAACTACAGGGATAGGCTGAATTTCTAATGAAGGATATAGAAGAGGAGCTCAAAAGTCATGTAATATGTGCTGAATGAATCTGCAGCTTCTTGCTCTAATGATTTTCCAACCATGACAAGTCAAAGTTCAGAAGAGGAAAAACATTTATAATCAACATCTAGAATAATGGAAAGTTTATACTTGTCTGTCTCCATTTTCCTGAGCCAATATCATCTCTGTGGTTCTGCTTTCTCAATTAAGATGACTGTCATGCAATGGGAGTATTTCATCTATTGGTGGTGTAAATCAGCAGGACTGCAAAGGGCAGAGGGATGAATTGCTGAATGGGTTGCTGGTTTTGAGCTAGTTTTGAGAGATGATGATGAAGTCTCCTTACACAATCAGCACAGTAGGTGAGCATGTTGTTGAAATCAATGCAACGTGCTGACATTTAGTTCCTAAAACTAGCTAAGATTTTATGCTCAAAGTTAATTCATAAAATCCTGGAGCTACTGGCTTCTGAGCTTCTCCAAATGTTCATTCCCCAAACAAGAGGTTTAAAAAGTTATAAAATGGAAGAAGAGCCAGAGGAGCTCCAGGAGTCTGATTTTCACAGGTTTTTTTCTTCCTTTTTTGCACTATATTTTTTTTTCCTTTGTGGATGTTTTTTCTTAGCCCAGTAATCCTAAAAATAGTCTAAGGTTTAATCTTTATGTTACAATTTGTTTATGAGAAGATGATGTCTGATGGAGAATATTTTAGTCAGAAGAAATAACAAATTCTCATAGAACAGAACTTTGAAATGAGAATACCTACAGATTCTGCTTCTCTTTCATAACTGGGTTTTTCCTGTAAAACATCCTCATTCTCTTCCTTCCCTTAGTATAGTTTTTACTTTTCCCACCCAGGCAGATTACTTTCCATGGCAGAGCATGACACTGCTTCTTCCAAGAAAAGGTGGGCTTGGAAAATGAGACATTGTCATTGCAAATTTATCAAGAACAGTGTTCCAGGGAGCATCTGCAAATTTGATCCAGGGCAAAACTGTCATTTCCTCTCCCATAAACATAGAAGAAATGGTAATATCCTGAATCTGTTCTGTGAAAATTCACTCTTTTCTCACTGACGTTTTCTAGGTTCTAAAATTAGACCTCGCTCTGGCAACATCAGGATGTATCACTGCATCTGTCAATGGCATTATAGGGCAGTGTGAATATCCAGAACAGTCCCCAGAAAAGAGTATGGAACTCGACAGCAGCAGGGTGACAGAGAACCAGGAACTGTGTCCAGACCCAAAGCCACTGTTAGCAAAATCCCAGTTTTGCCTCCATTAGGCTTCTTGCTTTTTATCCTTTCTGCTGTTGTTGCTGCAACAAATCCAATGAAGCAGTATCAGAACCAGTCTGAGAGGAGAACCAGACCTCAGTCTCCAAAAGTAGGTCAAGAACTCTGTGAATGCAAGAGGCTGTTAAAGCTGGCAGATCATAGACAGCAAATGGGCACAAGCAGGCAGTGATACCAGCCAGTGCCATACATCCATTCCCCAAAAGAAAGGTACTTTCAGAGCCTGGGCCCCAAAAGAGGAAATTATCAGTCATATCTCTGGACATTAGAATAAATCTTCTTCACTAGATTGCACTTATAAGCATTTTATTTTTCAGTAGAATTCATTTTCCATTACCTTATTTTCCTTGCAGGCTGAGGGGGGGAAAAAAAAGTACAAACTGAGTATTTTGGCACTTCAGAAGAAAAGGTAGTGAATATGCAGCCTGGACAAGCTCAGGGGGTTGATTCCTCTTCCTTTCTGTAGCTAGAAGAAAAGTAAAATAATGGAAGCCTGACTCGAGCAAGTGAGTAAATGAATTTACAGGGGATAATCTAATTTGTGTCTTGGACTGCCTGCAATTATGAATGTTTATTAACTAGTCTGTCTGCCTTCTGGAGGGGAAGAGTGCAGGAATCCCTGGAGCAACCCAACTCAAATATAATTATCAGACAAATACCAAAACAAAGCTCAAGCAGAATGCTAAGCCGTATGAAATTTTCAGTGTTACTGGTGGGCTTAATACGATCTGAACTGAACAAGCCTTACAATCACAGAGGTCCTATTGACTACTTAGGAACCACTAGCATGAGTAAGGGGAGATGACTGGATGCTCTGCCCTGCTGAGATAAAAAACAGGTGGCCAAAGCCCAATTCAGCAGCAGACAAAAGCACCTGAGTACACTTACTGACTTCAAAGGCACGCTCCACATGTTTAATGTTAAGGATGTGCTAAACTCTTTTGCTGAACTGGAGGCCATGAGATTTCTGCGGTCTTCACTCTCGATGACTTTGAGGTTAGCTGAAGTAGCATGTTAAGTCTGCAGTTGCCGAAAGGGTAGCATCAAGAGTTTCTCTTGCTGTTCCTGTGTAAAAAAAAAAAAGTGTGTGTGTGTATATATATATATAGATAAGATTATTTTTCTTTTAGAAAGTCTTACAGTCAGTCTTAGGAGACAACTTCTCTCAAACAGTCTTTTAAAAGAAAAAACATGTAGAAAAAGACACAGCTTGATTTCTGTGGTGAGAGCTACAGGTACGTTCACATGCTAATGCTTAGAGATGCTAAGCAATGAAATGAACACCTAGAGCAGACACAGGTTTTTAATCTCTTCAAGTCAAAATATTTTTAAGCAGCTAACAACTTGTATAGACTGCATACATGCAGCACTATGTACATCTATTTGAGTGCACACCCACTTTTGCATGTGCAAGCCACACAGTTGCACAAACCAGAGGATAGCTGGGCAAGTGATCATTTGTACATATAAATATCTCAATTACAGACTGGTCTTGGCAGAAATACCTACAGCTGTAGGCAGTTACAGTTAGGGTATTTGAATGCAGACCTTGGTCTTCTCTTTTTGAAAATAGAGAGATGTAGGATGAGAAAGAAACTACAGCTGTGAATCTGTCTCCTGCAATCTTAGGACAGTGTCATGCTTCCCTGAGGTGACTGAGCTTCTTAAAGTAAGCCTCTTTTTTTAATGCTTGCTATTCTTTGCATTGAAGTGCATTCTGATTTCCAGCCTGAGTATATTTGTGCCCGGTCTATGAACAGTTACTTCTGCGCCAGTGTTTCCCTACAAATGAAACAGCTCTTCTGTCTTCCTGGGGCTTCCTTCTTTTATGTGTGTGTATGCTGAGAAAAATCCATTCATCTCCCTCTCAATTTTTTTCTCTTTATGAACTAATTGGATTCATATTTCTTCATCTGTGCAGACACATCCCTTAGACAGGTGTGGTGCTCAGACTGCATCACCCGAGGAACAATTCAGGCTGGCAGAGTGATTTAGTGACACACCTGTGAGTCAACATTTCTGCCCAGCTTTCCCTGTGCTGGAAGTCAGTAGTCATCTGGCTTATGCTCTTTCCAACAGTCATTGGCTCCTGGCTGTTCAAAGCACTGCATTACAACTAGTGGAAAAACATAGCCCTTTAAGACAAAGATTTCATCTAAAAAGAGATCTTTTAGAAATTGGATTATAATTCATTCTAACAATTCAACTCTTGCTCTTCTTGTGAACAGTGTTTACCTGGAATGTCATTAGGCAGTACTCTCCTGCTTCTGCCAGCACTTTGCACTATGTCTACTGCTCTGCATATGCCTTTCACTTCTGACCACTGAATACATTTCCAGGTTCATCTCTGGAAGACCTACATTTTCATTTAAACCTTCATACTTATCCTAAATCCAACAGTAGGGTCACTTGGTCCCTTGCACTTAAGAATGCACATTGCACACCAAAATCACTAGGCACAACAGAGAAAGAAGTTGCATCTTCTGGTGTTTTATTCTGAAGCAATTAATGCTGGAGGATGAGACATTTCACTGCTCCTAGCATGCTTCTTTCAACTGCCTGATATGTCTCATGAGGGATAGAAAGGTACTGTAACATAACCAGGGTTTTTACCTCCTCTTCCAGGGTCCTAGCTGCTTCATATTCACAATAGGATACATTGCACATGTGTATTTCAACCCTAAAAAAGCTCAAAAAACATTACTATTTCCTTCATGATCAATGCAGTTTGGTCTATATAGGTTTATTCACAACCAGCTTATTCACGTCACTTTCTAATGGTTGTGGTGAGTTCATAGAATCATAGAATAGAATCACAGAATCAAACAGGTTGAAAGAGACCTCCAAGATCATCCATCCCTGTCCAATCAACTAGACCATGGCACTAAGTGCCTCATCCAGACTTTTCCTGAACAGCTCCAGAGACAGCAACTCCACCACCTGTGCTGGCCACACTGTTCCTGATCCAGGCCAAGGATGCCGTTGTCTCTCTTGGCCACCTGGGCACACATGTTCACATGCTCATGTTGCCCCCAAAGGTAAAGTAATTAGACTTCTGTATGCCAAAATCTCAACCATTTCAGCACAAATATACCTCTTTCTCAGTGTTTCATATTTCCCCTGAAAACTGTTGCCCTGCTTCCTTTGCTTCTTCGCATAATCCACATGCTAATACCCTACATCAGCTGCGTTCATACAACACCTCAGCTTGCTCTTCAATTCTAAAAGGTGCCTAAATTCACCTTGTGCCCCCATGCACGAACCACCTGGTTTCTGCAACGTTAGAGATAAACACTTGCAAGTCTTGTCCTCCAGAAATACTTCAACACCAGAGTGAAACTCTTTCCTCATGCTAGTGCCAGGTGCACTTAAAAATCAATCACAATACAAATCCTGAACAGGGCCATCACTGCTGCTTTGCTCGTGTGAGAGACAGTCAGACAAACACATTTGGTTTTCACTTACACCTGCTCAGTCCACCCTGTCCCCAGTCTGGACTGGCACAGAAACAAAAAAGAACAGCTTCACATCAGCTGAAACATTCTTGTTGACAATTTTTTTCCCCCTAAAGACTTGTTAATTGTGTTATGAATTTGGCCTTCCCTAAGTTTCAAAAGCAGAAGACCTGTAGTGATTTATTGCAGACACCTAAGGGAGAGAGAAGTAGACTGTTGACATGAGGGTATCACTTGTATCAGTTTTGCTTTGGGCATAAAATGGTGGTTCTTGATCCCAAAGAACAATCTCAGTACTTTAAAGGTGTGTCTAAGTAGACACAGCCACTACAGTTCCAGGACTGCTCTGCTTGGTAGTACTTAAAGCCTGATATATCATTTACATTTTTCTTTACTCCTTCAAATGCCTGTTTCTTGGTATCTCACCATACGCCCACTATGTGCTAACTGTCTCAAGAGTTCACAGGCTTCTGATAAGCATGTGCAGAATCTAGAAAGATAAGTTAGGCATCCCTATAAATCACTGACCTTCTTCCCACCCTTTACTTCTTAAACACTCTACATTTTTGTAGTGCAGCTGGAGTCTCTCAAAAGTCAACAGATGTCTAGTGTAGGAAGCATGAGTTTGCTCACCAGTTCCAGTGCTTGTTTCAACAGGTGCATTGTTACCTCTTTACAGAACTGACAGGTCCTTCTGCCCAGTCTTTACTGGAGCTAAGGAAACTCTTATTCTCACTGTCTACATGTCTAAGGTGTTTCAACCCAGCTCACTCTGAAACATCCTCCTCCAGCTCCTCCAATGGATGCTTTCTTTGGTGTTGTATGTTGGGTGAAAGCCAGGGTGTGACTGTTGTGCTATCCACAAAGGTTTGCAGGTCCCAGGCTTTCTACACAGGAAGTCACACATCATTCTTGCATGACAGCTAATTGAAATTGTTTTTATATGAGGACTAGTGCCTAGGATCAAGCCACAAGCATTCACACATACACAATGCTACAGGATCATGCTTCAAGAATCCTATTCCTTAGGGAAAGAGGTGAGACAAAGACATTCAGTATAACTGCAGAGAGAATAGAAAACCACTTGCACTTGGTTACATTTCTCCAGTCCAATACCATAGCTTTTGGGTTTGTGTTTGGCCTAGCTATAAAATATAAATCACAAATATTTATATCCACTGAAGGAAAGAGAGGAAGACCTAAACAGTTTTGGAGAAGGCACCAATGAATTTATGAGCAAGACGAGGTGTAGTTGCCAGCAGTATTTGGGATCCCAGGTTATGGTGTGAGTTGGAGTTTAGTCTAATTGCATAGTTGCAAGCCTCATCTCTCCCAGCAGAGCAAGGTGGCTACATCCAAACTTCTTTTTCAGAGAGGTCTCTGGGTCTCTGCTTTGTGCTCTCCCTTAACTCATATGCAGAGATATCTGGAAAAAGTTTGTTGGTATTGCTAGAGCAACAGCAGAGACTATGCAAACTGAAGTGTTGGAGCACTCAGCCAGTGTTCAAGGCCTGACCTTGTTTTGTTTACTGGTATAGATGTAGCCTGCAGCTCTCAGAGAAATCTGTTCACTTTGTCATCCATGAAGCCCTAGTGTCAGCACAATAAGCATTTGGCTTTGGCATTCAGATTTATTCCTTCTTGTCAGCCATTACTTGAAGATGGCTCTGAATTCCAGGTATCTGTTAGAGCATCGTTGTGTGAATTGAATTATTCACTGTTTCATTTCTGACTCCTCTCCTTGACTCCACAAAGAGTTTGAACTCTTCGACTGCGTAGGTTCTGTGTAGGTTGTTGTGGGAAGGAAGCCACCACTTAAGCTATTCTTCCACACACTTTCCTCTGGGGTAATAGTAAGCAGACACAAAGTTCTAGCTATTCTTTCACCCCAGGACTCAAACTGCCTCCAATAACCTGCAAGGAGGAAAGGGATCCTTGCTCCATTCCTTTCAGGTATGCACGGACCAGGTCACAATCTAGAAAAAAATTTCTTAGGTACCAGCCTTTAAAGACTACCACAGAACAGCTGTTGCTGAAGAAAGACATCTGCATCCCCTGGATTATGTAAAACAAACATCTGGCAGACATGGCTTCCTCTTAGCTTTGCTCTTGTATGCAGCAAATGGAAGTCTCAGCTCCCACAACTGTCATTTGGCTCCAACCAGTACTATGACTCCCCTTTTGTGAGAAATGAAGAATAATCTGGCTAAATCCCAGTTTCAGAGCTAGTGAATACCACAGGTCCAGTCCCTCCTGTTGCTGCTAAAAGCTGGCTCCCCACCTCCAGGGATTAGCAAACTATGTGGACAGTCTTAGGAACTGAAAAATCATCAGGCCTCTGCTTTGCAGGCTGCCAGTAGAAATGAGTGGGGTTGCTCCCCAGCAGACCAGCAATTTCCAAATCCCTGGAGCAACAATGATACCAATATCAACCAAACTTTTGATTCTCATCTTCTGAGTCTTGCTGCATCTCAAATAAACCTGTGTAATCTTCGGCAAACTCTGGACAAAGTTGTTCCTAAGCAGATAGATACACAAACATCCTATAATAACAAGTCAAATGCAGAGACCTAGCACCCAATAAAAGCAATGAAAAAGATGTCAGTGTCTGCAATAGCTTTCTGGGGTCCTCCCAACACAGTCTCAGAGAAGGATATGGCCATGCTTCATTCTGTATCCCCATAATCAGAAGCTCCCACTGAGGCTGTAACAATGCACACTGCATATACTGTCCTTCTATTGTCCCTTTTGCCTTTGCCTAAGGATTCTGTTGACAGTAAAGGCTTTGTAGCTGCAGAGATGAAAACTGTGATTTTATCCAACTCAGACCAAACTAAGTTAAAAGGGAAAGAAAACACATAGGGGAGCAGTGTGTGTGTCTCTGTCGAGTTGTATCCTTTCTCACCTCAACTGCATTTTGAAAGGTGAAAACAGAGGTAACAGGCAGTTACTGCAGAGCTCCTTTTAAAAGTGGGGCTACAGGGCCCCTTTGAAAGTTTCTTTCCTGCTCTATACGTAAAACCTAAAATAATGAAACATTTATCTCTACTTTGCAGAAGAGAAATGAAGTCTTACCTACCTATGACCTCAGGTTCCCTCAAAACTCAAGAGGACACTTAGAGTTTTCTTCTTATAATGTTCAGATTTAGTAGCATTTGAGCAAAAAGAGTCCATGGTGTCCATCAGAGGTAATGGAGTGACCTGTGATTTACATGCAGTCATTTTTACCATTTTGACAGCTCTTGATAATTGGACTTTGGCTTCAAGAACTCATCTTCTACTAAAACAGCTCACTGCTGGTCACTGAATTTTCTCTGCAGAACCAGCCTGTCTCTATCTTTGCTGTAAATCCAGGTACAGGCTACAAGCAGTCTATAAGGGGCTATAGAGCTATAGTAAGAAGCCCAAGGTTTATTTTTTTCCCCTGCCTTTCCCAATGTACAAATCCACCTTCCCTCCATAGACTTCAAGAAAATTTTAATCAACATATTCCTTATTTGGTAACATTTATATATCTATATGGTTAATGGTGTTAGTAGAATGCCCTGAACTGTGGTAGCAATATCCGTTATTAATAAAGAGCAGAATAAGTCAAACCCACAGGCTGAGTCAGTTAACAGGGTGATTAGTGGAGGCAGAGTTGGATTTGTTTGTTATACAGATTTACCTTTGACATTTCTCAGTGCACAGTCTGTCTTTTAATATAAAATCTGATGATCTACTGCAACAATGACAATAAAGACCCTGTTACCACTGTTGATTCAATGGGCTTTGCACTGGATGTACAGTACAAAATACACGCATAAGCCTGGCAGCTGCTAAACTCATTGATATGTAACACCAGTCCCAAAATAGTGATATTTCACTTCTGGAGCTTTATAAATTGTTAAGGAAATAAAACCTGCCTTTGGGAAATAATGCTTCTTTATGTATCATTGTACCCATTCCTCCCTCCTCCCCTCTCCTCAAGATTAAAACAAATAGTGCTGAAGCTATAAATCATCCCTATTGGCACCGGAAAGCCCTCAGAGATCTTCCTTCTGTGCCATTTAGGTAGACAGAAAGTCTAATGTAAGGAGAGGTGATGTTGCTTCATTTTCTTATTTTTTTTTTAAGTAGAAAGTCAGAAAAAAACATGTTCTTCCTTGATCTCTTCAGTGTACATCAATATTTCTTCAGTCATATTGAAATCTTTGCACATGTTCCAAGTGGTTTCAAGGAAAATCACTGGGAAATGAAGCATGCCCAGGAATTTTAGCTATCATGATCTTGTGTGGGGAGGTGTATCTTGAAAGACCATTTAAACACTGCAGGCAGTGCCAGCAGGAGAACTGGACCAGTCGCTCTGTCCTGAAATGTAGATGGTTTTGAAAACTCATTTGCAGATATTCAACACCCCCCCACCTTTTTTTTGTCTTTTTTTTTTTGTTTTCCTCCCACTGAGCACAAAATCATCCAATCTGTAACTGATAATACAAGAACTGGAAATGTACCCTGAAAATTCAAGCTGAAAATTTCAGTAGTTCATTTAAATTGTTGTTTGGGGTTTTTTTTCCTGATATTATTCCTGAGGGTGAACTCCCTTCTTAGAAATGGCTCCTGGTTTTCACAACCATTGATCAGGCATTTCTGAAACACCCACCCACTCCCATTTTTCAGTAACACAAACTGTCTTTTTTTCATCCACCCATCATTCCTTGGCCTCATTTCCTTTGCTTTTACTTGAAAAAGAAAAGAAGGGAAAATAATAAAGTTTTTTTTTCAGCACTTTAGAGCTTAGTAAACATGAACATGACATCCTGTGATCCTGTGATTAGAATTTCCATCCGTTACAGCAAATTCATAACCAAAAAGACAACCTTCTCTCCTTTCTTTTTCATTTTTCTCATTGTGTGGAAAAAAAAAAACAAACCCAAATCCAAACCCAGAAAACCCTGAGACAAAATTAATAACCTCTAATAAGACCTCAGAAATCTACTTTATTCATAAAAATCAAGTAAGTAAAATAACTGTTTGTAGTCTGTATTTTTTCTGCTTGTAAAGCTGCACAGCGTGGTCAGAGTAGAATTCCCAGCCATGCTGTCTTCCTTTCCACCACAGTTGCTCTCCTTGATGGAGAGTCACTGTTACAGGGAATGCTGAAGCATGAACAGTACAGCTCATCACTGCACATTTGAAACATCCCTAAGCACCCTCAGGCACAGATGTAAGCCCTAAAAATTAGCTGATAGGAGTTTGAATCCTTGGATCCTACTTGCTTAACTGAGCAGGCAGAGAGCTCAGCCACTATTGTCAGTGATGGTGGCATTAGTTTATGTGTGATTGAAGTATTTTTGCAGCACTGGGACTTAAGAGAGGAAAAGATAACCTGCTTTATCACAGTAAATTATATCTCTTTGATCTCAGGCATATTTAGGCCTTTGCAGGCTTTCTCTACGTATCTCCAGTTTAATAGGCACAAGCTGGATGCCCATTCCTGCGTCAGCTGCAGTAAGGCAGTCTCTACAGTGGCACTGAGAGCTTGGGAGACTCTGGGAAAGAGTGTGGGAGCTGTGGTGCTGTGCAGCATGGAATACCTGTTGTATCCGTCAATCAAACACCTCTCATGAGTACTCAAGTCCACACAAGACACTCCCAAGCCTGTTCTGCCTCTGAACAACACCACTGACAGGTACCTTAAAATAGTTTTTGCTGAGCCGTTCAAGCTCTGGTTTGTTCTGTCCTTGCCCCCATATTGAATCAGCATCTGCTGCCAACATTTAATACAGGTACAGACCTCATCCAAGCAAGTCTGATCATATCACATCATCTGGCCTGGCATTTGTCTGTCACGCTGGGGCAGGGAATGTGATACCAAGCTGACAAAAAGCAGCACACGGCCCTGCCTGGAGAGCCCCTTTGTTCATCTAAGCCTCCCCTGCTGCTTTTGCAACTCCAAATGGATTTCTGATTCCCTATCTCCTGGCCTTTTCAAGCCAAATGGTTTGGTCAGATCACAAGACAGCAGGTGCTGCTCTGCTCAACATTTGCACCTTCCAATCCAAACACACCTCTCCCTACCGACCCTTAAAATCAATCAAAGGGACTTATCAGTTTGTTTTAAGCTTTGATGTTTGTCTGGGGTTTGTTTATCTAGCAGTTTATTCCTGGGAGTATGTTCTTGACATCTTGGAGTAGGTGGTAATTAGCAACAAGGAAGAAGGGCTGAGATAAGAAGTGGAATTTGAAAGTGCTGATGCTTGGGGAGGCAGCTGCGCCACGTCCCCTCCTGCTTTCCTCTCAGCCACCGCGGCAAGCTGGAGACAGCAAGGGGATGACGAGCAGCCTGCCCTGTAACAAGCACCGGCTGGCCATAGCGAGCGGCCTGCTCAGGCCTTCCGCAGAGAAGGAGCCCACGAGGGGCCCACTCTGGCCCCCTGCCGTGTCCACCTCCTCCACTCCGCAGGCACTCATTAAGGCCTGCCTCTGAAGAACCCTTTTGTCTGCATGGCCTTCCTACCCGTTGGCTTCCCAGCAAGGGCAATTTGCTGAAAGGAAGCCTGAGGATCAGGTCCCACCATCACCCAACCTTCTGTGTATCTGCTGTCTTCCAGAAAGCAGCATACAAAAGCAAAAACAACTCAGCTGCTTCTCTAAGAAAAAGAAAGAAAGAAGGCTGCCGAGTCTCTGTTTAAGCCATTCCCCCCCACACACACACACAGAGGGGCTTGTACATGGCTGTGGTGTCAATCAGCACACCCATACCTACACCCTGTACGGGCTGCCTGGTGCAGTCATGCACGCACATGTATGCAGAGAGGCAAAGAGCAGTGAGAAACCAAAGCTCAACGTTTTACTCCAAACAGCCTTGGACTTAACACATTTGAAATGTGAAGCCAGGCCTGGACCTGAATTTTGCAGATGGTCCCTATCTTTATAACCTTCCCAACAGAATTCCAAACAATAATGTAAGCCTTTAATTGCTTTTTGGAGTACATAAAGTGGAAGCAAAAGCACATTAAGCTACTCCCACACTGCGCAGCCTGCAAAGGGACCCACGTCAGGCACACTGTGTGTTCAGGAGAGGAAGGGACATTTGCAACCAGGATGCTCCTAAAGGGCACAGAAAGGGACTCATTCTCCATACTGCCTTGCAGAGCAAAGCCAGAGCGCAGAGTAGTGTCAAGCAGAAGGATTTTAGAGAGTAGCTGAAATAAAAAGCCTTCTCGTCAGAATTGGGCCACGAAGTTATTTTCTCCATTCAATGAGTGAACTCAGCTAAGAAGGCAAACGGTTTTGGTCAGCTCAATTTATGTTTTATCTTTTAAGCAGACAAGACTAGGATTTTACTTAGCTTTATTTACTTTTACTTAGTTTACTTTTTTTACTTTTACTTGCCTTTTAATTTATTTATGCTCACTGTGACCACTTGACTTACCTGCTCAATGCCCACTTGCTCTTCTCTGTTTCCAGTGCGGGGGCTAGTATGTTCAAGTCCATATTTTTCCTACAATCATCATAATTCTTAAGGGTCAAAAACACTGATTCTTATTAAATTAAAAATTACAAAGCAAAAAAAAAACCCCAAACTCCTGTGACAGGAAGCTTTTGTTTGGTTGATTTTATTTATTTGATTGGTTTTGAGTGGTTTGTGGGGTTTTATTTGTAGTGGTGGGTTAGGGTTTGTTTTTTTTTTGGGGGGGGGGTGGTGTTGTTTTATTGTTGTGTTTTTTTTTCCTAGTGGAAAATGATGCATTGAAATTAACCTGAATATCTGCATGAGCAAAAATCCTGGGCCTTTCTCAAGAACAGGCTCTGAGCAAACTGCTGCACCCAGCTGTACTCCAGCGGATCCCTGTGGGAGGGTGCAGGCTCACTTGGCAAAGCACTGTCTGCTCAAGCAGTAGATGACTTCACTCTCATACACATAATCTTTTCCTATATAGTGTACATCAAACCAAAATTATATTGCCTGTGTTAAGCTTCTAAGTGCATCATTTTATAATGATCACATTGCCTGTGTCCCTGGAACATTGTAAAGAAGATATTCCTGCCACTGTTTCTGATTCTGTGCACTGCCAATAAGCAGCAGGGTTAGCTGTGTATAGAGCAGGGCTGTAGCTCTGTACATTAACAAGACAGTGCTTCATAAAAGACAGCCTCAGATGTAAGGTTGCCCTTAAACTAAATACCTTTTATGCCAATTTTTACTCAATATCAGTATCTCCAGTTAGAAGTGACAAGTCACCATTGTTAAATACCATATCTAAGGACAGTTTGGATTGAAAAGGTGCCTCCAAAGCACTACTAATGCCTGTTGTTAGATACTGTATTGTAACCATTAGTTTCTAATGGAGCTGTCTTTTCCTGTTGGTATTGGTTTACCATACAGGCATCACAGTATTAACAGATCTAGTCCTGTCTCTTATTCAGAAAGACAGTATGACAATGTAGAGCTCAAGATCCTGAGATTATAAAGCCTTTCTTTTTTTTACACTATTAGACATGCAAAAATAAACAAAACTTAGTAACTCAGTAAAAAACACAAACCCTCAGCAACACCAGACCTTTGTATGCTGTATATCCTTTACACCACACAAACCTAAGAGTTTCTGTTCTGTTTTGTTCTGGACAAAACACAGCAACATTCTACACTTTCTGTTCCAATGTTTGGTGTCAACAGAAGTTTAGGATCTAGTTCTGGTCCCCACTGAAGTCATGGGAATCTTTTACTTGATGTTAATGGGAATTGGATCAGGCCAGTAACTGGAGACGCTGAAAAGAATCCCAGATGCTGCATAACAAATGAACTATCCACTGAGGTATTCCCTCTGCTCTGGGAAGCTGCCACTGGGAATTGCTGCTACCTTTCTCTGGAAAAGCTGCAAAAAAAAAAAAGCCACGGATGTCAGATGTCAAAGCCGCCAGCCCCACAGAGAGTTTTAGTGACACAGAAAATTCTTAAAAATCTAAACAAAAAAAGAACCCCACCAAGTGAGAGCTGGGTTTTACTGGGAAATACAGGCTCTTGGAAACTCTGGATCCTGCTGCTAATATTTAGGAATCCATCCTTTGACAGAGCAGCTTAGCACAGTTTGAATCTGTTTACCTGGACAATGGTGTGAGACAGAATTCTTCATCTCTTCACATGTCACATTTAAAGCAAATCAAAGCAGATTAGTAATTCCGTTTTTGTTTCTTCACTGATTACTAAGATCCCACATTGTTTGCCTAGCAGCTTCCACACCTGATCAGCCATGGAAGTTGCAATCATACTTTGCCTTCTCCCCCAGACTTTGTTAAAGGGCCAAGCATTGTGCTGTAATGTGCAGATTTCACCTCCTGTTAGCATTAAAAAGGTGTCCCCACCTCAGGTTCACCCACAGCCTTGATGTGCAGAGGCATAGCCACAGTCAGAAGAGGATGTCGTGATTCATCTCTTCTTGAAAAATGACTCAAGGAGGAAATTGCATTCTCTGAAATGACATACCTCAAGGTGATCAGGTCTTCCTGCCGTACCCTACTCTGGCTTTTACCTTGGAAATTAGACAGACAACCCAAGCACACTTCAGGTATAAACCACTACAAAGGCAGTGAGCTTCCTATTTGCCTGCCAATCTTTACACAGCTGACAACTCCCACAGCCTTGCTGCCACGTTGACCCAATTCAGTGTCACTGCAGACACCCAGGGTGAGCTCAAATGAGTAAGAAGGGGTGTGAGGGTTCAACATCAAATGCATGTGAAAGTTAGTAGGAAACAAGAAAGAATTACAAAAGGACAATCCTATAAAGTGTGCCTAGTGTATTATTTGCTTTTCTACATTCTTACTTGCCACCAAATAGAACAGTAATGAATATTTTCCTAGCAACAATTCTTACAAATGCTGGCTATGGCAGGAAGTTCTCACCTCAGAGTATGATCTCCTGTTCTGCTCTAACTCTGCAAGAGACAGCATGATTTTGTAATAAAGCCATATTCCTAGTCATCTGCTATAGACTTTCCACATCAACCTGCACAAATTGCTTTCCTGTCTTTGTTTCCAAAAGAAAACTTCGACCTTGTTCATTGTAAGAATGAGTAGAAATCAACATTAAGCTAGAACAGAATGAGTGAACTTCTCTGTCAGTTCATCCATGCGAGACTGAGTCCTAAAAGGGGTAAATTAGTCCCTCTACTAGTGCACAACTGCAGTTCAGCAGTTGCTGATTGCTGAGTAGGACTCTTTGGTTATCTAGTGCTAGCTGCTCTGCACAGCACAAAGAATATAGACTTCAGCTATGTCTTCTAAGGATAGAGTAGCAATATTTATCTTTGCATGTTTGTGGGAACATCATTGACATTTTGCTGCATTGAAAGAAGCCTGAGACTTCCCCACTCAAATATCTTTCAAAACTAACAATGAAACCCACACTAGCAAGTTTCCTATTCCCTTTCTTCTCACTGCAAAAGAAAATCCATTGTAACCAGATTCTTTGCAAGCACGGTGAACTTTGCTTTACTGGCTCACGTGAATCAGTGTTTGCTCGCAACATAAAGGCTTTCAATACGCACTCGGCAAGGTATAATACAGATTCCTGGGATAGGTAAAAGAAGAATTGAAATGTTAGTTAATGATAAATCCTTGTTTCCAAACTCTCATAAATCTCCACAAAGCTATTTCTCATGATGCTGATGAGGCTGTTTCTTAGACTGCTGGTAACATCTGAAAGGTTTGAGGACAATTATTCAGTCTCTTCGTAAGCTGCGGCACAGGAGGTTCCACCTCAACACAAGGGGAGACTTCTTTACTGTGGGGGAGACCTCTTCACTGTGAGGGTCACAGAGCGCTGGATCAGGCTCCCCAGAGGTTGCGGAATCTCCTTCTCTGGAGACTTTCAAGGCCTGTCTGGATGGTTTCCTCTATGACCTGAGCTAAATTGTATGGTCTTGCTCTGTCAGGGGGGTTGAACTCAATGATCTCTTTGGGTCCCCTCCAACCCCTAACATCCTGTGAGACCTTTCAGATCAGATCCCCAGCTGTGAAACAGAGACCTCCTTTGCTCCTCCACTGTGTATATGCTTTGTCTCCTTACACTTGCTTCTTTTGAATATATACCTTTTCCTGATAATCTTAGGATTCAAATCAGGTGACAGATCCACATGCTTTCATAACAGCAATAAGGATGAGCTCTCAGGTATTTTTAAAGAGCCTTAAAGGTCCAGCTTTTGCTAAAGCAGAGGCTGCTATATGCTACTCTACAGAACAAGGGTAAATCACAAGGACTTTGCTGGAGAATAAGGACTCTGAAATCTCAGTACCTCTGAAAAATCATTAGGAGGCTGAAGCAACATGCTTAGCAAAGTCCTTGTATAAACTGTGGCAGTGGGAACTGATATGAGAGCTCTTGTAAATGCCTCATGAAAGACTTGTACCAAGAGCCTCTCAGAAATGCGGCTTGTCAAAGAGGACAATAACCATGGAAAGACAAGGGGAGCTTATGATTTTATGCTTTCTTCATAGTTTTGAAGCATTCTTGTGTTTTATAATGCTAACAAAATACAACATTTGGCTTTCTCCTGAGACTTTGTTTCCCAGCTTGAGGGAATACCACAGAAGTACCAGATGACATGATATCTGGCAGCATGTATGGCTCACTTAGGCATTAGAGAGGCCAATGAATATCATAAAGCAGCTCACATACTGAGTTGCTTAATTATATATCTAGTTCATCCAAATTTCTTTTTTTCCTCTCTTTCCTTTCTGTCTCCCTCTCTCATTTTTCTTTTTACCTCCAAGGGCTACACATAGACCCCTAGCAAGATTCCAACAGGAAGGTGCAGCATTGCTTATACACATGGAAAACCTGGTTTGGGGATCAGTTTTGGCCAACTAGCTATGATGAGAGCCAGTGCTCCTTAACACTGTAACACCAATGAGCTGATAATCTAATTGCCACAAAGAAAAGGTTAACCTACACTGCTGCTCTTTCTCTGTTGCTCTCCAGGCTGGCACTACACTCTCTAGCCACAGACACAGAAATTGTTCTATAATGACAGGCATCACCAAACATAAACAGTTGGTAACCCTAAAATTAGAGCTGCCGTCTCTCTCTTGGTTTGGGGATGTGTTTTATTATACCTTCCAACTGGCAAGCAAGCTTTAAAGTTAATTTAACCCATTGCAAGACCCTTTTATCTAATGGTTGGGCCTCTTGCTTTATGTACACTCTCCTCATACTTACAAGGAGGTTTGCCAGCACAGAAATAGAATTTAGCTGAAGCTAGTTGAAATTTTTCCACCTAGAATACATCCTGGCAGATAACTTGAGTTGTTGATTAAGCAACATCTGAAGTTTCTCCTGTCTTCAGAAAAATCTCAGCTTTCAGCTGACCAGCCAGAAGAATCATTCAGCAACAAAATTAATTCCAGTTTTCAGTTGCAAGGCCTTGTGGCTAAGGACTCATACAACGTACTATATGGGACTAGAAGCAAGAGAAAGTACTAGAAGCAAGAGAAAGAACTAGAAGGGTAAGCTGGCAGTGTGTGCGTCCAGACAGCAACCATGTGCTGGGCTGCAGCAAGAGCAGTGTGGGCAGCAGAGAGGGAATTCTCCCCCTTTGCTCTGCTCTCATCAGACCCCACCTGGAGTCCTGTGTGCAGTTCTGGAGCTCCCAACACAAGAAGGACATGGAACTGTTAGAATGAGTCCAGAGGAAGGCCACAAAGATGCTCAGAGGGCTGCAGCAGCTCTGCTATGAGGACAGGCTAGAAGAGTTGGGGCTCTGCAGCCTGGAGAAGAGAAGGCTTCAAGGAGACCTTGGAGTGGCCTTCCAGTATCTGAAGACGCCCTACAGGAGGGCTGGGGAGAGACTATTGACAAGGTCTTGTAATGCCAGGATGAGGGGTAATGGGTTTAAACTGGAAAAGGGGAGATTCAAACTGGATGTTAGGAAGAAGTTCTTTACTTCTTTACAGTGAGGGTGGTGAGACACTGGCACAGGTTGCCCGGGGAAGTTGTGGCTGCTCCCTCCCTGGAGGTGTTCAAGGCCAGGTTGGATGAGGCCTTGAGCGACCTGTTCTAGTGAGAGGTGTCTCTGCCTATGGCAGGGAGTTGGAACTGGATGAGCTTTGTGGTTCCTTCCAACCTAAACCATTCTATGATTTTATGCTATGATTCCATTCCTGCGATGTGTAAGGGTGAAGAAATCTGCTGGACAGCAAAAAGCTCAGGCATAAAATATCCTGATTACAAATCTTGTGATCCACCATTCAAAATTAATTCTCTATTTTCAGTTTAAAAGTTTCAGTGGATTAGATTGTTTGTCAGGAACTTTTAAAATGTCCTCTGGAGAATAATCAATAAAAGGAAATACAATCAGCTGTAGATTTTGCCCCAGTCTAGAAACAGAATTGATACCCTCAAAGTCAGACCTGCGTGTCTGAACCGTGGTCTCTTGCCTTTAGTGACTCTACATTTAGAGCTTGGGCTTTTTACACTTGTATTTGGCTTTTGCCTGCTTGTTTGGCTGTTTTATTTTTTTAATCTCTGATCTTGAAATTAGCTAGAATAGCTGAGCAACAGATTTATGTTTAATATTTCATTAATTTAATGCAAACTGCTTTGACAAGACAATTTCCTTTCTGTCTTGTCATGTGGCCACCGTTACTGGAGGCATATGACAGTCTTGGTAGTGCTGCCAGATTCTGTTAGCACGTTTCTTTTATTTTTCTTGCCTAGACTGTCTGGATATAAACTTGAATCTCTCCACAAGAACTGAGCAAAGTGATATTTTCTGAGCCACTTCATTTCCCCACCGCCTTCCCCATATATTTAGTTTAAATGCTAACAATGGCTGAGGGTCGATATTGCTTTGACATTCACAAATGGGTGGAACTACCAACACTCTATTAAAACTGCTAATTAGGGAAAAACTTAGGTGGGAGTAACGCTTGTACTTTGGTCACAGGGAAAGCTGGCAGGCTTGGGGAGCCTTGCACCAAGTATGGAACAAAATGGCACCTTGTGAGTCATGCACTGAAATCACTTCTCACCGGGAGCAGCGCACAGCTGGCAGCGATGCCTGGCGGACGATGGGACACCTTTTCAGCCTCTTCTCTGAGCCTACCAGAAACCCCATGGCAGGCTGCTGGTCCTCCTGCCTGTTAGCAATCACAGTGCTCAGGCAGGAAGAGGACTTTGTCAGATTTCAATCCAACAGCTTTTCCTGGGGTGGCGATTGGCCAAGCCCTCTCATTCAGAGCTCCTGGAACACCACCCTGTGTGGCTCCCAGAATGTGAGGGCTTCCAGCACCTCCTCTTCATGGGCATTCATCTGATTTTTACTTCAGACTTTCAGGGAAGCAAGCTCCCATTCCTTGGCACCTGAAAAGGTGGGAAATGGCTGTGTCAAGTCTCTTAACACACCTTAATAGAATCGAAGATATAGTTTAATAGTGATTTTATGCAACATCATTCAAAGAGATTAGAGTTCTTTTTTTTTCCACTTCATTCTCCACAGTTTATTTTTCTGAGCTTGTAGCTTAGAAACCTATCAGTATTTCCTAGAAATTTTCCTATCTCCAAGGCCACTGACTCCATAAATGTTAAAATACATCATTCTGGGACCAAAATGAGAATAATGAAATGTATTCTGAATGAATGTGTGAGACATAACAATGAAATTACAAGTAATCTGCTTGAAAGTAGATTGCTCTTCATGGTCATTTTGAGAGAGCTGATTCTGCCACTTCACTCTGCTCTAGAAGACCTCACCTGGAGTACTGCACCCAGCTCTGGGGCCCTCAGCACAAGAAAGACACAGAACTGATGGAGTGAGTCCAGAGAAGGGCCACAAAAATGATCAGAGGTTGGAGCACCTCTGCTACAAGGACAGGCTCAGGGAGCTGAGGTTGTTCGGCCTGGAGAAGAGAAGACTCTGGCGACACCTAATAGCAGCCTGCCAGTAGCTGAAGTGGGCTACAAGAAGGCTGCAGAGCGCCTGTTTCCAAAGGCCTGGAGTAGCAGGATGAGAGACAATGGTTTGAAATCAGAGAAGAAGAGATGTAGATTTGATGTTAGGAAGAAGCTCTTTACCATGAGGGTAGTGGAACATTGGAACAGGGAGGTGGTGGATGCCCCATCCTTGAAGATACTCAAGGTGGTGAGAGCCTGGAATGGGTTGCCCAGGGAGGTGGTTGAGGGCCCATCCCCAGAGGTGTTTAAGGCCAGGCTGGATGAGGCTCTGGCCAGCCTGATCTAGGGTGAGGTGTCTCTGCCCATGGCAGGGGGGGTGGAACTAGATGATCCTTGTGGTCCCTACCAACCCTGATTGATTCTATGATTCTAAGGCCAGGTTCAACAGGGCTCTGAGCAACCTGATCTAGTGGAGGATGTCCCTGCTAACTGCAATGGGGTTGAACTGGATGACCTTTGGAGATCCCTTCCAACCCCAACCATTCTATGATTTTATGATTCTTTTTCTTCCTCAGCTTCCTAAAACAAAAGGCAAACACAGTCTTTAGTGCACTGCTATGGAAACAAATGAGGGTAGAATTCGACTTCTTATGCAGAAGGCTTCACAGGGGTTTAGTGAGTCCTTGTGTGCCTCCAAGCATTGAAAATGCTGTGCACTAGTTAGCAAAGTGGAAACCACATATGTATGGCTGTCACATGGACTACTTCTCCAGTTTCATGCTGCCTCTGTGTAGTCCCGTCACAGAACACCGAGGTAGCTTCTGCTGGAAATGTTCCAATTAAATGTTTGGGGGTTTCTTGGATTTTTTTTCCTTTAAAAAGACCCACAGATTCCTTTAAACCAGAAGTATTTGTGTGAGTTCTCACTAAATTTGTTTTAGGAAAGTTTTTCAGGGTGATGATCAGTTTTTGGTCAAAATATAAGGGCAGGATTGGCAGAAATGAAAAAAGAGAGAAAAACAAATAGCTGGAAACTGCTGTGGAAACTGTCCCAGGCTGCCCTTTTGGTAAGGTCAGCTACCAGAGTGTGGGAAAACTTGAGCTCATGTTTCAGTTTGACCTGGTTGAGAATACAGACTTGGATTTAATGCTTCTTACATCTCAGGTGAGTGTTATGTCAGCTGTGCCACAGCAGCATTCTCTGGAGCGCTAACAGCTGAGTCTTCTTGTGTGGATAAAACCAGTTTTCATTGGAGCAGAGGTTTATTAAAGATGAGTCTCTTACATTGGTGCCTTTTCTATTGACTTTTGAGTAGCCTGAAGGAGAACTCTGTAGAATACAAAAAACAATTAGGGAAAAGGTTACATGTCCAGAGAAGGGTGACAAAGCTGCTGAAGGGTCTGGAGTACAGTGCGATGAGGAGAGGCTGAGGGAGCTGAGTGTTCAACCTGGAGAAGAGGAGGCTCAGGGCCTCATCGCTGTCTACATCTACCTGAAAGGAGGTTGTAGCCAGGCAGAGGTTGATCTCTTGTCCAGGTAACCAGCAACAGAACAAGGGGACACAGTTTCAAGTTGTGCTGGGAGAGGTCTAGGCTGGATGTTAGGAGGAAGTTGTTGACAGAGAGAGTGATTGGCATCGGAATGGGCTGCCCAGGGAGGTGATGGAAACGCCGTCCCTAGAAGTGTTCAAGAAAATCCTGGATGAGGCACTTAGTGCCATGGTCTAGGTATCTCTGCTGAGAAAGGAATGGGCTCTTATGTTTCCCTCTCCAGGGTCATAGGCAATTTGGGGCTAGAGAAACTTTACTTTGAAAACAGGTCTCAGCAGCAGCTTCTTCAGGCTAGGAATCCTCTCTCCTTTATTCTAATAGCCTCAAGAGTAGCAGCAAATCCACTATTGTTTTTCAGTATTGCTGTGGCATTATGAGGAAATCTCATTCTACTTTGTCCTGGTATTATCTTGCATGTGTTCTGTCAGAAGGAGACAGTGCAAAGAACTGTAAACCAGAGTGGGATTTCAATCCAAATTATATTAATTGCTAGGCAATTTTAATGTACATAGAAGCCTCTGGAATAATTGTGTATATATATATACATACAGATATTGCAGTGTTCTAGGAACTGCAGTAAGAAGGCATTCTTGGACAGGTTGCTCACACCAACACAACTCTTCTCTTCGAGAAGAGAAAGGACTTCTGCAACATGTCTTCTATCAAGTTCAATAATGCTGGGTGTGTAGAAATAGACATGACAGACAGTATAATGCAGCAACAAGGCGGCAAAGGCCCCCGAGCAACAGGTGCAATTGATTAGAAAAGAAGAGCAATGCAAGCACCCTGCAGAGAGGATAAAAAGTCAGAGGAGTTCAGTGCACATTCATGGACTTTGTGCAAGAATATACATGTAATTCACAAACAGGTTGTACTGCACCACAAGGAGCAGCAAGTGCTGACTGCAGAGTATTTCATCCTGTCAGACTCCCAAAGACAAGACCTTGCTCATGGATAGGCCGCTTTTGGCTTTTGTCCCTCTATTCTGCACTGGGTTTCTTTACTTTTGTCCACTTTGTCCTTACAGAGCAGCCATGGGGATACAAGGGAGTGCAGTGGTCTTAGGAATAATCAAGCTCTAACATCAGACCAGGGCTATCCTTTGCTTGCCCTTCTTTCCCTGGATTTTCTGTGCTGCTTAATCATAAATCTTACTTCTCTTGGACTAGGTTCTCTGGTGACCTGACTGTAGGACCCTGTAAGATAAGCTGATGGTGCTGAACTTGTGCCAGTTTGAGAAGGTTGAGGGAACATTTTTTGGACTCCCAATATGTCCCGTTTTTATGTGGCACCATTTTAATAAGAATTTTGGAATACAAGTCCTTTAAGGCAAGGACTATCTTCTTGTGTTAGTCATGGCAACACATGTCAACTGTATGAGCTACCTACCAAGCAAATTGCACAGCCTGTAAGCGCAAGAAATAGAAAGCACAGCTCACTCAGAGCTCCAAAGGGAAGGGCAGCTTTAGGAGCAGCAGCAGTACTAGTAGCAGGCATCTCCCTGCTCACTATGGCAGCAGCCAGGCCAAGCATGCTGGTGGGCACCAGGGTCTCCAGCAGAGCTAGAGACACGCTCATGGCTTTGCTGCCCATGACAGCACATGTGGCCAACAGCACCTGGCCTCGCAGCTGCCACAGAAGCTGCAGCCAACTTCCACTGGAGCTACCTGTGATCCAAAAGATACAAATCTGTGTCTTCACGTGTGCATGCACTGTTATTCCCTGCACAATGGAGCATCAACATTTATCTGGTAGTGGCTTTGAGGCCACTTGGCAGAATAATATGCAAAATCAGAGCATCTTCACAGACAGCCTTAAGGTGAAGGATTCGCAAATATCATTTTGAAAGGTATCTTAAATAAAATTAAACCCCATGATTTCTAAGACCACACAGCTGGTTTCTGAAGAGGTTAAAGGACTTGATTTTAACCTAGTGAGAATCTACTAGCACTTTTGATAGTTTATACACTCAGGGCTGTATCAAGAATGGAACACCAAAACAATGAGTCTTCTTCACAGCACATAGTAGTGGTCAAAGGTGTTCTGGAAGAGTGGATTTTTTTTTTTCCAAGAAACTGACTTGTAAGAAGGGAAGAAACTACAATTTTTTTTTAAAATGCTCCTTTTTTCCCAAAGAAAAGGAAAAGGATTGGATGTTAGGAAGAGGTTATTCACCATGAGAGTGGTGAGACACTGGAACTGGTTGTCCAGGGAGGTAGTAGAAGCTTCATCCCTGGATGTTTCTAAGGCCAGGCTGGATGGGGCTCTGAGCAACCTGATCTAGTGTGAAGTGTCCCTGCCCGTGGCAGGGAGGTTGGAACTGGAGGATCCTTATGGTCCCTTCCAGGCCTGACCATTCTATGATTCTATGAAACCACAAAAGTTTCTAGTGAAATGTTTCAAGCACATCTGGGGAGAGAGGGGGGAGTGAATTAAGAAGTAATTTGCCGGTGGACTGACAACAGATTTTCATCATCTTCATTTTTTCACAGGCAACAGGAAAATTGTACCTTTGCCATTAACCTGTCTGGTGAAGATCTCATCTCTTGTGATTCCACTGGGACCTGGAATTGGAAATGGAAATACAAACTGGTGAACTGGAACACGCTGCTGTTCAGGAAGAGATGTAATAACAGAGTAATTATTATCCTCATCTTCTATTTTGTTTTGCATTTGCTAAGAGCTCAGCTTAGCTACCACTCTGATTTATTTGTATTGTGTTGTTTCAAAGGGAATTTCACATTTTAAAACTGCAGACACATAGGTAGATGCAGGTCCAGATATCCTCAGTGCATTAAGTGATGCCTTCAGCCAGCTGAAAACTCTTTTTGATCTCTCTGATAATACCAGGCAAGCACTGATCTGAAAAGGCAGATTACCACCAAGGATTAGGCAGTGCAATAGCATGCTGAGAATGCAAGGGAATGATGAGGTTTAGCAAACAAGCTTGGGACATATTTGAACTCCACATCGAACCCCAAAACAAGCCATGCAGATATTAAAAGAGCCAAGGGGTTAGGAAACTGCCTTTGAAAATATTTCATGAGAGAGGAAAACATTGCCTACTTGCTGGGTTTGAACTTAAAACCAGAAGAGAGCTCATTGAGAGAGCACACTCTGCACAGAAGACTCTTCTGAGGCTGAATGAGCACAAAGAGCCACACTAATTTTCTTGAGACAATCCTTTCAGGCATGTGGCTGGAGCAGGTCACTCTGCTGTTGCTGCTGTCCTCAGGCACTATGACACAGTGAAGACAGGACTTTACAAAGCCCTTTTCTTTAAAAAAAATACTTTTTCTTTTTCAGCACTAGCCACAGTAAATAGAGTGGTTATTTGGTATGTGAGATAAGTATTGGCCAATATCATTTGAACACACTAGTTTTCTTTCAGCATTTTGTCACTTGACCAGTTTAATGCTAAGGTTAAAGCGGTGTTTCACAACATGTATCCACCCTACTGTGTGTCAGAAATGTGAGGAATGCTTGCAAGAAGCAGCAGCTTGCACACAATTCCTGTCACCAAACCCCACAGCTGAAATGGCTAACATTTCCTGGAGCTGCTTAGCTCACCTACAGAGAAAAAGTTTGCAGTGTATGAGAGTGTGTGTGTGTGTGTGTGTGTGCAAACAGAAGCAGAGTCATTAAAAGTGGAGCAGGTCTTGGGTAAGATCCAGCTTGCATGTTACATATTCATAAATAGCTGTGTTAGAATGGCTTCCAACAGTGCAAACGTCAATGGAGCCTGCTGGAGCAAGCCTTAGGTATGCCATCTATGTGTCTGATTGCCTGGAGTTCAGAGGAACTTGCTGAATGCATTACCAACGGGAACGAAAAAGCTTGCATCAGGGTAGCTGGCCAGGTCGCTCTGCCGGGTGTTTAAAGGAGGTGCTGGTGTCAAAGCCTTTCACAACTGGCATTTTTTTAAACTCATTTGCTGTTTGGATAATCCTTGAGACTCTCAAATGGGAATATTTTCATTTTTGCTGTTCTTTCAAAGAACATGTATTAATTTATGTCATAACAAAAAATGTTCATTAGGGCTTGGCTAATAGCACTGATTATTTGTTTATTTTCACTCTGTGCAGCCTGGTTAATTGTGTGTTCACGTACCCATAATTACCACTTTGAAATGCAAATACACAAAGGATAGTTACTAAGGATAACCCTTCTCATTTTCAAGCAGCTAATACTCCTTTTTTATAAATGCTAACCATATCCTAAGCTCCCTGGAAAACAGCGCATTTTGAGCTCTTCTCATGTTGCAATGGCTGTCTCCTGCTCCAAATTGTCACAGCTTCCTTTCATTTATCACCAGTCATAAACCCCTGATGAGGGCTAGGAGATGATTTGATTGAGGTACCAGCCAGCTTATTGTGGGACTCCTCTAAGTGATAGGAATGGAAGTGAACATGTTTTCTGTGTCAGTGTCTCATCAAGCCTCCAGCTCCACTTGTGATTTGTCCATGGAAAGACCTGGGTTAGTATAAAATCATTTGCTACTCTCAATTACTCATCAACCAGTTTATTGCTATTTGTTTCCCCCCTCCTCAGATTGCTCTTACTCTTTTCTCTGGGGCAGGATTGTTTCCTAAAGGGTGGATCTGGGTATCTGACTAAGCAGCATGAACAGCAGAAAGTATCACCAAACAATGGTCTTGTTTCCTGTCAAACCCACAGTGTTTTCCAAGTGACCATATCAACCTGCCTTCCCTTCCCCACATCTGCCTCCCTACATCCCAGCCCTCCTTCAGTTGCAGCCAGTGGTGGTTACCCATGGAAATGTCTCTTTCAGCAGCATTTTTTGTGAATAAATACTTGCTTGTCCCCTTGTTCACAGAGAGCACATTAAAAAAGCACATCAGTTGGAGTGTGGGCTGTCTTTGAAGAGATGTTATGAATACTGTTTTGCAGCATTTGCCCAGTGTTAGAGGAGAACAAGTAATGAGGAAACTAGGAACATGGGTAACAAGGCCAAAAGGTGTGGAAGGTTTCCAGGAGCAGGGGGAGTTGGGTGGAGAAAAACTTGCCTCACCAATACATAGCTACGAAACTTCCTCAGACTTTATTTGTGCTTCTTAATGGTCACACTTAAGAAAAATTATTTATTAGGGCTCATTCTCTTGAGAATTTTCCTGTGGGTTGAAGGTGAACTCAGGAAGATACATTTCCATACAACTCTTGTAATTCCATAAACATGGTGCAAGTGGGAAATGATTTGAAATTGATCTGTATGGTTTATTTAGATGAGGACAAAAAAGGATGATCTGTGTCTTCACAGTCAGGTTGTAACCATAATCTCCCTGTAGAGCCACAAAGAGCTCCGTCACCTGCCTGCTTTTTAACCAGATTGTTATTGTTCTGTATGAACCAAAGAAAGATAATTGATGGGCTGAGTTGTAAAAGGCTTCTCCTTATCTTTTAGTGGGCAGCATGGGGAGAGGTAAAACGACCCAAATAATCATTTCAGCCAGTGAATGAAGAGATGATATCTCAGTTCAGTTTCCAGCCTTACCCAAAGGTACTTCAGTAGAAATACCAACAAAACAGCACACAAATATCAGACGTATCTTGTAGATTACATAATGTATTTGGAAATGCTTTCATACAGTTAAACAAACTTCAGAAAACTACAGTGGAGCCTTCTTATAAATTAGCTCTAGTGCCTAAAATCCCATGAGCTATGAAATGTTAAAAAAGGAGGGAAAAAATTAAATACATAGTGTTGCTGAGCAACACAGCTCGCTCTTGAACAGCTTTGCCTTGTATGAAGTGGTTCAGAAAGGGACTACTGTGGAGTCTGTGGAAGTACTTGCCCTATGGGTAGCCAGATTTTGTTACAATCCTTCAAAAAACAGCTACCCAGACTGTCACTGAATTCAATTAGAAGAAGTCTCCAGGGTTATTCTGTTACCTTTCCCTTTAGCTCACAGTCTCAAATCAAAACTTCAGCTTTGCTTTATTTTTTCTTTTATTTCATTCATTAAAGAAAAAAAAAATCCAAGCCACGAGATGAGCTTTCAGCATGGAAATGGCTCCAAAACTCTTCTGCAGTTTCGATGAATAGGAGTGCATTATGAAAATCTCTACCTATATAAGCTGTTGCCAAGGGCAGGGTAGGCTCCCCACAGCCCTGCCTGGATGTGTGCTGGGCAATGAAGGTCTTGTAAAGTATAGAGCAGGACTGTGGCTGTCAAGCTGTGCACTGGGGTGGATCTGGGCTGATGTCAGATTGCCAGTCCTGGGCTGCTGTGTGAGGCCCTAGGAGGGCCAGCCTTACCCCTGCCTCACAGGGTCTCTCCTAGTGAGATCAGAACCCCAAAACTGTCCCAAACTGTTAAAAAGGTCATTTCCCTCCAATCAGAAATTTCACTTGTTATTCAGTTCTTACTGGCACCAAAGCGCTTAGTAAGTCACATTGCATTGCTCAGTGCTGACTTCAGCTTCCGTACATCTGTGTTTCATCTGCATGCATCTGCATGCATCTGCAGGGAGGTTTATAATGAGAAGGAAGGGGTTAAGCTGGGGAGCAGGTGGAAAGCAACCCAGCTGCAAAAAGATTTTAAAAGTGGTAGGAGTTCTCAGCCTAAAAGGGAAAAAGTTTGGCGGGCAGGCAGGCCAGGAGAGGAGGGTATGATCCTGGAGTGGAAGCTGCCAGGGCCACCCTGAGGTGGGGGGGAGTGTGTAGGCTGTTACCTTGAGTGAGGCAGGTGTCTCCTGGCAGCAGTAGATGTGGTTTTGGTCTGCGGGCATACTTGGGTGGGGAGAGGTCTCCACAGAGTGGGGAGACTTTTTGGGTAGCCAACCTGTTTGCAGGGTTTGGTTCAGCTAGGATTTAGCCCTATCCTACAAAGGATACTTTACCTGGTTGCAGCAATGTTGTTATTTATGGATGGATTTTTAAAGGGCTCTAGGCCCTCAGAAATGGAACTAAGCACTCAGATACCTCTTGAAAAAATGGGTCTTGCTAAAATTCCTCCCTCACACCAGACCAGAGCCAAGCTTTCTGCTGAGGTTTGAAACGCTATAAATGAACCTTCTATATTGTTGCCTTATGCTTTCAACTTCAGGCACCTCATCCAGACAGAGAAGTAATGAAAGGCCTGAAGAAAGTCGAGGGTTGGAAAGGAACAAAGCAGTCCTGTGGCTCTGGGTCCCGTTCCCAAAGCTATCGCTCACTCACTGTGTGGCCCTGAGCAATCCACTAACAGGCTGATCCAGCTCCCAGTAAAGTCACAGGGAATTTTCCCATAGACTCCAGTGAATACTGGATCAGGCCCTTAGATTCCCAACAGTACCCTCATTACTCTCCCTGCAAAGCTGGGATAAGAATATCCTTGTCTCACAGGGTAGTGAGGGGTCTAAGTCATTAATGTTGCTGAAGCTCACTGAGATCTGCAGATGGAAGGCATTATGTCAGCACAAATCATTCTTAGTGGTTATCGTCCTCGTGGCGTTTCCTATTGTCTCTGCTCACCAAAGCCAAGAAGTTCCAAAAATCTTGTGAGAAAGTCTTTACTCTGGAGTTCGGACTCAATTTCTGGCCCAAAGATACATGGAAAGAGATAGGCTCAGCTGGCACTGCAAAGCAGGAATATTTGGTGCAGTATCTGGGGTTTCATATGAATCCAGAAAGCGAAGGAGCGTGCAGTGCTATAGGAAGTACACCCCCTGAATTCTATGATGAGCACCTAAAGCCAGAGTCTAGAAAGCAAGATGCTGAGGTGGAAATGTTCAGGTTTGACTCTCAAAGCTTGCTGCCAGTGGGAAGTCCAGTGTGTCCAGTTCTGGGCTCCTCCATTCAAGAGAGATGTTAAAGTACTGGAACGTGTCCAGAGAAGGGCAATGAAGCTGGTGAGGGGCCTGGAGCACAGCCCTGTGAGGAGAGGCTGAGGGAGCTGGGGGTGTGCAGCCTGCAGAAGAGGAGGCTCAGGGCAGACCTCATTGCTGTCTACAACTACCTGAAGGGAGGCTGCAGCCAGGTGGGGTTGGTCTCTTCTCCCAGGCAACCAGCAACAGAACAAGGGGACACAGTCTCCCCTGCCAGTGGAGGTCTAGGCTGGATGTTAGGAGGAAGTTCTTCACTTCTGCTGCTTCACAGCTGCCCAGGGCGGTGGTGGAGTTGCCATGACTGGAGGTGTTCAAGCAAAGCCTGGATGGGGCACTTAGTGCCATGGTCTAGTTGATTGGACAGGGCTGGGTGCTAGGTTGGACTGGGTGATTTTGGAGGTCTCTTCCAACCTGGTTGATTCTGATTCTATGAAGTCTTTAAGCTCTGCTCCCTGGTATAGCAACTCACTTTCAGAGGAGGGGTGGGTTCTAGCTCAGGCTTCTACTGAGAGAAGGAAAGGAGGAGTCCTTTGCCTCCCCACAGGAGTTAGGAGTAAGTCCAACATCAGATCCAGGCATGGAAAGGCAATGAGGTCAGCTGAATAGGCAGCAGGTAAGGGATTTCCTTGGGAAGAGGTCAGCATGAGTATTGGTGAGGTATCACTGGGGAAAAGGAAGAGACACTGCAGATCTCACACACAGGCTCATATGCATGTCTGTGTGTATGCACACATGTATCCCATAACACTCCCTACAGCTATTCTCTTTCATGTCCCTTGACCTCACTTGTGGATCTCTACAGTTTTGTATGCTTTGCCTGACTTCAACCTCACTGCTAAAGATGAACACTGGAGATCCTCCACAGGTGCAAAAGTCATTTACAGAGACTGTGACATGCCCTTAGGAGCAGACACCAGTGTCACGAGTACTACATTTCCCATTTCCCTGCCTTCTCCCAGCTCCCCCACGCACAACCACCCCTTTGCAGGCAGACAGCTTGCTACGCCGCTCTGCAAAAGCAGGTAAATGTTAATGTCCTGATGGATCCAGCTCCTTTAGCTCATGCATTATGTCAAAACTGGTCAAAGACAGGAAATTAACCGCCCTCCCTCCCCCGACTGTGCACACACGCACAGACACACGCATGCACAGCCACAGCCAAGGCCTTGGGCAAGCCATCTGATAGCAATCAGTATTTTGAGAAGTGATAGCTCATCTGTAGATTCAGCATTCTTCTGCAGCAGAAGGTATTATGCAAACGAGCCCCATTAGAAAATCAAACATCAAAGCAAAACATGTTTTGGAAGAGACAAATGCATAAACCATGTGGTACCTGACACTGCAGCAGCACCGGGATAATTGCCTTGCTCTCAATGGAAAGCAGAGCTGCAGAGGATAATTGAGGGGCCTCAGACACTGCACCCCGTAGTTTCCTGTGCTGTGCATGAAAGGGAGATGCAGCCAGGGAGAGCCTGAAAGGGCTGATATCTTCCTTCTCAGTGAAGGACAGGAGAACATGAGCTAGACTGCAACTGATTGTGGAGCAGCACTCCACCGTGCCCTAGGCACCAGCTGGAATGCAAGGTGCCACTACAGCCTTAGGGGGGAAAGAAAAAAAGAGTGCAGCTAAGGTTACACAATTACCTGTCTTGAAAGTGAACAGCTTTTAAAAATTATGCATACCTCTCTGGCCATAAGTAGCCACAAAATATGCTCCGTGGGTCCTCTGACTGAAGTCTAAACAGAGCAAGCTCTCTATAGCAGCCTTTTGCTTAGCAGTGGATGCTGTTGCTCGGACACTGCTACAGCAAGAAAAAGAAAAGCCCTCATGGGCAGGATGGAAGGTGTGAAACGAGGCTTGGATGGTGCTGTCAGTGCTGGTAAAACAGCATGGCCAGGTACCACTAATCCCTTTAAATCAGGGGCAGTGTAAATCAGAGACCGTCAGGAGCTCTGCAGAAGTTGAACAAGCTTGAGCTAGGGGGAAGATGTTTGCTGAACTTCCCAGGATGAGCTGGAAGGACATACACGTGCTCTCTTCCCTTTGCCTCAGCCCCCCTCCTTTTGTCTTTTGGAGTCCATCTCTCCAGCGTGCAGATCAACTATCAGGCCAGGAGAAAGAGAGAGTGTGAGATGGCCGAGCTCGTCCTCCAGTGCCGAGGGCCTGTGGGTTTGGGCCAGGAACAGGAATTCCCTGTACAGACACGGAGTCTGCTGGAGGAGACAGGAGAGCCTGCTCCACAGAAGAGCACTTTGTTCACTGCCACCAAGGAAAACTTACACAACAGGCACACACAACCATGGAAATATGAATATTTTGAAGTGTGTTTTTTTCCTAGAATACACAGTGCTCTTATTTCCTTAGGGGGGCAGTAAAAATTGGGCAAGAGTCTATTGCCAAATGCATAGGAGTCAGTGAGGATATTAATCCTGCGTGCCATAGCTCCAGAGAGCAGGGCATCAGAGCAAGGTCTGAGTAGACTGACAACTCAGAAGGGGTTACTGACAAATAAAATGCCTGCTCAACATGGCTAGCAAAGACAGAGAGGGCTTTTTTAAAGTCCCCTCTGCTTTTTAATATCTTCATCAACTTCTCAGAAACTGCAAAGAATTGTGATCTTTTCTTTTGCCCCAAAAGTACACGCACACCTATGTTTCTACATGTGCATGATTTCTATGTTCAGAATGTCTGAGGTAGGTATTGGTACCAGACAGTGCTCCTGTGCAGCTGTTTCATGCTGCACCATCTGGCTGCCCTTAACATGGCCTCAGCAGGCCCATGTAGATACAGATAAGATGAAGGGTCTAGTCTCTGCTCTGGGAAGCCTAGCCTGGTTGCACATGCTTCCTAAGGTACCTTATTGAACACTTTGGAAGCAAATTTCTCTTTCTTTAACCACCTAGAAAGCAGGTGCCACAACTGACACCTGGGCTTCCTCCAGAGGCAACCAGATGGTGGTGGTCCAGCTTATCTTCAGAGCTACTGCATGTATCTTTTGCCCTTTGTCCTTCCTAAAGGGTGAGCCCAAATGGATAGTTCAAACCTCATGGCTGATGTTAACTGATTGCCCTCTTCCTAGTCCACACTTCCCTATCTCACACAGGTCATATGAGAAAACACTCACTAAAGATTATGGGGTGCTTTTCTATTAAGAGGACAGATAAAGAGAGCTTAGAGGATGTATTGGCAACTGTGAACATCCTAATGTTGTCTTCCGTGCAGCCAAGCTTACAGTGCTAAACAAGAGCGAAACACAACCCAGTCCAGAAGGAATTCATTCTGGATGTGGAAGCCAAGCAAATACCTCAAGGTTCCAGGGCTGCAGAAGCTGAGCATCCAAGGCTGTGAAAATGGAAGATGGCTAGAGAAAGCTCTGAGGGGGACACTAGGCAGGGATTCCTCTTTCATTGCTAGCAGGAGGTCTTTGCCAAATACACTGTGCTACTGTTTACTCGTGGTGTTCTAACCTAAATCGGAGAACTGGCCTAGCAAATAGAGACCACAAGAAACAAAGTCAGCTTTATATCACCTTTCCAAACCCTACCTCCTAGACCAAGTCAGGAGCTTCTTGGTGAGAACCTCAGCTGTGGTCAGTAGGGTACATGGATTCGTTGCCCAGGGGTTACCATTAAAAGTTGATTTCTGAGAACCACTGCAACACTGTGTAAGCACATACACAGAGACTCTGTATGTTGCACATAGGATCATGGTTTCATCTTTACTCAGACCCAATTTAACTCTATCAGTGACAGACTTGCTCAAAAGAGAAAAATGAAAAGGCATCTGAAATCCTGTGCAGTACAGTTTTTAAATCCTTGGCCAGATGCTAGTCAAATAAAATCTGTGCTGACAGGAGACAAAAGTCCTACAGTCCTGTGAAGGGTGGTGTGTTGGGGATGCACTTTGCTTACCCAACAGATATCTTCCTATTCCTCTTGTGCCACATCAGACTGGGAACGTTTTGTATCTCCACCGTGCTAATGTGAATCGTTGCATAATGTAGAGTTGCACTGCTCACAGCAGAAAGAGTTTACTTTGTAGATTTCAGACCTCTTCGTTTCCAGAAAATGTTACTGTGGTATTCCTCAGCTCGATTTGCTTTTGCCTTTGCTGTCATCCATCTGAGGATTTCAGCAGGGTTTTGAAAACATGACTTGCTTACTCCTATCCACCACTTCCCCATCTCTCCCTCAAAGTTGCTTTTATGGCTTGTGAAGGACTTCCCAAGTAATGTAGACAGGGAATTACAGTTGTAACTGATCAGAGAAAGCATAGAGCCTATTAGCTGTAGGTGGGCACAAGGGAAGAACACACATTCAGTAGTTATCTTGATGGCTCTTTCACCTCTGAGGTTCTCCAAAGTAAGGGAGTTGCTGCGGAGGGTGATGAGAGGAGAACCACAGAAACTCTCCAGTCAAATGGAAAAGCCTACAGGAATTTCCAGTGAGAAGGAAACTGAGGAAAACCCACTGGATATCACAGAAAGGATAGGGAAGTCCATGCACAGTCAGAAGGCAGTGGAAAAGTGAGTGCCTGGGGTCAGGAAGACCCAAGTCAAAGGCTTAAGGAAAGAGACTGTGTGGTTCAAAGTTTTTTTGAACCTAACAGATATTAAGTTTTGGTTCAAGGAAAAGGCTGAGGTTCTAAGTTGGTTCTACTTTAATTGGATCAATTCACACATTTATAACTACAATAATCTGAAGGTATGTGATTAGTAAATCCCAAATACAAAATCTCCCCCACTGCACACTATTTTTTTGCCTTCCCATAGTATCAGCCAAGTATATTAGCTGTGGAACACAGTCTGTGTTTCAGATCCATACAAAAAGTTGTCTTTCTTTTGCAGATGAATATCATTAAAAATATCACAGACATTTCATCCTAACATAAATTATATCACCACAGTCAGGACACTGTTGCAACATCCACACACTGAACACTGAAGGGCTCTGCACAGCCTTTTATCAAAACTAGGCAAGTTCCAAAGACTTGTGGAACCCTTTGCCCTCAGGTGAGTTGGCATAGACTGCAACACATATTTTGGAGTCTGGGGGGGGAATGTTTAATAGACGTAAAAAGCTATGCTTTCATTTCTGCTAATGCCAAAGCTCAAAACATGTGTTTCATATTCCACAAGTGGCACCAGCTACTTGGAGATTACAGCCTACTGTTTTGCCTTTGTAGATGTCTTTTGCATGTGCCAGTAATGCAGCTGGATCACAAACAGAAAAACACAATCAGAGAACTGGGAACGAACCTAAACCAGAAATCACTTGCTGCTTCAGAGGCACAGCTGAAGTACCTAAGGTGTACAAATGCTGGAGGAATATCACAAGTGTTACCTTGTGCACAGCTTCATAACCATTCACACAGTAGCAGCAAAGTGCTGCTAAATAGCATTTTCCTGAGCATCAGTAGGATATGCAATTAGTCTTGTTTGCTGGGCATCATTCCTTCACTTTGAGCAGGGAGCAGGAGACCCTAATGTGCAGTTACAGAAAATGCCCCTTCAGTGTTTTTCCCTTGGCACATACACAGAAAATTCAGCTAGTGGCTCTGGAGGAATCTCAACTCTGCCACATAGGTGGTCTGCTGCCTGCTGGAGAAGTCTGGATACCTTTCTATTTGGGACATAATTTTTCTGTCGCTCTATGTTCACTGCTCAGAAATTCCAGGCTCACTCTTTAAATCAAGCCTGAGGTTTCTCAAACACATAGCCTGGAAAAAAAAGATCCTGAGGAATTATTTTTAGTGCTCCCATAGCAAGGGTCAGAGAATTCCTGCAGAGGTGAGGTTTAGCATACGTCTAGCTATGGCAGGCATGAGGGTCCTAGGTGACTATAGGTGACACATCTCCTATAGATTCTCACAGAAGGTCTTATTTCTTCCATTCTAAATTCTGCTTCAGGCATTGCAGAGCTAAATGCTATGTCTTTGCCAAAAAAAAAAAAAAAAAAGTAAAACAAAATAATCCCCAAACAGTAAGCAGGAGTCAGGCTCAAACCAGGATCCTCAGGTTACAGAGTACCTGTGTCTGCACACATGCTTGGGTGTCTGTCCATACTCTGACACACAAACGTGGGCAAATATGCATCTCAGGTTACAGAGTACCTGTGTCTGCACACATGCTTGGGTGTCTGTCCATACTCTGACACACAAACGTGGGCAAATATGCATCTCAGGTTACAGAGTACCTGTGTCTGCACACATGCTTGGGTGTTTGTCCACACTCAGGAACGTGGGCAAATATGCATATTGTACACTAAAACCATGTAGTATCCAGGCTGCACAGAAGCAAAGCGTCATCTTCACACAAAAAGCATCTATTCACCTTGTGCAGAGTGCCTCTTTCAGGAGAAATATCCCCTCAGACAAATAGAAACTGGAAAAAAGGCCCAGAAAACAGGACAGTTCACAGAATCACAGAAACACCCAGGCTGGAAAAGCCCCTCGGGATCACCAAGTCCATCCTATAACCCCACTCCACAAGATTCACCTTAAATAATATGCCTAAGCACCACATCCAAATGCCCCTTAAACATATCCAGAGTGGGTGACTCCACCACCTCCCTGGACAGCTCATTCCAATCCCTGGCCACTCTCTTTTTCCTAGTGTCCGATCTAAACCTCCCCAGTTTCTGCTTCAGGCCATTCCCCCTTGTTCTGTCTCCAGTTACCTGTGAGAAGAGACCAGTAGCAGCCTCTCCACAATGTCCCTTTAGGTAGTTGTAGACAGTTATTGAACTCTTCTTCGATTTACACAACTGTTATAGAGTAGAAGCTCAATGTTCTTCTATATTTTCTATTACCTCTTCTCTCTCTAAGTGTTTTTGACAGCTTTTAAAGTTGCAGTCTGCATGAGAACAGACTGGTTGTTCAAAACTTGCATCATGATGTAGATACAGACTGTATTTACATCATCAATAGAGCCTGAAACCAAGGAAAGTTGCATCCAGTTGGGGATGAAGCAATCCAGAACTACCAGAACCGTGCCAGTGTTTCCACAAAGCTACACTCAAACAAACCTGGAAAGGAAGATGTGCACACAGAGAGAAAGGGTTCCAGTGTGGACAGAAATTTGCCTTTCATTAGGTCTGATTTCAGTTGGATGGCTCAATGATTACATGAAGAACAACAGAAAATACCTGGCAGTGAAAGAAAAACTCAGGTCTAAAACTGGTATTCAAGGATCCTAAAGAAAGGAAGAGTCAAACAAGGAGAAATATCCAGGTGGAGATCTACTTTTCTCAAACTCATCAGCACAGCATCTAGAAAGAGAACATGAGAGAGCCTTCTCAGAAGGAGATGATCAACAAAATGCTCAGAAACCTATTTGCTCTGTTTCCACCTTGTTCACAGGAAAATCATCTCATAGTAGATAGTAAGAGAAGCACAGTAAAGGAACAATAAACTGTGGTCATACATGGAAAAGCTGAGGCTTCCTCACTGTTTCTGGGAGTGTATTCCATAATAGATAGGTGGATAACACATCTCAGAATAGGTAGGTGGATAACACCCTTCACAAAACCAAGACATGACATTGATGCAATTCAGAGAATCCCACAAAGCTTCCCCAAGAGAAGTCATCAGATGGGCAGTGTTTTTAGGAATTTACCTCCTGTACTCAAAGATTGCTTCGGGTGGCCCAAGAGAATATAAAAGCAGTGCATGCTAAGCAATGGATATTTGGCTTGAATTACTAAGATGTCCCTGAACTGGAGTCTGCTAGTCTTCCAAAAGAAGGGGCAAAATCCCCTTTGAGTCAAACCAATCTCATAAATCATAATATGACACCTGGTGGAAATAAACAAATGAGTTCCAGGGCCAAGTATCCAGATTTGATTCAAAAAGCAGGTCTGTAAAAATGAATCAGGCTAAAGTATCTGCCAAGTTTCATTTGCATATATGTAAATTGAGAAATTACACTAAATAAAAGAAGTGGGTAACTTTAGGATGGATGTTAGGAAATATCTCTTCAATGAAAGACTTCTCAAACATTGGAATGGGCTGCCCAGAGCAGTGGTGGAGCCACCATCCCAGGAGGTGTTCAAGAACTGTGTGGACCTGGAGCTTGGGGTTTGGTGTTGACCCTTCAGTGCTGGGTCGAGGGTTGGACTGGATGATCTTTGAGGTCTCTTCCAAGTAGATTTATTCTGTGATATTCTGTGGAAAAAAATGACCTTATTGCCTGCATTAGTGAAAAACACCATGGTGGAAAGAGAAATACAGCACACAGCTTACCAATTTCAGTGTTACAGGCTCTTTTTCATGATGTTTTAACACAGAGGGATGGGTCAAACTTACATGAGCAAGAATGCAGAAGTTTATGTCAGATACTTGTGATTGTTTTGTACAAATGTTTCCTCCAGCATTCAAAAATAGAGAATCATAGAATCATAGAATAGTTTAGGTTGGAAGGGACCTCGAAGATCATCTAGTCAGCATCCAGTGAAATTCTAGCACTGGATTGCATGACAGAATGGTATCTAACATAATCCATCTGGATAATCCCACTCAGTTAAAGGCTCTGATTAAAAGAAATCCTTTAATGACCATCAAAAGGCAGAGTCAGGCCACTTTGTCCATCAAGCAGCACTATGCCTTCTGCTAATTATGAGCATAACTGAATTGCTGAATCTGAATTGTGAAGAAAAAGAAAGGGTTTATGTTAGTAATTATTTTAAACAAAAATAATAATCACCCCTACATGAGCACTTACTCTCTTGTTTCTAAAGCTGGACTTCTGCAAGGTTCTCAGCACAGCCGCTAATAAACATACATTACAAATCCTCTGCTTTTGTCAAGTCCACTCTGGATATATGTGGCTAAAGCCCTCCAACTGCAGACCCTTGGCTCTTAACTCAGGCACTAAAACTTGTGCTGTTCACTTTGGGTCCCTGATGCACCAGTTAAGAGGGCAGCTGACAGATAAACTGGGATCAGACCCAGATTCAGGCTGCTGTGGTCACATACACTTGGATGAGTACACCCTGGAGCATGCAACTCTGGTTAGTGTGCGTTACAAACCCACCCAGTTTCAGGAGCCTGACCCAGAGAGGTTGTGAGACTTTTAAACAGCCATCCAAAGGGCTTTGGGTTCAGTATAATGGCAGCTTAAACTTTATAGCTGCATTCAAACCCTTTGTGTCAGTCTAGAGGATGCCACCTTAAGTGCTCTCCACTCCTGTCAACAGCTGTGGAAGGTAAAGACATTCAAGGATCCCAGCTGCAAATCAAAGTGGTGATATAACAAACAGAACTACGTTGAAGCAATACACATTCTCCTACTGGGTGTAAAATTCGAGCTGCAGATCATCTTATTTTGTCTTTCAAACTAGCTTAAAATTGTGAGGGAATAAAAAAAAGGAACTCATTGGAGTCTTCAACTCCAGTAAAGGAATAGAAAATCATAGAATCAATGAGGTTGGAAGAGGCCTCCAAGAGCATCCAGTCCAATCTATCACCCAGCCCTAGCCAATCAACAAGACCATAGCACTAAGTGCCTCATGCAGTCTTTGCTTGAACACCTCTAGGGATGGCGACTCCACCACCTCCCTGGGCAGCCCATTCCAATGCCAATCACTCTCTCTGTGAAGAACTGCCTCCTAGATTCCAGCCTAGACCTCCCCTGGTACAACTTGAGACTGTGTCCCCTTGTTCTGTTGCTGCTTGCCTGGCAGAAGAGACCAACCCCACCTGGCTACAGCCTCCCTTCAGGTAGTTGTAGATGGCAATGAGGTCTGCCCTGAGCTTGTCTTCAGGCCGCACACCCCCAGCTCCCTCAGCCTCTCCTCACAGGGCTGTGCTGCAGGCCCCTCACCAGCTTTGTCACCCTTCTCTGAACACATTCCAGTATCTCAACATCTCTCTTGAATTGAAGAGCCCAGAACTGGACACAGCACTCAAGATATGTCTTGACCAGTGCTGAGTTCAGGGGCAGAATAACCTCCCTTGTCCTACTGGCCACACTGTTCAGAGAGTAAAAGCAAAATGACAACAGGAACAGAATAACCAACTGGAATAGATATTTCCTTTATGGAAAATCTGTGGTTTAGATTTCCTTTTGGAGTCTTCTTCTTTAATGATAATTTTCAGGAACTCTTAGGAGAAGAGAGGCCAAAAAAAGAAAAAAACAAGTGCTTTCAAAGTATTTCTGTTCATCCTGAACCACTCTTATTTGTGCTCATAAAAAGTCCATCTCCTTTTTTTGACACAATGCCTGAAATAGCCCCCAAGAAGGAAGCAGCATTGCTGTAATTTCACTTTTTTTTTCACTGACACCTAGAAGGGCTTTATTTTTTTCTGTCAGTTATGTGCTGTATTGAGTTTGTCAGTTCTCCAGAGCACTGCTGTGATGTGCATTATTTCCTTTCCACAGAAAAGAGAAGCTAAAAGTAGTACAGAAAGAAAGTTGTCATTTGGAAAATGAGCAGACCCCATTTAAAGAGATAAAGCTTATCTGGTAATAATTAGGCTTACATGGAGTAAGTTAAAATGTTGCTCCTTCATCAGCCCCAGTTAGAGAAAGATGGGGATTGTATTCCTCAACATATTTGATGTGAGCATCTTGCAGAGCATGTGTCTGTAGCTGAGAGTTTAAAGCCTCTCAGAAAGACAAATATCTTCATAACTTGTCTCTTTCTCCTCCTGATAGCTCATGGGACCAGACCAAGCCAAGCCAAATACACCTAGATGGCTTTTACAGTTTCATCTGTGGCTTTGTCCCATATTTAGTAAGTCACAACCGTTGCTGTTCATGCAACAAAGTGGATGCCACAGGCCCACATATTAACAGAGAGTCTAATTTTATTTCCTCACTCTCAGCTACAGAGGCTTTAGTCCCAAAATACCTACAGGGACTGTCAAGACATTTGCACCTCAGTAACAAGAGCTTGTGTCTGGAGAGCATCTCTATTTGCAGCAATTACATGTATTCCAGATATTCACATGTGCTGTGGTTACCCCAAAATACAAACATTGGAATATGAAGAGATTTAATCTGAGTCTCTGTTGCATTGCCACCCATTTTATGTTAAAAATAATAGTCACACATCACTTCATGGATGTGTGGATCCAAGTTTAACAAGACTCCATGGGAGAAGCTAGAAAGGTGCACTACAAGTGAAGCTTCAGGGGGACACTGGAGGTTGATAAATGTTTTCCACATGCTGGGTGCATTGGAGAAAAGAAGCAAGAAACAACAGCAGCCTTTGTATCCTTGACCCTTCGCCTACTGTGCATTTTGGACAATCATATGCATGCAATCAGAGCCTAATGAGAGCCTGTGTGACTTGCCAGAGCAAAAGTCTGACCTCAATCAAAAAGTGGTTTCTGCAGAGATGAAGGAGGATTAGGCAAAATGTATTCCAATATCTCATCAGGTCAATGTTAGCAAAGCTGAGGAAGTTATCTTGCCCCTGAAGAATCAACATTTTATTAAAGAAACCCTGTGCTGAAGTCCTGAATTATGCAACCAATCCCTGTGCCAAAACAGCCCTCAGTGGCATGGTCACAACAGATTCTTCCCCACTATAATGAGGAATACTGCAGCTGCTTACATCTGCACCAAACTTCCACTAGAGTTGACTTTTGGCTAAATCCCAGGGGAGACTCTCTGATAACACACACTTATTGTTTGGTTATTTTAAGGAAAAGCCAAGGCAACAAAAGCAAAACCCCAAAGTTGCTACAGATTTCGACTGTCTAAATGCTCTATGTGGCTCCAAACATATGCAGGTTTCATTGGCTCCAGCTACTTCAGATAATTTAAATACAGTATTCCTGATGGAAAAAATAGTCCTGCCCTCCTGCAAGCAGCACTCTGCAGAAGATGTCCAATATTCATCTCCTTACTGTAGCAATGTAAATAGAATAACACATTTAATATGCCTGCTACCAGCTCATTAAACAAGATTGCAAGGAGTTGCTTGAAACCAGAGCAAACAATATTGCATTTGTCTTACAGAGCAGCACAGATGCCTGCATCCAGCTTGAGAGCTGGAAATAACTCCTTGGGTGCAGAGACAGCACTTCTGCACTTCCACGCTTCACTGCTGCTCACCAAGAAAGTTAGCCTCTGCCACAGAAATGAGAACAAGATGTTCATGGCGTGAACTCAGCTCACTTGCGCAGTGCTGAGACACAGTGTACATTCAGGGGTTGGGCACCATTAACATTAATGAAAGGCTAGGATGTACATCCACAAGTTTTTACAGATGATGCATTAATGGATATGCATCATACTTCCTAAGGGCACTAAATCAGCCAAACAGCAAACCCAAAATTAGACAGCTCTTGCTAGAACACAATACATTGAACAGCTTCTTTCTTCTTGCCAATGGGTTTGTGTGAAGGAAATCAAAACTCAGGACAATACATATGTGAAATGAACATAGAGATAAGCAAAACAAAGAGCTCTGCTTCTGACCCCAGGTAATGAAATTGTACACTTGGTGTTTGCTACTTGCTGAGGTTTGGCTTTTTTCTTTATTTCCTTCTTTTTTGAGGAGAAGTGGGGGGGATATAAATGCCCAGAAGCCTACAGGAAAATAACCAAAACAAAAAGAGAAGAGGGGGGAATCATAAAAGCATTTGAAGACAGAAATATGGCACTGAAACACAGCATGGGCCACAAAAGAAATACCATAGAGTGTAGTCATATACCAGCATTAAATGATTCAAGAGTGCCCCTCCTGACTGTGTTGCTGCCACACTGCTGTAACAATGAGCTGGCACCAGGGGAGAGGAGAACACATCTTAATGTTTTTATTCCTTTTTAGTGGGCTGCAAGTCTGTCTGCAGCTACACATCTGCAATGCTGCCGTTTCGCCATGGGGCCTTGGGCTGCGTTGCCACCTGTAAATAATACCTCTACTGGGGTGGCTGAACTGTTCAAACAAACCAGCACAAGCAGTCTTCATACATTTTACTGTTCCAAATAACCTAAACTCAATTGACAGGAAAGAATTTCTTTTGTTTCTAATATGAGGAAGGGTGTCCACCAGCAGGTGGTTCAAGTGGTGCCCCCAGATTCCCCAGCCTTTGCTCGCTCCTGTTTGAGCTGCCACTTTTCCTCCAGAGGAGCAGATTTGGCTCCTTCAGAGAGGGAATGAGACCAGGGCTGTGGGTCTGCTGCTGCTTCTGAGTGCACCTCAGCTACAGCTGCACTTAATAGGAATGCGATGGAGTGGAGGAGGTCAAGGAAAGAGGATCACCTCAGAGCTGTGGCCATCTCCAGAAAGATTGTCCAACCTTACCATTAGCCAGATTTGGAAAATAGGGGATCTAATCAGTACTGAGAGAGGGGAAATGGGAAAGGGGGAAAGGGAGAGGGGGAAAGGGGAAAAGGAAGAGGAGGAAAGGGGAAAAGAGAGAGGAGGAAAGAGGGAAAGGAAAAAGGGAGAGGGAGAGGGGGAAAGAGAAAAAGGGAGAGGAGAAAAGGGGAAAAGGGAGAGGGGAAAAGGGAAAAAGGAAGAAGGGAGAGGGGAGAGGGTAAAAGGGAATAGGGAGAGGGGAAAGTTTCTCAATATGCTCTCTCCATTTTGTTTACTCCAGTGCAAAGAAAGAATTCATTTCCCCCACCTCACCTCGTATACCTATTGGTGCTAGTTGACCAGATTTGGTATAATACAACTAATACAGTAGTTTTAACATAAAAAATATAAGTGGACCCAATAGAATATATTTCTCTACAGCACAGAAGACACTTTTAACTTGTTGCACTCCCAGTGTACTTCTACAATACTGGATAATTCCTATCTCTGAGAACATTGTATGCAGACAGCTGTACATAAGTTTTTAGCATAGGTTTCTGTGGTTCGGTCCAAGCAATGCATTAACACTACAACATGAGGTATGCCACCTCATTTTAACCAGAATATAGGTAGGGAGGGCTCTGTGATTGTCTCACTTCTTTTAATGGAACTAAAATCTAGTGCTTACAAATAGGAAAAACAGTATCACCCTAATTTCCCTCATGACAGCTATTCTATATAATAGAAGGGAAGGATTAGTAGTAGTACCACTGTTATTAAATGGAAAAATTGCCTCTGTTCTGTGGATGATTTCCTGCCTCAGAGGACAACAAAGAAACAGAGTGGTTAGAGAGGGGCTTGAAACAGATGTGGATTTACTTCCATACTTCAGCCGAAGCCTGGTATGTAACATGCATGGTTCTGTCCAACTGGAACATCATGAGTAGCCAAATTCACTCACATTGCTTTGAAGGGGTTAACATCTACTCTCCGAGAGAGATTCCCCAGTCCCAGTAATTAAAAGGGTCTTTGTAAGTGGGTAGCTATTGTTTTAAAATGCCAGCTTACCCTTGCAGTCGACAGGGAGATAAGATAGTCATAGACCAGAGCTAGTTCTCATTTTCATTTCCTCCTTTTATTAGGTTTGAAACAGTGAGAGTGGGCTGCAGTGATTAGTACAAACAGGAGAGCCACACTTAAAAGCTGTTAGGGTTTTTGTGCATCTGTTTAAGCTCCTCAGGCAAAGAAACAAGTCTACCCTTGCATGTTTACAATGCCTGCTAAGCATAACCGACAAGCATTTCCAGGCCCAACTCTAAGGGCAGAGCTCTTGTCCAAGCCTTGGACAACTTACGTCAGATTTTTGTAATCCTCTCTGCTCTTCTATCAACAACCATAAAAGAGTTCCCCTGGAGATAACTCAAAATGTTGATGTTAACCTTTTCTCTCCTACTGCTGGCTATGTCCTACCTTCGGTGTAAGCCTTTCCCTTTTTTCACCACATCCAGCACAAGTTTCTTGGCCTTATCTTCAAAGCCCATCACAATTTCACCCCACCCTACCTCTTCTGCTGGGTCTCCAACCGAGGTTCACTCCCACCTGGCTGCACAACACTAGGCTTTGTGATCTGTCCCACTCACCAGCAAAGCGTCAAGTCAAATGCACCTCCTGACGTGCAACATTCACACTCCCAGGCCTGCAGCTCCTAACCTGATGAGCACAGCAGGACTGAGCCGTATGTAACAGTCCTGGCTGCTGGTTCCAGGACTCCTTCAAAACCGGGGTGCTACATCTTGGACCCTGATGCTGCCAAGGGGTTGCTGTTTCACTTCTTCCCGCCACAGGTCTGACCACTTCTCTCTTGCAACGTTTGTGCAACTGCAGCCCCACGGTCAGTAGGTAACAGGATCTCAAGCAAAGTTGGTATTATCAAGTCAGGTTTATTATAGTGCAATAGTGCAATGAAGTCTGGGGATTTAGAGATCAGTGTGTGGAAGAATTTATTCTCTTACATTTTCTATCATTTAGGTCAGAGTGTAACCTCGGTTACCCAGGGAGGTTTCTCAACTTGTACATTTATTATTGTTTGGCATCAGCTTCAGCAGCCTGATCCTTAGCTGTCAGAGATCCCCCATCTATATCACTTTTTCCATTGCTGGGCAGTGCAGCTGATTGGCGCTGAACTTGCAGCTTGTAAAATAAGAGCACATTACTTCACGCTGTGCATGTGCTCCTGAGCAAACTCCCAGCAAGACACCACGTACAATGTTTGCAGAAAATTGTTGACACTTCCCCTAAATGTGCTGGCTGCTAGTGTGGGCTTGCATATCTATCCACCTAATACTCAGGTTTGACAGTAATGTATATTCAGCATGTCAGGGGAGGTGGTACTTAAAGATACTGGCACGAGCAAGGCAGGTGGAGCCTCGGAGGTGTTTCCACTGCCAACAAAACCTGCCCTTCTTACACAGTCTCTCCTTTTTGTCTCTTATTCTCTTTTTATTGTGTGTATGTGCAGCGAAGATTTGCTCCATTGCAAATGTTTCCAGGAAAGTAAGTTCTGTCTGCAATCCAAGTGACTTGTATGAGTTGGCCACTGGCATTTCAAACCTGCTTACAGCTTTAATCAGATTCATATGAGCACCCAGCCAGTCAGTTCAGTGGGCTATCGAAAGCCTCATTATGGAGATACCTTTCTAGCCACATCAGTCAAAGAGAAAACAAGTGCCAGTGCTGGATGGAGATCTTCCACCTGAGCTTGCCATGTTCAGAATTAAAACTGAGATAGAACATATAAGTATAAACTGCACTCATGCATTGTATCTCTCTTCTCCTTACAACAAAACTAGTTCAGCTTTCACATTTCCTCCGCGCGTCATTCATATATGATGAATAATTTGGCCGAAGTAAGAGCTAGGTCTGGCACTAAAGCTATGTAAAAAACAGCTCTTCTTTTTGGACTCCTTTATGTGAGTAAACAGAATAAGTGATCCACTAATTCACTTCCTGATCCTATTTGCTATGTACTCACAGTGAGGACACATGGAGGTTCAGTGATTAAGAAAAGGAAAAACTTACCAATGCTGTCTACAGTTATTAATTCTCCCCAATCATGATTCATCTTGTCAGAGGACTTCAGGAGGGCACCTGGCTTTGCCACAGCTTTTCTTCTCTGTTTTCTTTGCTTTCTTTGTTTTTTTTTTGTTTCCCTTTTTTTTTTTTTTCCCTGTCAACAGATATTTGCACTGACTCTATCTGGATTATAAATGCCCAGTGAGCTAAGACCTGAAATGGAAAGTCGATGCTACAAAATGAATCTCACCAAAAGCAAGCATGACACATCTCTAGTCTCAAAGTGAGACAACTGTATGGTACTTTTAATCACTGCCACGGTTAAAACACAGCCTTACTGCCTCACACTTTTCTTACCAAACACAACCTTGCTGCCTCACACTTTTCCTACCAAACCCCAGAGAGACCCACTCTAATGTTTTTAACACTGGTGCCCCTGAGCTGCATGAAATGGTTACTCATGTTCTCCTGGCATTCACAGGGAGCAGATGTATATTTGAAGGTGTAGTCTGGTGGAGTAGCTGAAGCAAAGGACTAGTCATGAAGTTGCATCTTGCTGGCCTTATTCATTATGCTGAACAGGTAGATGCATCTGGGTTTCTGGGCTGATATTCTCAATGGCACTTTTGCAGTGCGAGATGTGCTCATGCTTCTAGGAGGCTGGGTTTGCCCATGCCTGGAGTTCACAATGGAGCCTCCACAGCGAGGTACACTGCTTTGTGTGCTGCCCAGAAGCACTGTCATGATTTTAGGCTGGCATAGTAATGCCAAAATGTAATGGTATCCATATATACATGCATATAAAACACTCCTAAAGTTACCTTATGCATTTGCTACTGGAATGAATCAGGATTTGCGCAGAAGACAGGACCTCTTAAACACTGGGTAGCGCAGTGGCAGACAAATCATACCAAATAACACAATACTTTCCATTATACACTAATCACCACATTTTAAATTGCTATCATCAGATTATGTGGATGCATGATTCACAGCCCACTCCCTGTCTCCAAAGAATCGGTTTTTAAACAGGCTGCCACGCGCCTACTGCACCTGATTATTTCATCGGCACATTCCAGCTAACAAAGGCGGACGAGCCGGGGCAGAGCCCGGGACACTGATACACTTGTTCTATCCCCACAGGTGTAGCAGCCTTCTGTTTTGAAAGCTTCTGGGTGTAGGCGTTAGGGCTGCATTCTTTCTTTAATTTGTACTCGCTTCTTTTGGAGTCAGATGGAGCAGCAGCCAAGTGAGGAGGGCAGAGAAGGAGTGAGGGCTTGCGTTCAAAAAGCCCTGCTAGGACACAGACCGTTACGGCAGACCCTTGCTCTTGGCCAGAGGAGGAAGAAAGGGAGAAGAAATGAATGATACAGAGGTTTTAAATAATAACAGCTCCTTTCTGTCCTCAGGTGGTTTTGGTCAATATTGCTGGCAGCAAACACAGTCTATATAACATACAACAAGAGGCAGCTGTATGTGAATGTGTATTTGATGTATGGGTGTTGATATAAGCCATTGCTTACATGGGAGTAGGGGTGCTCACCCCATGTACTTTATGTGCCATTACCAGCACCATTCTTTATGCAGCACAAGGGATGTACATAGTGATTTGTGAAGAGAGGCCACATTCTCCTCCAGTTTACACCATTTCAGGTTGGAAGGGACCTTTGTGCTCATCCAGTCTGACCTTTCTCACTCACATACTTAATTTCCTCAGTTGCATCAATTAGCTGCATCGAGGCCTTGAGCAACCAGGCCTAGTGGAAGGCGTCCCTGCCCATGGTGGGTGGGTTGGAACAAAATGATCTTTAAGGTCCCTTCCAATTCAAGCCATTCTATGATTTCTAACTCTGAACCCCCAATCCACAAAAATCTGATAGTCTTCTAAATTAATACTTGGGCAAGGTGTTAAATGATCTGCACTGAAAACTGAAGACATTTATGGAGCTGGAGGATAGCTGTGTCACAGGTAAAAGGTCACCCTCTGAAAGCAGGAGAATAGACCATTCTACACCCCACACAATCACTATCACCTCTATTAAGGTGGCCCATGGGACTTCCTGTAGTGAATCATAGAATCAGTCAGGGTTGGAAGGGACCACAAGGATCATCCAGTTCCAACTCCCCTGCCATGGGCAGGAACACCCTATCCTATACCAGGCTGGCCATAGCCTCACCCAGCCTGGCCTTAAACACCTCCAGGCATGGGGCCTCAACCACCTCCCTGGGAAACCCATTCCAGGCTCTCATCACTCTCATGCTGAACAACTTCCTCCTCATGTCCAGTCTGAATCTCCCCACCTCCAGCGTTGCTCCATTCCCCCCAGCCCTGTCACTCCCTGATAGCCTGAAAAGTCCCTCCCCAGCTTTTTTTACAGGCCCCATTTAGATTTTGGAAGGCCACAATAAAATCACCTGGGAGCCTCCTCTTCTCCAGACTGAGCAGCCCCAAGTCTTTCAGTCTGTCCTCATAGCAGAGGTGCTCCAGTCCTCTGAGCATCCTCATGGCCCTTCTCTGGACCACCACCTGCTCCCCAGAGATTTTATGAAGTTTTCCCAGTTTCTTGTAGATTAAGTTACTCTGTCTGCACTGCATTGGAGCCCTCAGCCAGCCAATTAGTAGATTTAATTAGTTCAGTGATGCTTACAAAACGTCTGTGGGCAAACCGAGATTTGTAGGAAAATTCAATTTGAGCAGGAACCATTTTTCATGGTCCATAAAAGGTAAAGATGCACCAAGACGACATTCGTGACTCCTGCTCATAGCCCAGTGCTCTGTGCTTAATTCCCCACAGATGGGGCTAAGAAATTAGCCTCACATTTATTAGAGAAAGCACTCAAGAAGGCAGATATCTTGCAGCTCCACCTGTTTTGGATGAACCCAGAAATCTGCAACTTGAGAGAATAGTTTATAAATATCTTCCTTCTTTTTCCTACCCCTCTTTTTTTTTTCTTTAAATGCCAACCCCAAGTTCTGTTATCTTATCCTTATTTTGATAAGCTACTTTCAGCTTTTCTGTCTGCACATGTAAGGAAACAAATCCAGCCCCACTTCCAATGCAAGTTTAGACAACGTGGTTAAATTAACAGCTTGAACATTAGAACAGAGATTAGGATAATTAATGCCAAGATGATAGAACTAGGAATGTTTTGTACTGTAGGTAGGGCCACTATTTGGGAGGCCAAAAGAGGAGTTTTACCACCAGCTTGCAACAGGTTCTAACAGTGGAGCTTGAAAACTGGAATTAGATTGCCCTGAAATATTAGAGACACGCTCTCAAAAAACATGTGCCACAGGCTGCTCCTCCACACTCAAGTGGAAGCAGATGAAACATGTCCTGCTGTCCCCATTTGGACAAGAAGAGTTATGAGATGCCCAAGCTATATAAGAAAAAACAAGCATTTATTTGTATTACTTTGCATGGTTCATCTCAGAGTTGGCCAAAGACAGGTTTGACATCTTAAAGACCAGAGTAGCTGCTATCTGACAGAAGTCCAGAAAATAATTCAGAGGCTTTTTTTTTTGGAGTCAAAGAAATATTTTATATCCTTGCTCCAGGGCCTGTTCAATGTCCTCCCTAAAGACACTGAGATCATGAAATAATTAAGAGCATATTTCTTGACCTGGAATTATTATTCACTGTCAAGCTGCCAGGTTCTTCATACGAAACACACGACATAAAATTATACTGGGAATTAAAGGCACTGCTTATCAGACCCAGTCAAAAGTCGGGAAGAAGGTTTCAAAGCCAAGGGGAAAGGGAGATGCTTGATTCCCATCTGAATCATTTGCAATGTGCTAACTCCAGTGAAATAAGATGGACACAAAATTAAATATTTCAAGTGGTTATTTTTCCAGGGAACAAATACAAAGTCCAGTTTTAGGATTCTTCGACCTGCCCAGAGCCGTTACCCGTAAAGCCTGTGTCCTAAAGAGAAATGAAATCACCATTCCCAGCCTCATTGCAGTGCTTGGTCTGTACAGAGGTGCACTCATACTTATCCAGAAGGTTCTCAAGAGATGCTGGGCAGAGCAGAATTCCACAAGAACAGTCAAATTTCTCCAGAGAGACCCTCCAACTCCTACAAAAATTAACTCAAAGAAAGGGATTTTTTTTTCCTTAGAATGATGAATTTGGTTGCCCTCTAAGATAAAGTTTGCTGTTACTATGTCCACAATCAGTGAGAGATGCAAGGAAAATGTATTTTGGAGTGTCAGACAGAAGCAGGAACGTTGAACATTAGATCCAAGGTTAAACCTTTCAGTAGAAATGGTCGAACTTTGAGAAGACCTGAGACGTCAAGGTCCTGTTGGTTGCCATTCACATCACTGCAAATTTGATACATTAAAGACATCTGAATTTACATTTCCATAACCTTGGCTCCTGAATACAGGGTATCAGATCTTTCTGTTCTTCTGTTGTAAGACCCAACCTGAGGGGACATAAGACGACCCGTGTTCAGTGGACACAGGCCCTACGCTCCCCCGGATCCCAGCTCTCTTAATGTTGAAGTTGAAGCTGCTCGCCCTAAACTGGGATACCAGGGAAAATTCACGTCATTTGAAAACCTGGACTTTCAGTGTCCTACTCTCTGCACCCAAGTGTGAACCTAAAATGAAAACCAAATCAGCAACCAGAGAAGCTGCTCCCTGACTTGCCAGAGCTGAGGCCGCCAGGAACACATTCAAAGTTGTTCTCCCAACTCTTCCCAGGAGAAGGTGCTGGAAAATCACTTCACTGGGGCCATTACATCCCAAAGCAACACCAGTTTCCTTTGATCTGCAAACTGCTCTGTCCTCAGCAATTTGTGGCTTTCTGTATACTCTTACACCTCCAGCTTGAATCCATCAAAAAAAATATTCCTCCCCCAAAACACACATCCTTTTGTTTATTTTTACCTACTCTCCTGCCTGTTTAGCTGCACACTGCTCTATTATGTGGTCTCTGTGTTTTCCAGGCAGATTTTCCTCATCTAAAGGATCTCTCAAGTGAAGGTTATTTGAATAAATGAGGATGATGCAGCCCACCCACTCTAATCCCACTCTCTGTCTTCTGAGAGAACCAAGACCTTGTCTTTGGACTGCAAAGGTCTGGAGGGATTCCTTTACTAATGTGACTAGATGTAGTGGTTTGTAAATTAGTAATTTAGAGATACAGGCAAATAAGGCCCAGATATCTCAGAAAAGTTGACTTTCATAGGCTTCTTGCCACAGAACGTGAGCTGCCCCAGAACTCATCTCTATGGTGTCCACAGATCTGAAATATAGTTCTGGGAATGCTTGAAGTCTCTAAGTCCAAAGACAAACTACAACATCTTAGTTTATATGTGCATGCAGAGCATCTTGGGCCTCATGTCTGTCCAAACAAGTACTTCCCTGAGATCCTCTAACATCCATTGCAAAGTGATCCTTCACAGGAGAGCAGATTTTGATTTCTCTATCAAACCCATCAGTGCTGCAAAGCCTATACTCACTGATACAGGAAAGGGTGAAAGAAACATTGACAGGGAAAAGTTTTACATATTGATACAGCAAACAACAAGCAGGATCATGCCAAGTGATGCTTGGAGGTGGGGGCTGGGAGGTGGAGGGGCTCTTTCTGTGCTGAAGCCATTGCTATATATCAGATGGCAGGTATCAAGGTGACAGCTTTTGTTTTCATAGCCTATTGAAAAGTTAACGAAGTAAAGAAGATATAATCATTCAGGTAAAGCAGGATACGAAGCAGGCCAGGGCTTGCACTAAAAATGCATAAAGTTATTTCACTAAAAGACAGAGGCACTTGCCCATGGCAGGTGCAAAACTTAGGCAGTGCTCTGATTGCCTCAAGAAAGGAAAAAACCTGCAGAAAGTGTTGGGACATGTTCTAAGCCTCCTCAACAGCCATTCTCTCTCTTCCCCCCCACCCCCCTCTTTCTTTTTTTTTCCCTTGTTGAATACTTCAGGTTGTATCTTTATTGTCTGCCAGCAAAGGCTGTGGTTTTCAGGACTGCGAGCAACTGGGGAGGGAGAGCACACACAAAAATCTGGAGTGGTTTAGAGAAGTCTCTGAATCAGGAGATTTCTTTTCATGACGAAGATGATATGGCAGAGCTTTAAAGTAGGTGCCTGCTGTAAGCCAGGGGAAGGACAATATTTGAGGCTGACTCACAGCTGTCTGACTCTGCTTATGGGTTGAAGGAAAAATGTCAACCTCACCTCAGCTGCCACTTGAAAACTTGAAGTGTTTGGTTTCCTTGGTTTCCCCTTGCTGTTAGGTGTTCAGGTCCTCCTGCTTTTGAGACATGCCTGCCCCCATTGTGCTCAGCGTGTGTCCTCACTGCCACCTCACACCAGGCCCTAGTTTGCACAGGCTCCCTGGGCCACTCACCTTCCAGGGTGTAAGTAAACCCCCTTACTTAAATCCTCTTGCTTGAGGAAGCCAGAGCGTGCAGTGAGCCAGGGTTCATCTATGTCCTGTGGTAGAGGTGTGACCTGGGAGCCACTGTGAGCCCCTGGCATGAGTCAGGCTCTTGCAGCAAAGCCCTGCCCGAGGCTCAACATCGCAAAGATCCCATAGAGACCTGTCATGTCCAGCAGGACCTTCTCATCCACTTGGCTTTCCAAAAGCAAGGGTCCAAAGTTCAGGCCCAGTTATCACCACGTAACATGCTGCTCTCTCCAGTTAGCCAAGCCCAGCTCCCATGTGCACTTAGCAGAAACCACTGCCAACACCAGGAGAGCATTCTCTGTTCAGATCATTGCCTGCTAAGCAAGGCCAAAAAGACACACTGAAAGAGATGGAAGCTTTGCAAAGCAAAATCCTAAAGATTTGATGAATCATCAAGTGAGGAACCTCTCCAAGCTGCCAGAAAACACAGAAACAGACAAAGGAACTCATTTGATATCAGACTAGTCAAGAGATGCCAATTTGTTCGGCCAAGCCCATCGCTGTGTGATAGCACATTGATATTTGTTTTGCCAGCTGCCTCCTTTTGAAGACTCCCACTGAAAGCAAAAAGTGCTGGGGATCAACTTTAAAGGAAATTACTAATTTGGACTGGAAATTGAAGATCCTTAAAAACAAGTTCAGCTTCTCACTATGGTTGTGGGGGGGGGAAGGAATAAATGGAAGCAGCCAAATTTATGTTATACCTTATTGCTCAAGCTCAGCAGTACCTGGAAGACTCAGAAGCAGGCACTGACCTGCATGCATTTTTCCAGTCCCAGCCCGTGATGATATGAGTAACAGACAGGAAAACAGAGGAAGCTTTGAAAAACACAGGCTTAAAGGACAGAAGTGCTTGAGTGAGTCGTTATCAGCAGCAGCTGCCACGCACCAAGGACTGCACAATCTAGTAAACTTCCTTGCAAAGCAGATGGCAGAGGCTCTTCAGCCAGGAAGAAAATTCCCTCCTGGATGTATCCTTTCTTTGTTTGTTTGTGTGATTGATCCCCACGCACACAACACCTGTCTCTCGCCCTTCCTGCCTCATGTTCACAGCCAGGAGCAGATTTGTGTAGGAGAGCCCTTTGGTAACACAGTTCTCCTGTCCCAGCAGCTCCTCTCTCTCCCTGGCAGCCACCAAAGGGATCACTGAGCACTGCCCTGGTGAGAGGAATTTTGGTGCCTACAGGTAGACAGTGTACAGGGGAGAGGCAGAGTTATTGCAGTGGTTTCCTGTTAGCTTGCTCTTCACCAGCCTTCCAGGCACTTTTCTCACAAGTCAGGCCACAGTGCACTTGATCTTTCCACATCAAACCCAGATGCTTCTTGACTTCTACATCCCTGCCATCCTTTTCCCCTGGTTTCCCATCCAGAGTTCCTCTCCAGGTGTGTGTTTTGAAATAATTCACTGATCAGAGCCTCCCTTTGGGAGCCAGATAAGTCATGGGGCCGAGGGAAAAGGAGATCAAAAATACCGCTTTTCTTTTGGCACAGCTCTGCAGCCTGCAAGCTCGGAGCTACCAGCTGGTTAGAAAGCAATTGTGGTGACTGCTTGGACTTGGGCCTGTCATGAGCCGAGGGCTGTAGGTGGGAACAGGGCTTCAGCACAGTGCGAGGAGCAGGCAGTGGATGGAAGAGCTTGGGCAAGTAAAAAGTGAACAAAGCCGCAGAGCCTACAGCCATGTGTGTTTGAGGTAACAGTCGCTGCGTTGCTGTAGGTCTGCTCCAATGGGAGTCAGTGCTGGTAAAGGCATGTAGGTAGGACTTTTAGCCTGTGTGGGGTTTTGAGCTCCAACACTTTTAAATTCAAATTTCAGCAGAGCCCTGAACGCAGGGGAATACAGCTCTGTTTGGCCAACTTTAGGAGGATAAACATTTGAAGCAAGAAAATGTCTCAACGGCTGTGTCTGTGACGATCTTCACAGATACTCATCATCATCATGAAAAAAAATAAAAGGCAATAATAAACCACCAAAAAAAACCCCAACATAAAATTAATGACATGAAAGAAAAATAGTTGGAGTAGCAGAAGAACTTAGCAAGTATGGAAGCAGGCTGGCTGGGGAGAGCAGTGAAAGGCTTTGCTAGCAGATGACAGACAAACGTGTCCATAACTCTGAAGGGCTCATGTCAGCTTTGTACAGAGCTACTCTGTAGCACAGTTCATGCTATAAGTGTAAATAAGATGATGCATCTATGTGGCCTGCTCCAAGTAAGGAAGATGTGAACCCTTGCTAATAGGAGGGTTTTTTGCTGCACAGAGGACAGCTTGGCAGAGGAGACTTGAGAAAATACTGAACAGTGTGATCCAAGATCTTCTCAGAGCATGATCTTCATCCAGATTCCCAGCCTGCCTCTCCATGCTCAGACATTTGGGCCAAGGACTATTTCAGTGTCAATAAACTCAGCTCTTTTCCACAGACTAGGAAATTCACCCAGTGTGGATGAATTGGCTGATCTATGAAAGGAACAGCTCCAGAGAAAATAATTCTCATTACACTGTAGGAGAGGCAGTGCAGGCACACAGTAGAAAGTTAAAAAGTCAAGGGAAAAGCTGATTAGAAAGAATAAACCCAAAGGAGGTGTATCTGATGTATCATCAGCATATTTTGCACTTCTCTAAGACAGAGGGATAAAGATGTGACAAGTTAAGGTGCTGTTGCATAAAGGGCATACCAAACCTGAGGAATCTCCCATCCCCTAGCTAAGGGCAGATACCTGCAGTGACCTCACACTGCACCTGACTACAAGTGTCAGAGTATCTGACTACACTTTTAAACAGCAGCTGCAACTCCAAAACTGTTTTAGTCGCTTAAAAAGAAGGCAGCTGCCACTTGTTCTATGGTGAGAAAAAAAAAAACAACAGGAAAAATACCAAGAAGAAAAAAATTCTTCCATTTGAAGTGATAGACTACCCAGATCCTGACCCAGTAGGGAAAGGTGGGCACTCGGAGCTGGCTTTGAAAGGAAACTCAGCCTTTCTCAAGCTGTTCTTCAAAAGCAACCTGAGTTGCTTTTGTCTGTCATCTGCTAGCAAAGCACTGAATTTCCCCATCAAGAGCTTCTCTGACAAGCTTTTTACTACTGAAAAGAGCAGGTTACTCCTGAAATTACCCATGCTTATTGCTCACACCTGAGAGAAGGCTTTTGCAAGAAGTCTCCTTTCTGCTGAGTGAGCCATCTCAGCACTGCTTTGGCCTTGAAGTCATACTGCAAGTAAAGACCTCAGTCAAACTTCATCAGAGGAGTGCTCCCTGACTTGCTCATCTGCTATATTGCAGAGGTGAAATGCCACCAAAGGGACTAAAACAAAGAGCAAATTTAAATCACATAGTAACTTAAATTTGTTTTGTAATTACCTTGGCAGCACATTTAGTGCAATTACAGGGAAATTGCATTTAACCACGATTTACAGGGCTTAATTTTCTGTTCAATTTATACCATTGTTTTGCAATTGTTAACTCTTAACTTCAGCTCAGATATTTAACACTAAGGGTAAGTTTTCTAAAAGAGCTTTATGGAGCTGGTGTTTTGGTGTGTAAAACAATGAGATTGGGTGGTTATAGAGTGAAGGAATTCTTTATTAAAGTCAGCTCTACTGATATGAGTTGCAAGCTGCATCTCTGTATGGCACCTGTACATTCTGATGTGTTGTCATAACCCTCAGAGCTATGTAAACAAGCAAGTCCTGTCGTGTTGCTGGCTGACTCCAGCAATCACAGAGACAGACAAAGTGATCTCCAAGGAGTCAGGCATACACATGTACATTAAAAAAAAGAAAGAAGGAGGAAAAAAAGAAAGAAAAAAATGACAATAAAAGAGGAAAGCAGAGAAAGAAGGAAAGTGGTTAAGCAATGGGACAGTTAAAATATAAATAATTATTTATTGGGAAAGAAAATTAATCACTTCAAAACTCAAAAGGAACACAAAATGAGCACATTTGAACAGCTAAATTCCTGATTCTGGAGAAGAGAAGGCTGAGAGAGGATCCAACCAACATCTATCAGTATCCAAGGGGTGGGTGCCAATCTCTTTTCAGTAGTCTGCGGCAATAAGACAAGAAGCAATGGCTACAAACTGGAACGCAGAAGGTTTCACCTCAGCATGAAGAGGAACTTCTTCACATCGAGGATGTTGGAGTCCTGGGACAGGTTACAGGCTGAAGTCGAGCTCAGATGTCTTTTCCAGCCTCGATGATTCTGTGAAGGAAGCAGCTAAACACAAAGGAGCTCAGCCTAGGTAAAGAGGCCCAACCAGCACCCGTGCATAATGTTACAGCAATCATCAAGCCTTTGAATTATTGAGCCTTTATGTTCCCTAACACCGGGGGGCCAACCAGGCCCCCCGGCCTTTAGATCCCCTCCACCATTCACCCAGTGCATGCCAAGGGTACTCACCGGCGACGTCGGGAGGAGGATCCCTCTGCCCAGTTGGGCAAACTTAGGGCTTCTGCCTCTGCTGAGGCCAGTTATAAAGGGGAGTGAGCAGGGAGGGCAAAGTGGTCACACCTGGGGTGGGAGGAGACTCAGCAGCACCCAGGTGCTCTGGGTCTGGGGGAAAAGGTGCAAATGCTGTGTGGGGTGGGGAAGGGGCAGATAGGCTGGAAAAGGGGAGGTAGTGCTAAAAGGAGGGAGATGGAGAGGAAAAGCATGGAGAGGAAAAGAGGAAGATGGAAGAAAAAGATACAGAGGAAAGGAAGGTGGGGAGAAATAGGAGATGGGGAGGAATGAGGGAGATGGAGGAGAAGGGAGATTAAAAAATAAATAAATGAAAACTGGACTGCAGTGTCTGCATTGAGATCAGCCCTGTCTGATTTTTGTCATTTCTGCTTGGAATAAAAACCAGACGTCTTCAGTGGCTTACTATGTCTGCTGAAGAAGAACAAGTCACACCTGTCTAAGAGGAAAAAATGAGGAAATAAAGAGGAAAACTAAGAAATAAAACTAAAAAAGAAAAGCAAATGCAAATTATGAATATATTTACACAAACTGTGAGATCTTTCAACAGGTTCTGCATGGGACAGCAGTGTGGCCTTGTGGCCCCAATGGCAGCCTGGAGTGCATCAAGCAAAGTGTGGGCAGCAGGTCTAGGGAGGTTCTTCTCCCCCTCTGCTCTGTCCTGCTGAGACCACACCTGCAATACAGTGTCCAGTTTGGGGCTCCCCAGTCTGAGTGAGAGAGACCTGCTGGAGAGAGTGCAATGGAGAGCCACAAAGATGATTGGGGGTCTTGAGCATCTGCCCTATGAAGAGAGACTGAGAGCCCTGGGGCTGTTTATTCTGGAGAAGAGAAGGCTGAGAGAGGATCTGATCAGTGTCTATAAGTATCTGAGGGGTGGGTGTCAAGTGGCCAATCTCGTTTTGGTGGTGTGCAGTTCTAAGCCAAGGAACAATGGATACGAACTGGAACATAGAAGGTTTCACCTCAGCATGAGGAGAAACTTCTTTACAGTGAGGGTGACAGAGCCCTGGAGCAGGCTGCCCAGGGGTGATGTGGAGTGTCCTCCTCTGGAGACTTTCAAAACCCACCTGAATGCATTCCTGTGGGAACTAACTTAGGGGATCCTGCTTGGCAGGGAGGTTGGATTCAATGATTTCTGGAGGTCCCTTCCAACCTCTAGGGTTATTATTCTGTGATTCTAAATCCAGTTTTCATGGGTGCTGTGGCATTCTGGTTTCCAGAGAGGTAAAACTAGCACCTCTGGGGAAAAGCCTACTTTCCCTATCCACATTTTTTTATCCTCATTTGAAACTGGGTCTTCCCTATTTTCTCCAGGCCAATTTTGAAACTTGCAACAGTTCCTCTGGTTCATCCACAGGTCTTTAAGAGGAAGATTTGTAAGTCGATGCAGAGCTGGTGGTGTATGCATAGCCAGATTTTTAGCTGGCATAAATCAGCATCGCTCTACCAAGGGTATATTGTGCAATGTTGATTTACACCAGCTATGAAATTAGCCCACGGTGCTCTGCCATGAAAGAAAAGCATAACTCCCGGCAGCAAAGAAGTGAAAACCTTCAAGCTAGGCTGATATTTATCTGTCTGGACCAGACAGATTTTGATCACTGTCACATTCTCCTTTCATATGTACTTCTAGTGCTGCTCGGCTCCAAAGATGTGTTCAGGAGAGGCTAATACTAAACTGTAGTGGGACCAGCATGAAGCTGAAGCTGCTCGTTGCCAAGTTACATTAGGGACTGGCCTGTTTTTGACAGAATGTGATGCACCCAAAGAAAAGCTGACTGGCAGGGAAAGGGTGGACTTCCAGGGAGTGGCTGAACCTGGTGGTGTGTATTTAAGGGGATGACTGAAAAAAATAAGAAAACCAGAGTTCCAGTTGGACTGTCCATGTTCTCATCCTTACCCACTCTCATCTGAGAAGCTGGTAACACCTCCCTGTCTACCCATCAATCCCTTCTGATCCTGAGCTTCAGAGAAGCAAAAAACTTTGGGAAACAAATATACTGCATTTGGCACTTTCATTATTGGCAGCACTTAATAATCCTAAAGCACCTCTTAAAGAGAAATAAAATACTGAGGCAAGCATCAAAGTTCTGTCTCCTCTGGCTCTAACGCGTGCACTGAGGTGCATGGTTTCATTTGATCAAACCATCTGCAGCAACAAGGAGAAACAACTTGATTGTAAGTTCAGACTTTGCTTTGAAATAGCCACAAACTTGCCAGAAAGCAGTCTTCTGAATCAGCCACAGTGTGCTCAGGCAATCTGAGAGTCAGTGGCAGATAAACCCTTTCAAACAGTGATTATTCAAGCCGTGCCAGCAGTATCTGTCTGCAGCACACTTTCCTTTGCTGCACTGCCTGATCAGAGAGGACTTTCTGTAAGTAGTTTTCTTCTTGATGGAGATCAGACATAATGACTTCATCACCCTTCTCTCAGATACTTTTATCCCAGGCTCAAAACTCTTTTAGCTCATGCACAAACCCCAAATGGTGCTAGCAGACACTGCTTTTTTGTTCAGCTTCACCTTTTCCTTCAGCTTTTGCTTGGATTTTGTGTGCTTGTTTTGGGGGGTTTGTTTGGTTGGGTTTGAGCTGGGTTTTGTTTGGGGGGATTTGCATTGTTGTTGGTTTTGGTTGGTTGGGTTTGGGTTTGTTTTTTTGTGTTTGGATGTTTTGGTTGTTTTTTTTTTATTTCCCAAGAGGTAAAATATAAACCTACAGTTTGCTACGTGGAGGCACAACGAAAGGTGGTTTCAGCCACGTTTCCAAGGCTCTGCCTGAGCTCTGCCGCACAGCTGTGCACACCTGCCAGGTGCTGTAGGTGTACGTGTTAATGTGAGTGCCCTCCTGTGGTACTCTACTGCCAGCCGAGGCTGAGCAGAGCAAAGCAAAGCTACTTGTTCCCCTGCAATAACCTGCTCCTGCAGACAGCATCAGGTTTCACAGCAGGTTAGCCTCCCTCTGCTCTACCAGGAAAACAATTAGAATAAGCTCTTGGAATCACCCTTGGTAAAGCCAATCTGGAAATGCTCCTAGGAGCATGGGAACGAAATGATGCAGCTCTTCACAGTGCTGAAGCTGTCATGAACAATGTCATTAAGGGCTGGGTTCAGCCACAGTTGTGAGTTATTATGGTTTGTTTATTGTTAGCATTGCCTGGCCAGGCCTTCGAGGCAGAGGAGCTCAGTGTGTGAATGGCAGCACCTGTGTGAGAGTCACCACTGCCATGCACTTCTGATCCCAGCAGAGCTGTGCTCTCCCGTGCTGGATAACAGGGAAAGGGGTGCCCAGATGTAAAAACTACTTCTAAGCAAGATGAGGGTGTCAAAATTCCTCAGTTGACTGTGACACCCTGAATTAAGCTCAGACAATCCTGTAGCTGAACATAATGGCAGCAGAAACAGGCTAGAGTGAGGCAGTGAAGAACAGAGCCACATGCTTGAGCACTGCCTCCCCTTCCCCAATACCATGGGGTGCCATCCCACAGCCTTCCTCAACAGAAGGCTACTTCAGCCCATGGGTAAGACTCCTCCAGAGCCCTTCCCTTAATCATCATTTCTGTACTGAAAGGGACCTTTAAAGGGTATCTAGTAATAAGCCTCCTGCCCTGGGCAGGGACATCTTCAACTAGATCAGTTTGCCCAGAGCCCACTCCAACCTGATCTGGAACATTTCCAGTGATCTGGCACCTGCCAGCTCTCTAGGCAAACTGTTCCAGTGTCTAACAGCCCTGAGTGTAAAATATTTCTTCCTTATATCTGGTATAAATCCACCCACTTTTAGTTTAAAACCATTTCCTCTTGCCCTGTCACAACAGGCCAGGACCTTGGTGCTGACTGAAGCAGAAAGGGAGGAAACCTAACCCCTTACAAGTTCTGGCTGTGATTTTTTGTCTTTATTTCTATTACCTGCTTTGGAAACCAAGGTGCTCAGTTCCCCTTCTTTCTGACCTTTCCAGCCACCAGTGCTCAGAGAGGGTTTAGGTTCTGGTTCACACTTGGGGAAGCTGCAGAGGAAGAGTCAATTCTGCACACTTTCCTAGGACCTGTGGCAGGGGGTTGGAGCTGGATGATCCTTGAGGTCCCTTCCAACCTAAACCATTCTATGATTCTATGACCTCTTGGTCCTAATGTCACTTGTTCAGCTGCTGACCTTTTCTTTATTAATAACAGTCCTTTAATCCATGTTTCCAGGCAGGAATTTCAACAACAAGGTGGATGTTCACTGTCAACCATGTAATAACTCCATTTTCTCTTGCTTTCAGAAAAATCTTGAGGTTTTTTACATACAGTACATTGCAGTAAAGAATAAACAGGGGTGGGAACGGGGAGGAAGCAGAAAAGGGATTAGCCTACACTTTTAGACAATTTAATTCTTCCTCTCAATGATTTCCTGAGAATCAGAGCTGAGACCTTGAGCTTTCACTACCCTTAATGACAGCCTGTGTGAAAACTACCCCGCCTTCTTCAGATCTTCCTTTGGATACTGTGTCAAAACTTTCAGAACCCGGGTTTGAAAATGTTGCCCATACCTATTTACTCACCCTTGTAATTAGATAACAGTGATGGGAGGAGCTCATGTTTCTTTCACCTGATTCAAGTAAGGGCATGTCCACTACCTTTCTCTGGAAATTACTCCACCTAACAGCCTTGCTTTTCAAATGCTGTTCTTGACAACCAGATGGCTTTAAATGCTTGCTCTCTTCTCAATTCAAAAGCCATTTCATTCTCTTCTCAGCCTTTGTGAGAAGCATCTCAGCACCTATAGGAATTTTGAGACCAATGAGTCTGGATTATAAACCCTGCAGAGCAGCTTCCCCGACCTTGCCTTGCCAGAGTACCTCAAGTGTCATTTGCAGAGGTTGCCTCAAAACTCTTTGTCTGCTGTGTCAGATGTTGCTCCACTCCTTTTTAGCGCTTTTCCTTTCCATTGGGCCTGTGAAAGGGAGAGGTAGGTACTGACTGGTTTAGTGCATGATTTAGGATATGGAGATCTCCTCAAATCTTGACTGCAACTAGTTTCTTCCTGGCTTCATTGCTAGAGAGCTCCCAGGAGGCAGACAATGCATTTTCAGTCACTACTAGAGTAAAATCACTTTGAACAAGTGACCTAGAATGATATCTCATCATCAATCCACTGAGCCATCCCAGCCCCAGAAATACAGTTTCACTTAACAAAATTGCATTTGATGAGTAGTTAATCCAGTTTGTGCTTTAATCCCTTTTGGTATTTCAAAGAGGGGAAAAAAATGGTAGCTAAATATTGAGTTAAAATTCACAACTGAGTACAAAGTATTCCTGCTAAGGATTGCAGGAAAAATATGAGGAGAGGGAGAGAGGAGGGGAAAGCAGAAAGGAGGGAGAGGGCAAGGGAGAAGGAGAGGGAGAGGACTACTTTTCTTCTGGTTTAGGATCTCAGGATGGCAGACATCCTTACCCCTGTTTTTAAATCATTTGTTCTCACATTAAAATTATGTCAGCCACAATTTTATGTTCTGCCTTACATGACAGAACAGATCACGAACAAACAAGGTATCTCCCTCTAAGACAAACAGGAGATGCCCCTTTTTGAGGTAATATCCACACACATTTCTGAGGGAAAATCAGAGGTCTTGAGTGCCCTCTCAGATTTTTGTACGAGCAGTTTGCCTGACTAAAGCTTTGCCAAGTCCCAGGAAAATATGTGAACCATCTTTGCCTCCTGCTTATGGTTACAGGGGATTGGAGAACAAAGAATTACACACTCAAAGACTGCTGGTCCAGATTCCTGGACCAAGGAGTTTTGGAGCAGTAGGGAAAGGTGTAGTTATTCAGTAAGATGTGCAACAGAGAAAAGAAAATCAATCCTGAAAGATTTTGAGCATGATGGAGATATTAATAGGGCAATACAAGAGGAGTTAGCAGCATAAGCAAACACAAAGATAAGTGATACATTTTGAGAAGCAAGTAAAAAGCCAAATAATATTCTACAGGATATAGGGTAGAAGAGACAGCTGGCAAGATACCTCTGTGAGCATTCTACACACCATGCCAAGTGCACTTCATTGAAGTCATAGCTAAGAACCCCACTCAAACCAGTTCCGGGCCTCCCTGTCCTCAATCACAGAATCACAGAATGTCAGCGACTGCAAGGGACCTCAAAAGCTCATCCAGTCCAACCCCCTTGCCAGAGCAAGATCACGTACAGCAGACCACACAGGACTGCATCCAGGTGGGTTTTGAATGTCTCCAGAGAGGGAGACTCCACAACCCCCCTGGGCAGCCTGTTCCAGTGTTCTGTCACCCTCACAGGGAAACAATTCCTCCCCATGTTTACATGAAACTTCCTATGCCTCAGCTTCCATTGCCCCTTGTCCTGTCACCAGGCATCACCCATCAGAGCCTGGCTCCAGCCTCCTGGCACTCACCCTTTACATATGTATAAACATGGATGAGGTCACCTCTCAGCCCTCTCTTCTCCAAGCAGCACAGCCCCAGCTCCCTCAGGCTCTCCTCATAAGAGATATGTTCCATTCCCTTCATCATCTTCGTGGCTCTGTGCTGGACTCTCTCAAGCAGTCCTATATCCTTCTTGAAGTAGGAGGCCCAGAACTGGACACAGTACACCAGATGCAGCCTCACCAGGGCAGAGCAGAGAAGGTTTAAAACATTCTTGAGCATTACTGACTCTATAGGACTGGAAAGGGAAACCATTAAATGGCAGGCAGCACTCCTTCAGGTGTATGCTCAAAGAGAGTGCTCCTGAAGGTACCAAACCTACACATCTATTCAAAGGAACAAAGGAAATTAGATTGCCACTTTCCTCTTTGAAAATCAGTTGTTACTGCCACTTCCAGCCAGTAATGTAGGTGTTTAATTTAGATTAATACCCTCTGCAGTCACAGCAGAGTAAGGCTTCCAGAAGGCAATTCACAGTACCAAAAACATAGGTCTCTATTCTGAAAAATCCAGGCTTTGGGATGGAAAGCAAGCAGGGATGGGAGTGATTATCCTTTAGATATTCCTCTTCTGGGGGAGTCCTGACCCAGTATTTCTCCCAATCGTGCAGTGCTCCTACTTTTGATTCAAATGTCATACTCTGGTATCTGAAACTAACCTTCTCTTTGCAAGAGTTCAAACACAGTCTGCTGTTCCACAACTGTATCTTTTCTTCAGAAGAGAGAAAATAGAAGCACATACTTAATGTGCTAGTGTCTAGATAATCTTTTTTAAGGAGGGCTGAGGAAGAAAATAATAGCTAAAAGCTGGATTTTTCCCAGCATATAAAAGAACAACCAAAAAAACCCATCCTTTTTATTTGTCATTTTTCTGGAAAGAAGAACACGACAAGCATGTTTGATGTGGAAGCAAAGCTTGTTTGTAGAAGTTGGAGAAATTATTCAAGGACAGTTCCCTCATATAAAAAATGACCCCTGCATTTCTGCCAAGGTCAATGAGACCTAGAGCGAGCTGCCACAAAATCCTAATTTTGTCTGCTTCTTTGGGCCAGTTTATTCCTTTTCTCTATTTCCTTTTGGTGCTTCGGAGACAACCAACGCTCCCACACTTCCAGTGAACTTGGCACTTTCCCCAGGATGCATGAAAATCCCACAGGAGGGTAATGTAGACCTCATGAGGTCTTTTTTCCCACTCACGCTTTGGAGTGAGGTCTGAAGCGATGATATCAGATTGCCCTTACATCAGAGGACATCTTTTATTCACTACTTCTCTTCATCTCTTTTGCTAACTTCCACTAAGCCTTAGCACTTGAGCCACTGCTGCTTCACTCAGTCACAATTATTTGCATCCTGCTATGGGTTCATCTGCTGCTGTCCACTTCAAATCTGCTCCCCATCTCGTGGCTCTCAGATGTCACGCCTGCATAAAATACCACTGCTGAGAAGAGTAGGCATTATAGGCTCTTTACTGTTAGTATTCTCATGCTAGCACTTTTACTGCAGCACAGTTCTGCTCTTTCCCCTCTCTTTAACTCGAAGGGCATTTGAAGCTGCTCCTTGAAAAATTCACAGGCCACATAAAACTAGCAGTGACATCAACAGCAGCCAGTGATGTACGTCAGAGGGATTAAAAACTGATAAGAGAGGGAAAGATTAGGACTGCTTTTTTGTTTCTGCATTAATCACACATGACTCATCACTCACCTTTTTCGAACCCTTGGCTGCAGCCAAATGACCTTAATTATACGCTAGCCTTCGTTATCTAGGAAATAGAAATAGGATTTTGTAACAAAGGACAAAGGCAACACCAAAAATAATAACCAGAAAGCAAAGACAACCCTTTTCACCACCCTCATTAAGGCCCTGAGACAAAGACACTGCAATTTTATTTGTACCTTACACACTAACAATTAGTAGGTGAAAATCAGTGGAACGTGCCACACGAGGGGGGAAAGGACAAGAGCATCTTCTTTCACTACATCAATCAGAACTATGAATGTCAAACTTAAGGTGCAATCTATAATACATATTTTTATTTTCACACAGTATTTGAACCTTACTCAAAGCACAAAAATCTCTTCTGCTGCAGTTCTATTTGCCAACTCATTTGCTCTTCCTAGCGCCGAGTACTTGTTCAGTGAAATAAGTCACCCAAAGGCAGTGTGTGCATGCATTTGAGTGTGGAGGCATCTACCAAAGGCTTTGCCTTCCCCCTTAGTACTGAGCACTCCAGCCTAACTGTGCAGTAAGTGTTGGGGTCACAGCTGCATGGCACTACCCTGCATTTCCACTCCAGAAGATCCTATTGCTTCAGCCTCTGTCTCTGTGTGCATACAATAGTCAGACATCTCAAGTTGTGCCAGAGGAAGTATAGGCTGGATGTTAAGAGGAAGTTCTTAACACAGAGAGAGTGATTTGCCATTGGAATGGGGCTGCCCAGGAAGGTGGTGGAGTCACTGTCCCTGCAGATGTTCACAAAAAGACTGGATGAGGCATTTAGTGCCATGGTCTAGATGACAGGATAAGGCTGGGGGATAGGTTGGATTGGATAATCTTGGAGGTTACTTCCAACCTGGTTGACTCTATGATTCTATGATCTGGACACCTACTGCATATATATATGTGTGTGTATGTCTATGTGTGCATATATAAAATATATATATATAAACATATATATATATATAAACTGGGCCCCCCGGTTTAGGAGGGACATTGAGATGCTTGAATGTGTCCAGAGAAGGGCGACGAGGCTGGTGAGAGGCCTCGAGCACAGCCCTACGAGGAGAGGCTGAGGGAGCTGGGATTGTTTAGCCTGGAGAAGAGGAGGCTCAGGGCAGACCTTATTGCTGTCTACAACTACCTGAGGGGTGGTTGTAGCCAGGAGGAGGTTGCTCTCTTCTCTCAGGCAGCCAGCACCAGAACAAGAGGACACAGCCTCAAGCTGCGCCAGGGGAAATTTAGGCTTGAGGTGAGGAGAAAGTTCTTCACTGAGAGAGTCATTGGCTACTGGAATGGGCTGCCCAGGGAGGTGGTGGAGTCGCCGTCCCTGGAGCTGTTCAAGGCAGGATTGGACGTGGCACTTGGTGCCATGGTCTAGCCTTGAGCTCTGTGGTAAAAGGTTGGACTTGATGATCTGTGAGGTTTCTTCCAACCCTGATGATACTGTGATGCTGTGATGCTGTGATATATGTATATTTGTGCGTTTATATAGACACACACTGTGCAGTCAGCTTAGCAGAGCCCACTTGAACAACCACGCAGTGACAGTGTATGGTTAAAAGTGATCTAAGTGAAGTAACAGTCATCTGGAGCCCCAGGAAAACAAAAGTGTTTCATACAGAAGGGAAGGCACAAAGCAAGTTTTCAAGTCACTAGTATAGTACTAAAAAAATCTTACCTCATTTCTTTAATTAGCCTTTTCCCATTGTGCCCATAACCCAAAAGGTTTACCTACTTGAGCTCAAAAGGGTGGAGTGTTTTCACAGTCACATTAAGTTGCTTTGAATTGAGGTTTTTGGCTGTCTGCTTACATTTTTTCACTGTACCTAATGTCTGCATTACATAATAAGTTTGGTGCCATCATTTTTTTCTCTGTTGCTCTACTCAACTATATTCAGACCAAAGTGCCACTGAGATGATGAGAAAATGTAAGTCAGATTTTTGTCCATATAAGCATTTCTAATTCTTGCAAGCTTACATATTTTTCTGGGGACTTAAATTGTAGAGATGGTTCTGGACTGCCACAATCCAATTGCAAATTAATGGAAACACCAAAAGTGTTCCTAAATCATGTGAAAAAAAAACCAAACCCATGAGGAGGGCAAAAGAAGGAGGATCAATACCAGCTGAAACAGAAGTTTCAAAATCAAAATCCCATTAAAGTTCTGTTAAAAAGGGAAGCTGAACTAACCCTGTGTTATATGGCAAATTCACCTTCTAACAGAAGGAATTGTTCCCATCAACACAGCAAATCAATGAAAAATTCAAGTATTGCAACACTTTGCTGTATCAGCAGTCCATATGCTTCTAAAGTATTACAAAGCAAGAGCTAAAATGTCTTCACAAATATCCAGGGCCACATGCTGACCATTTGCATTCTTTTCAAGACTCCATAGAGAGAGACAATAATGCTTAATGCATCTTTGAAAGACACCAGAAGCAACTCCAAACAAGCTGATGGAGTTAGATTAGTATAAACCCAGGTTCACAGTTAATGTTTTTCATAGTTAATGTCTCTATAATGCAGCTATGAGAAGACAGCACCAAAGTTCAGGTCTTGTGTAGTCACAAAAGCTTAGATTTGGAGCTAGGGTGGGTACACAGTAATTGTGTGGGCTTGAAAGAATAGAAACTGCTCCAGCTGCAACAGTCACTTCAAACTCATCCTGTGCCATATAAAACATGCCTTAGACTCAGTACAACTACAAAGAAAACTTCAGTAGTCACTATCAAGTTTTATGAACTGTGGGTAGCTGAGCCCTCCTCATGGAACAAAAAGCACTCTACAGCTATGACATCAAATGTCAGCTACAGTTTTTTTAACTGACTTCTTCCCATCCTGTCCCCTTATATTTGTGTGTTTGTTTCTTTGAGATGTGGCTCTCATTTCTTCAGAGATACATCTGGAAAACTCGGATGGCCTTGTCAGGTAAAGAGAGTGGCATAAAGGGGGAGGGAGGGGAAGCTTCTCCAAAAGAGGAATGTGGAAGGGACAGGTGGTTCCTCACGGGTTTCCCTTCTCCATATGACAAAACAGTTAGGCTATGCCAAGCCTTTCCCCCACCTCTTTTACCTAACACAAGGGCGCAAACACAGAGGTGTGCAGACACCTGCAGAGGAGAGGACACAGAGGAGGATGGAGAGCCATCAACTGATCTCACACATCCTGGCTTGGCTCTCCCCTTGGCAATAGCTTCTCCTAAACAAATTCATCACTGCTTTCCTGCTCTCTGTAAATCTGTTTGTCTGCCTGTAATTGGGACGTTGCCTCCTGCCACATCATCTGCTTGTGAACCTTCCACTTTTATTCCCCCTCCAGCTCATTCTTCACTGTTTTTATTAACCATCCATGAGACCACAGTATTCAACTTTATTAAGTCCTCAGCCTCTCTCTTAGTGAGGCAGCCTGACCAGCCTGATCTCCTACCCTGTGTCCCCACTCTTGCTGTGCACAGATGCTTCTTCTCTTACCTTTCCCTTGCTGCCTACTTCTCTGCCAGTGCCCCTCCCAGGATTGGGACACAGAGGACATAGAAGGGACATAGAGGGACATAGAACTGTTTGAGAGAGTCCAGTGAGAGCCATGAAGATGATGAAGAGAATAGAACATCTCTCTTATGAGGAGAGACTGAGTTAGCTGGGGCTGTGTTGCTTGGAGAGGAGACTGAGAGGTGACCTCATCAGTGTTTATAAAGATGCAAAGGGTGAGTGCCAGGAGGATTGCTGGGTGATGCCTGATGACAGGACAAGGGCAAATGGGTGGAAACTGAGCATAGGAAGTTTCATTAAAACATGAGGAGGAATTGTTTCCCTGTGAGGGTGACAGAGCACTGGAACAGGCTGCCCAGGGGCGTTGTGGAGTCTCCCTCTCTGGAGACATTCAAAACCCACCTGGATGCATTCCCGTGTGATCTGGTCTAGGCAATCCTGCTCTGGCAGGGGGGTTGGACTGGATGATTTTTCGAGGTACCTTCCAGCCCCTGACATTCTGTGTTCTGTGGATGTCTCCTTTGCCCTGTATCCAACGCCCACAAGCTTCCCCCTACACAGCAGCTGTATGTAGCTGTACCCCATCCATAAGCACAGGGTGGTTTACATGGGGGTGCTTGCAGGCATGTAGCCATGCTGGTGATTTTGTAAACTAAACAGTTTCACAGAAGTGATCCCCAGCAATCTGCTCCACAGTAACCACTTGAACCAGTGCTCCCAGCCTACCACTGATCTTTTCCTTCAATCCTTCTTGCTCCAAGTTCCAGTGATAGCAGAGCATGATCTCTTTCTGAAGTAATCATCACGCTGTAAGAGTGGAGACTGTGAAGAGATAATGCTTCTGTCCCTGAATCTTCTCCCAGCTGCTCCTTGCTGTGGTTCCTAGCTTCATAAATTCACCTCTAAATGTCACATCCTTCCTTTTTGCCAGACTAAAGTTTTCAAAACAAATCTGAGCCTATCTGGGCTATTTACTGGCTATATATAGAGCAAAAATAAAATCCCCAGCTCCAGCGTGAGCTACTGAGAACATATGGAATGCCTCACGGACTTTAGAAAGAAACAGCTAGCTGTGGAAAAGTGTAATTAACTCACGTGGAGGCTAATGTCATGTGAAGGAACAATTTCTAGCAGGGTCTGCTACTGCATCTGATTTGGTCATATGGAAAACTGTCATGTAGGGAATTTGTGAAACTGTTGGAAACTCTTACATGTATGAGTGTGTGTGTGTGTGTGTGTGTGTATTCATAAGGCATAAAGAACAAAAATACTAGAGGTGCTGGATTTGATCCACATTTCTGGATGAGCCTTGGGGAGGAGAAGGGAATGCCATAGTTTTGGTAATGTTTCTGTTTAAATTAGCAGGTCAAGTCTATCAAAATTCAAAGCACAGGAATACTGAGACTGGTTCCTGTACTGAATCAGATCTGGCTTGTCTAGATGAAATAATTACTTTTAAAAATCATTCCTATTTGCAACTGAAAAGTTTAGTACATAGAGGAGTTCCCGCGGGTGAGAAGCTGGGCACGAGCAGACAGTGTGCACTTGCAGCCCGGAAGGTCGATTACATCCTAGGCTGCATCAAAAGAAGCACAGCCAGTAGACAGAGAGAAAGGTGATTCTGCCACTTGGCTCTGGGGTGAGACCTCTTGTGGGGTACTATGTCCAGCTCTTGTATCCTAACACAGGAAAGATACAGACCTGATGGACTGGGTCCAGAGGAGGGCCAGGAAACTGATCAGGAGGGAAGAGGAGGGGAGAGGAGG
>WAAF01004086.1:807192-1042192 GCA_013400475.1 Tricholaema leucomelas | reverse complement strand
GGACTTTTAAGGATGTCACTAAGTGACTGTGGGGAAAGGAACAAAGCTAGAAATGGGTAGATTCAGACTGTTAGGAAGAAGTTCTTCCCCATGAGGGTGGTGAGACTCTGGAACAAGTTGCCCAGGGAGATGGTGGAAGCCCCATCCCTGGAGGTGTTTAAGGCCAGGCTGGATGAGGCTCTAGACAGCCTGATCTAGTGTGAGGTGTCCCTGCCCACAGGAGGGAGGTTGGAACTAGATGATCATTGTGGTCTCTTCCAACCCTGAGTGATTCTCTGATTCTCTGAATATGTACTCTGAGGGTACTTCCCATTTCGTTGTTAATAATCAGCCCCAGCCCATGGGCTACAGGCCACTGATAGGTGAAAAGTCAACAGACCTTGCAGTCTGTTTGCCCTGTTTCAGGCCACGCTTTGCAGGCAGCACCTTGCAGGAACACCATTACAGGAGGCATTACAGCTCTGCTTTTACTGGAAACAATGCAAAGGGAAGGAAGAGAGCCTCTCAGGAGACACACTTCCCAGGCAAGCCGACAGGTAGTTGGAGAATGGCCATCTGGAGGGTAAAAATTGCCAGTCAAGCCCCTCGGATTTGTCCCTTCCTGGATTAACACAGTCGCTCTGGAGAGCGCAGTGGTGGCATGACAAATGTGAAGCGACTTTCTCGGGGGGGAAGGACTCGAAGCAAGTTAGTTAACCATGAGAAAACTTGTTTGCTCTCACAGTGCTAATAGCCAAAAGGCAAATGCTTGGACAAGATCCATTCATCTGGAAACACTTTTGCCTTGTGGGAGCGATGAGGCACCAAGGTACCGAGCTCAAGAAGCCACAGGGTGAGGGCTCAGCCATAGGCACAGCTCCCTCCCTGCAGGCTGCCTGCTGCCCAGCCCCACAGCCAGATAGGCCAACGTCCCAGCTCCCACTGCTCCTGGCAAAACAGACTGTTTCTCCTGCCCATGGTTCCAGAGTGCTAAATCTTCATTTCCTGAAGACTGGAAAACTCTCTGCCTGAAGCCAGTTCCCATCTCGAGTCCTGCTGCTCCTTCTGCGAGCAGTGGCACAAGGTCCCATCCCTTCAGTCAAGTGGGTCTAATGAAGTCACAATCAGCCTGGAGAGCAAGTGAAGGCTGCAGCAGATAAACACTCCATCACACAGCTGGCCCTTTGTGCACTTGGCTGTGTTAACAGTGTTGCCCTATAGTTCGGGGCTTAAAGCAACACAGGACTTCTGAGATGAAGCTCCTTTTCCTCACTGCTAAATGAAAAGGAAACTTCCTTCCAGACTGATTAACTTGGCTTGTTCCAGTTCTTGTCTTCACCTCCAACAATTTGTTTTCACCTTTAACATCATTAATGTCTTGGCTAAGAAAACATCACACACTAAGGGTCCATCACCAGAGCACAGTTTGGCAAATGGATCTGTTGCAATATATTGCCTGACCTCAAAAAAGCTTTTACATAATAATATGGTGCCATGCTTCATGGTCCTATCTCTCCCTTTCACATGCATTGCCTGCCTGGCCAAATTACAGAATATACATAACACAAAGGCACAGATTACTCTGTAGAAGTTAGTAAAGAGGTGAAAAATTGTGCTAGTTTGAGCCTAGATGGAGTGTTTTGGTGAGAAGAATTAGGTTACAGGCTGTGAAAAGGAAACAATGGTGATGTCTACTGCACTCATAGGCTTGCTGAGATGTATAAGAACAAGAACATAAACTGCTGCTGGTTGTCTGGGAGAAGAGACCAACCCCACCTGGCTACAACCTCCCTTCAGGTAGTTGTAGACAGCAATGAGGTCTGCCCTGAGCCTCCTCTTCTCCAGGCTAAACAACCCCAGCTCCCTCAGCCTCTCCTCATAGGGTTTGTGTTCCAGGCCCCTCACCAGCCTTGTTGCCCTTCTCTGGACACCTTCCAGCACCTCAACATCTCTCTTGAATTGAGGAGCCCAGAACTGGACACAGCACTCAAGGTGTGGCCTGACCAGTGTTGAGTACAGGGGCAGAATAACCTCCCTTGTCCTCCTGGGACACTGTTCCTGATATATGCCAGGATGCCATTGGCCCTCTTGGCCACCTGGGCACACTGCTGGCTCATCTTCAGCCTACTATCCACCAGTACCCCCAGGTCCCTTTCTTCCTGGCTGCTCTCAGCCACTCTGTCCCCAGCCTGTAGCACTGCTTGGGGTTGCCGTGGCCAAAGTGCAGAACCCTGCACTTGACCTTGTTAAATTTCATCCCATTGGCCTCTGCCCACCATTGGCCTCTGCCAATATTCAGGCTAACAGCAACTTATCCTGACTTCCTCTCTTCAGAATGAAACTACCTTACTAGACACCATGGCTTCTGACTGGTGGTTGACCAGCTCCATAAGAAAGAGTCACCTCTCTCTGTAATGAATGGTCAGGCCCTCGTGTGCTGAACAAAGGCAGCTGGCACCACTGACTATCAATGCGGTAGGGTAATCCCCCAACCATCCATGACACTTCAGTTTTTGGTTTTACTGAAGTTGTAATTTTCAAAGCTGGACATGCTTGGAGGGAAAACAAACCACCTGGGAAACAAATAAACTTTAAAAATTAAAGGCATTTTCCACGTCTGCTGGATTTGTAAGCCCAGGCATACTGCAGCTTAACTGCTAGTCAGTGAAAGAGAAACAACTACACACCACGGAGTAACATCGGAGAGCTCGTGAAATGGAGCTCAAATGTGGTTCTCATTTTTTGTTTTAATACATGGGCTCAGCTGCCATGGTGATAGGCAAATAGAATAAATAATTACAACAAATATTCCATGAATTGGAGTTGTGAAATCTGTGGACAACATGTGAGTTGCTCCTTCCATCCTCTGTACTTCAGCTGGGAGGAAAGAGATGGTTGAATGCGCTACTTTGAGCCTAAACTTGTCTGTTCCTCTTTTATTTTCTTCATAGCTCTCCAGATGTACATGCCAGCTGGGAGGGGCAAGATGCTGCAAGGTGAGAGTCTGATCTCAAAAACGCTTTTGGAGAGTACTAGGAGCCAGGATTTCTCACAGCATCACAGAAACATACATGAGGCTTACAGAGACACAGTTTCTTACTCCCCGAAACTACACTAAGAGCACCAAAGATCCTTACACTTGCATGCAAAGTGTGTAATTCTCACATTCTTTATGTAATCATGTTGTCAGGTGTAAATCTGATATTCTTCACCTAATCATGTTGTCAAGTGTAAATCTGATATTCTTCATCTAATCACGTTGTCAGGTGGACCTCAGCCCAGCCACCTGATCGTGAAAGCCATTTTCTTCCTGCGTTTGCAGTGCATTCTTCCCCTGTACTCAGCACTGCTCAGGCCACACCATGAGTCCTGTGTCTAGTTCTGGGTTCCTCAATTCAAGAGAGATGTTGAGAGGTTGAAGATGTCCAGAGAAGGGCAATGAAGCTGGTGAGGGGCCTGGAGCACAGCCCTGTGAGGAGAGGCTGAGGGAGCTGGGGAAGAGGAGGCTCAGGGGTGACCTCATTTCTGTCCACAACTACCTGAAGGGAGGCTGTAGCCAGGTGGGGGTTGGTCTCTTCTGCCAGGCAACCAGCAACAGAACAAGGGGACACAGGCTGGATGTTAGGAGGAAGTTGTTCACAGAGAGAGTGATTGGCATTGGAATGGGCTGCCCAGGGAGGTGGTGGAGTCATTATCCCTGGAGGTGTTCAAGCAAAGCCTGGATGGGGCACTTAGTGCCATGGTCTGGTTGACTGGCTAGGGCTGGGTGGTAGGTTAGATCTTGGAGGTCTCTTCCAACCTGGTTGATTCTATGACAGATTCTATGCTCAACCTTCCTTTTCATTTCAGCTGCCTTGCTGGATTTCATGTGTGAAGTTTACACCTGGGTTATTTCAAACCCTGTGTATTGTTTTGTCTTATTTTCAAACTTGTTCTTCCCCCCAGCTGAATGCTCACATTCACTGTTCCAATGGCATGTTTTATACTCAGCCTTCAACCCTTGGCAAACCATACACTCATGCTCTACTAAAAATATTATATCCTTGTGGAGATAGTAAACTCCCTTGAGCTTTTTCTGTAAAGACAGATAAGTACCATAATCATTTGCCTCAATTACACCTGCTATGCCATTTGCACTTTGATTTGGAAAGGTGAATGTATTCTTTTAAATCATTATTAAGAACACATGTATTTCCTGCCAAGGCAGTCTTATAAAAACATTGGAGGCATATGAGAAAAATTCCTCTGAGGCCTCAGGCACACTGAACTGTCCTGAGAATGTGAAGTGAGGAGAGATTGATGCATGGACTACCTGTCCAGGAATTCAGTAGTACTGGATTGGATTTTCCATGGTTTCTCTCTCTCTCTGTTTTACTGCAATCACACATCACCCACATGCATGCACCCCTGCACGCACACAAACAGGCTCACAAAGTGCTCCTGTATAGCAGTGAAGGTAATGTTGGACAAGGTTTGGCTGCAGTTTAGTTAGAGGGAGAAATTAATTTCCACACCTTCATACATATTTTTCAGAGTGCAATTTCTGGTTTAGCTATAAGGCTGTAGCTATTTGCAACTTAAATATTACATATGGTCCACGTCCCCTCCAAAGCAAACTAGGTGAGAGGAATGAGTAGTTACCATTGGAATTATAATTGTCACCAAAGCACAGGGCCAAGACAGGCAATTCCAAGGAGGTTCTTTGATTTTTTTACATTCTTTTTCTTTTTTAAAACAAATGAACTCATCCCATCTATTTTTCTTGCTTTGTTACCTCCTGGAAGACACACACTGAAGGGCACTGATATTTTATTCAGTGATGTGAATGAGGATGACACATACAGCCACACAAAAGTATTTCAAGGTGAAGTCAGCCACTGTTCCAAAAGTCCATCTTCTATTACTGAAATTCAGACATGGGACTGTGGCCCCTTCTGGTACCCCTCTGCTGGTACAAGATCAAGAATATAAATACCTCTTCTCCCTCTAGCAACAGGAGTTATTATGGTCAGAAGACAGTTGTGAGCCTTTAGTCTGACCTGCTGCATAAGCCCAGCCTTTGAATTTCACCCAGTAATTCTTGCACAGCCGTAATTGCAAGCAGGCTTTGATCATAGTTCTAGAAAGATGTTCAGTTTCAGTTTAAAGATTTCAAGGGATGGAGAATCCATCAAGTCCCCACGGTCATTTTTTCCAATGGATAATTGCCCTCACCTTTAGAAATATGTTCCTATTTTGTCTCTGTGTTAGTACAGGTTCAGCTTCCACTCAGTGGCTCTCTCTGTTTTTTCCTTTATCTTTTAAAATTAAAAAGCATTTTTCTATGTAGCTAATCACAGATAGTGATCAAGTTTGTACTTTAAAAGGCCAAAAAATGGAACACCTTTCTTATTTTAGTCTCAAAGGCCTTCCCTTTCCAGTTATACTGGAAGGAAGTAGTAAATACTCACTGGAATTACTGTGAAAAGCTTAGACTTCTTTCAAGTCATTTTACTTGTACAGGCAGAAACAAGGCATTTAATCCACAAAGTGCTATATTAAAATCAACAGCATTATGCCCTACTTTGAACTTTACTTCCATATATCTCACTGTTTGGACAGTCACAGGATCACAGGATCACAGGATGTCAGGGGTTGGAAGGGACCCAAGGAGATCATCGAGTCCAACCCCTCTGCCAGAGCAGGACAATAGTATCTAGCACAGAGCACAGAGGAACGCAGTCAGTCTTGGCTCCAAATTTCTGCATTGAAGGTAGATTCCTAAAATCACATTAATGACACATTCAGGCTAACAGCAACTTATCCTGACTTCCTCTCTTCGGAATGAAACTACCTTACTAGACAGCATGGCTTCTCAGGTGACATTGACTTGAAGCCGAGTGGAATCGCAGGGGGAAATCCCTGCATCGCCTTGTAGCCCTCAACTGAGTGGAGTGGTACAGGATGTACCTCAGTACAAAAGTTGGCCTACAGGCACTGAACTTACTCCATGAGCAAGGAAGCAGGAGGGGCAGCACCTTTGACAAGTCAGATTTTTGCCTGACTAACCATTGATAGTAAAATGAGTAAAGTGACATTCCTGTTTTCAGCTTAAATCCTCTTTGAAAGAGTCATGGCAAAAAAAAAAACAAACCCCAACATGTTTTGTAGTCTACAGCCTTTGATGGCAGAGCTGAAACATTTTGCATAGCTCACTGATTTATTGCCTTGAAGGGTTTTCTTTTGCCTTAGTAGCCTGAGATGTCTCTGGTGGCATTGCTCTTGTCAAACTGATACCTGAGTAGAAATTGTTCCCCCTTAGCCACTACCAAAAGGTAATGATATCAATGGTAATTTAATGGTTAGTGATACACACATAAGCTGTGCAGACCAGATCAGGTGACATCCACAGGAAAGGTTAGCCCCAAAACTAGGTCCCTAAATCCCTGTATAATTACAGCTATCAATGTTTAGTGCCTGTGCATCCACCATCTCCTATATAAAAACTTCCAGTGTTCAGCTTGAGCCTTTGCATGCAGATTTGCAGCTCCTGTTTGGTGAAGACCAAACTCAGATACTGTGTGCAGAAATCCTAAAGTGTTTGAACACAACACTGTGAACTTGTGATTAATTTGTTTTGTTTTGTTTGATTTAAAGAGCATACACAGAATCAAATAACTTTAGAGGTTGGAAGGGACCTCCAGAGACAGTTGCTGTCTACAGCTACCTGAAGGCTGTAGCCAGGTGGGGGTTGGTTTCTTCTCCCAGGCAACCAGCAACAGAACAAGGGGACACAGTCTCAAGTTGTGCTGGGGGAGGTCTAGGCTGGATGTTAGGAGGAAATTCTTGCCAGAGAGAGTGATTGGCATTGGAATGGGCTGCCCAGGGAGGTGGTGGAGTCACTGTCTCTGGAGGTGTTCAAGAAAAGCCTGAATGAGGCACTTAGTGCCATGGTCTGGTTGATTGGCTAGGGCTGGATGCTAGGTTGGACTGAATGATCTTGGAGGTTTCTTCCAAACTGTTTGATTCTATGATTCTGTGATCATGAGTCCAGCCTCCTGCAAGGCAGAATTCCCCAGGGTAGTTCTCTGAGGAACACATCCAGGCAGGATTCCCTAGGGTAGTTCTCTCAGGAACACATCCAGGCAGGTTTTGAAACTCTCCAGAGTTCCAAAACTCCACAACCTCTCTGGGCAGCTGTTCCACTGCTCCATCACCCAATACACACATTAAACTGTATTTTTTCTTTTTCTCTCTCTTTGGATAACTTAAATTTATTGCAGATGAATTCTTTTTTACTCCTAGTTAAGCTTGCCTTTGTTATCACTGCCAGATTTGCCAGTTAATATACAAAAAGCAGCACAGCCTTACAGTCAGGGGATCAAGAAGAGATACTGGTGCTTCCTTTTATCATTGAGTTCAACTACTAGCTAAATGCAAGCAGTGATCCACCAGCAGACTCAAGAAATTATCAGTTCTAACATCATTAACTGGTTTTCATTCCCTTTGCAGCATTTGCTTATGAAGGTGACTTCCTGAAGAGTGACACAATCCCTCTGGGAAGCCACACGTCTAGAGACACGTAAGCCAGATCCAAACATGAAAGAATTCACTCCTTTGCAGAGTTTGTTTCCATCCAGCATACCTCAGCACGCTGGTGTTCCTCTCTGCAGCACAAAGTGATGCCTCAGTGCATTCCCAGTATCCCAGCTTTCCTGACAGGCAGCAATACAAACCAGCTGCTTTTCAGACAGAAAAGAGAGGGCTCTGCCTAATGTCATCGCCCTACGGACCTGTGCCAAGTTATCGAGGGGGCAGGAGGGAAACCTGTGCTCCTGCCTAGAGCCCTCACATGCCAAGCTGCAGCCTGGAATTTTTACAGCTCCATCCTGAACCTCTGACAAGAAGGGTTTACAACAGAAATCTTGCCAGACCCTTAACTATAGCAACGCCACTATAATATTTATAAGTACATTATACTCTTTCCAAACATATGTGCTTATTACTTATGTCTCTGCTCCTGCCTCTCTTCTGGGGGGACTTTTCTGTATAAACAACACAGCCTCTCTTGCTTATGCTTAGAAAATCTAATTGCTCAGAGTCTCTAGCTGTTATGCAAAAGCCCAAACAGCCAAGAGATTCTTTCAGTGCATTTACACAGCAGCGAATCTCTACCAAAAAAACATAAACTTCCTTTTCCACTTTGCTCTTCTTTGCTTTCATAAATCTGCTCGTTTCACTCGTGTTTGGATAAGATTCTTCTTTAAAGAAAAATACATATAAGGGGGGGGGGAAGTAGAAATAAAAAATGCAAGGCTGAGGTGGGTAAGCCATCAGTTATGTAGCCCAGCCTTACAAGAGCTGACAATTCTGTCCCTTTAAGTAAACAAAGGAACAGAAAAGATACATAAACAGAGAGACCACTTGCAGGGCTGACAGCTTGTCCGCTCCAGCAAAAGCAGGTTCCCAGGGAAAGTGATTGCTTAATAGTAATAGGGAGTGACAGGGATTTCCTAGCTTTTCCATGAGCATCTCAAAGTAGTTTGGTCCTGGGCACAGATATGCCCATTTCTGTTGATGAGTTCGACAGATGTGGCCTGCAGGTGAGAAATTGCTCAGAAGTAGCTAACTCAAAGCAATGCAGGTTCCCCTGCACAAGGTTTTAGCTGGAGCCACTCTCCAGAGCTTTTACTGAACACAGACTGAGAGGTTCTTAGCTGCTTTTGGGTTGGGTTTACACCAGGAGCTCAGGTTTGGAAATCAAACTGAGGAATTGTCTGAAAGTTAATTTAAAATGAAATAGGACTTAGATCTGAAATAGAATTTTACTGAAATAGTCTCTTCTGTGAGATTTTAGCCATGTTCCAAACAGCACTTAGGGCAGGTCTTTTCCAGCTCTGAAAAAACAGGAAATCAACCAGGTGAAGATACAAATAGGTAGCCTGATTCTAGTGAGAGGTGCCAGGTAAGTTTATCACTTCAGCTGCCTTTCTAGCCTGCCTGAAAATATTTCAGTTGGGCAGTTTTATCTCTTTGAATGATTAAATGATTCAGAAATTAAATGACTTGGAATTATGGTATCTACATGGCCTGGAAAAAAAAGAAAAGGAGATGTTTGGGGTGAGGGAAGAAAGCACAATACACACAGGAACTAAGTCAAATAAATGGGTCTGTGTAGAAAACAGCTTCTCCGGTGGGTCTGGTGCTGATTGCTCTCCCTTATCAGGATATGGATCAGGACAAAAGTGTACTGCTCAGCATTTTTTCTCCCACAGTTCTTCTGCTGCCATAAACAGGTCATAAAAAAAATGCAAAAAGAAGTTTCCAAAGAAGCTGCTATCACATAACAAAAGCTCTCTGAAAACATTCTTTCCTGTTGCACTTTATACCTTCTGAGCTTTCATTTTCTCAAATCAAGGATTCCGGTTTTAACGAGTAAGCTCTTCTGTCCACACATGTATGACACATGTGAGATGGCTGCAGAAAGAGTGGGGAAAGAGTAGACTGAAGCTATTTTTTATTTTGAAGCTATCATTTTGTGATGAGTTGTCTGAATGATTGATCTGATCATAACAATGGGAAGATGATGGGATGTTGGATGAACATCTTTGTTTCTAATCCTTATAATTCTGAGGACAAGAAGACAAAGCTGCCTACAAAAAAAAACCTCCAAAACCCACCACATTCATAGATGAATCAGCCAGGTTGGAAGAGACCTCCAAGATCATCCAGTCCAACCTAGCACCCAGCTCTATCCAACCAAACAGACTATGGCACTAAGTGCCTCATCCAGTCTTTGCTTGAACATCTCCAGGGATGGCGACTCCATCACCTCCCTGGGCAGCCCATCCCAAGGTCAAGAACTTCCTCCTAACATCCAGTCTAGACCTCCCATGGCACAACTTGAGACTGTGTCCCCTTGTTCTGTTGCTGGTTGCCTGGCAGAAGAGACCAACCCCACCTGGCCACAGCTTCCCATCAGGTAGCTGTAGAGGGAGGCTGTAGCCAGGTGGGGGTTGGTCTCTTCTGCCAGGCAACTGGCACCCAGCATTATAGAAGTTCAAACCATACATGGGAGGAGTTGCATTAAGATTGTTCTGTAAATATATGTGAGCTGTGATTGCTCTCTCTGAATATTTGCCTTGAAATTTGGTGATTGATCTACGTGGTACTGCCCATAGAACACCTCAGAATGCAGCGACTAAAGCTGAAACCTGGCATGAAGAGCAGCCTTGTACTTTAACACCTGAAAACATTCCTGATCATTTCTGGGCCTTCTGAATTTGGGCAACTCTAATCAGAATTAAACACTGTGCTGAAATGATAAGGCATAGATATAAAGACCAATAAATTGGTTTATTTTCCTCTTATTTTTGGCAAGGCTTGTGTCAGAGCACTTTAGCCTTGGATGAACTCTATCCTGACAACCCAAATCAGGAAGTCAGGAAATTGAGAGACTATTAAAAAAAAAAAAATAGAGTCTGAGGGGAAAAAAAACATACAAATAGGTTTGATGACAAGCAACAAATTTCATTAAGAAGAAACCCACATGAGGAAAACCAGTTTTTACTTTGCTGTTTTAATGGACAAAGTCAGCAATATAAAACAACCAGGTCATCCATCTATTCCTGCAGGAAAACCACTGGAGCCTTTAATATCACAGTGTCAGCTGCTTTTCTGTAGCCTGACCTCATGAGCTACGAAGCATGAACTCTGCTAAAAAAGATTCCTCTGGGTTCAGTAAGACTACCTCCGGTTTTTAAGGTCTCTGCCTGTGTGTGTGTGTGGGTATTGTGACACCTGCAGTCTGATAGAGCTGTTATTGCCTTAACTATGCAGACTAATTTAGGCACCTTGGTTGTTTTTTTCTTCGGCGGTGCTTAAGTGTCTGATTTTAGCCTTTGAAAACAGGAAACAAGTGCTATAATTTAAAAGAAATAATCTGGCAATCAACCCATTAAGAGCAAGAAATCAAGGGAGGGGACTTGAGAGGGGGGTTGTTTGGGGTTTTTTTGAGTCAGAAGCTTAAAATTGGATGCAACTCAGACACGAGTTTCCTTAACTAACCTCTGATTCTGCTTAGAGCAGTAAGGAAGTGGAGGAGGAGCATGATTTAAATGGACTGAACTAGAAAATAATAAAAGGAAAACAATGCAACTCTCTGGAGGAAAGTGTGTCACGATGAAAAATCAGTTTATTTGCAGTGAGAATAAATTTTGAGAGAGGGAAAACACGAGAAGATAATTTTCAAAGGAACTGCCCTCATAAAAACCTAATGTGTGTGTCATGGGGATAACTTCAAAAAGGAAGCAATGCTTCTTAACCACCATTCCCTTTCCCAGAACCTCTTCTGCAAGTTTGTAAGAGAATAATCAAGTGCAGAAGGGTTTAGAAAGGCAGTTAGAGTCACCTGAACATTATTTGGACAGGGTTGGTTTTTTTTTTTCCCTTCCTTTTGTTAATATATTTTGATTGGCAACTAAAATGTATTTCAGTTATAAGCAAATCTAAGTTAGAATAGAATAGAATAGAATCAATCAGGTTGGAAGAGACCTTCAAGAGCATCCAGTCCAACCTAGCATCCAGCCCCATCCAGTCAACCAGACCATGGCACTAAGTGCCTCATCCAGGCTTTGTTTGAACACCTCCAGGGACGGTAACTCCACCACCTCCCTGGGCAGCCCATTCCAATGCCAATCACTCTCTCTGTGAAGAACTTCCTCCTAACATCAGCCTATACTTCCCTCGGCACAACTTGAGACCGTGTCCCCTTGTCCTGTTGCTGGTTGCCTGGGAGAAGAGACCAATCCCCACCTGGCTACAACCACCCTTCAGGTAGTTGTAGACTGCAATGAGGTCTGCCCTGAGCCTCCTCTTAGTTGTCAAGTCACAGAATCACAGAATGATAGGGGCTGGAAGAGGCCCCTGGAGATCATCTAGACTTAACCCCAAAAGCCATAGTCAAGGGAGAATGATGAACTGAAGGAGGACTCACTTTGCCCTCCCAGTGCCCAAGATGTATCAGAATCTCTGCTTTCGTGGTCCATGAGTCAAATCTTGACCTGGGATACACCTGTAACTGAAACACCAGTGAGAGCTGTAGGTGAACAGCCACAAACATATTTGGTGTTAGAAGATGAAGCAAAGATTCAGCAAATCTCATTCCTGAGAACCTGACCCCTATTTTCTTTTGGGAAACAGGATGACAAATATATGCAGCCAGCTACGTAAATCCATGACTTGGCTTGTCAATGATGACATTAGGCAGAGTTCCCAGGCAAAGCAGGGATAGAGCCATCCTCTGGTTTATGCCTTGGACTGGGGGAACCTAATCTGATTCCCATAACTGAACATTTTGAATTCAGGCCTGCCTTTACTGCTCATTTGCAGAAGATGATGGAGAGAAGCTGACACTAAATTCCTGCCTGTGTCCTGGTGCTGCTCATCTGAGCCACTGTACTTGACCACATAGTGTCTCCTCACTATTATTCTACAGACATTTCCTTCCATGGAACTGATATGAGAACAGACCACATGAAAAAGGAACTAGTCCTAAGACACTGAGTATTCCTCTCCCAGTCCTGGATGTTTACAAGCATTCTTTGCTGTCAAAACAATATTCGTACAAACCAGTGCCTGTGCTGGGGTATTTCAGTCTAAGCATGTGGCCAGAGAGAGAAACACTCAGAAAACAACTTTCTTAAACAAATAAACAGCTCAGCTCTTGAACTTTGTGCTCACAGTAATCTCTGTCATTATTAATCACATTCAGTGTTTGACTTAGCAGGCCAAGGGGAGGTAGGGGGAGGTGGGGTAGGAGAGGAGGGGAGAAAAAAGTTAGAGCTGTGTTCAACCAGCTGAGAAACGTTTTCTCCAACGTGGAATATACACTGGGCCTGATCCAGCTGCTGAGGAGCACCCATCTTGTGAGGGGACAGAGCTGGTATCTCCAGCATCAGTATTACCCCAAGAACACAGAGGGCATCCATAGGTAACGACTGGAAGTCCCAGAGAGAAGACTCCACAGAGCAGCACAGTGGCTGTGTATGAGCTGCTCAGGGTCTGTTTAGCAAATGATGAAAACACAACCCAGCTCCTAAGAAAGACAGTTTCTGCACTAAGAAGATGCTTAGGGAATACCATCACTTCAAAGACTTTGAAGAAAAGTAGGATAAGGAGCTCAAAAACTACTGCAAAATGAGTCTCTCCCCTCTGGTCACAAATCCAGTTGGAGAAGCTGAGGGAGTCTCTGTCATTAACATATATTACTCTCCCATGACACCAGAATATTCTTGATTCATACACAAGTTACTGGAGCCATCCACATCATTTTCTTTGCAAACTGAGAGGAAGAGAAGATGGCTGCTGGAGAAGTCAAGTGAGGAATGAGTTGTGGGCAAGGAAGACTGATTATTGCTGCTAGCAAAGCTTTCTTTTTGCCCTTTCATAGTCAATAGTGCTGTTCACTGATGAAAAACAGCAGGGCCCTCAGACACTCAATGAAGCAATAAGGCCCACATGCTGAAGGCTAACTCGAAGCAAAGGTGCTAATTACTGGCTTGTAGGTAAAAACCTAAAAGGCTCCACCTGCACACCATAACGTCTGAACCTTCATTTTCCCATGACCAGGGAAGCTATAATTTAAACAACCTGTCCCACTCATTGTTCTTTTATGAGGGAAAATTTGAATTTTAATACAGATTATGACCCTGAGTGACAGAAAAACAATGCAACCAGGTCTGCACATTGAACTGATTTAAGAATCAAACAGCTTCTAGAGGCAGAGATTAGCTGATGCGTAGTGTGGGATCAGCCATGTCTCTCATTATAGCCTCAGCCTGGATGGAAATAGGTTCTGAAAATCTTTAGTCTCCTGTAAACAAAATCAGCCAGGTCCCACAGCCTCAGCAGATGGGTCTGATTCCCAGCTGCTCCAAGTCAGCCGTGGATGCTGGTATGAGAGCATGGACTTTTGTACCCACTGACTTGCTGCTGCTGTGGAGCTCGTTTCGCTGCAGAGATGCAAGGGCTGCCTTGTTTGCTTGCTTCCACAAACACAGACCTACTGAGGAAGTTGCAGAAGCTGGGAAAGTCACAGCCCTTCCCTCTCCATCCTTATTTTCATGTGCCATGATGCCACCGTGTCACAATTAAACCTTGAGCGGTATAATGTGCTGTCGGCTCCCACTCAAGTTGCCTTCCTTGCCCTGTTCTCTTTCTACACCACCCCATTCCTTTCTACAACTACCTTCTCAAGCCTTCCTTGAATTTTGTTTCAGGGCAGATTTCCACCTTTCTTCATCATTTCTGTTACTTCTCTGAAGTCCCTACACCACAAGTGTGGAACAAACAGGGAAGGCAAAGGCCAGCTGGACGTGGATACAACCCTACCTTCGAGGCAGTGCTTGGAGCAGAGGTGGGGCTGTCTGGGGCAGTTAGCAGTGTCTTGCTCCTGTTTCTGAAACACTTTTATTCAGCAGATCTACACGATGGGGAAGGCAGCAGAGGAGAAGTGTCCATAGGATGTGCCTGTCTAAAATAAGCAGAGCAGTGCTCTCCTGGCTAGCATGGACCCAGCTTCCTGTTTTGATGTGCAATCCCCTGCCTGCTCCTTAATCCCGGCTTGGCTCGAAAAGATTACAGAAGACATTTTTGGCAATGGCTTTCTGAGAGTCCTAGCAGAGAAAATGTGGTTTAGGCAAGATGTTGAATTCTAATAATGTTCTTCAGCAGAAGGTTTTTTTTATCTATAGCTACTGTGATCACAGCAGGTGTTGGCATCAAGCTGTTAGGAGATAAATTTATACACACTTTTCTGGACATTACTTCTCAGTATTGTAGCCACTGCAACTATGACCCTGTGGGATGGCATGGCCCCTGGATGAGATGGGTTATGAGTTCCAAGCTGAAGCAGCTCTTGAACTTTATTCAGATCACTGTGACCTTCCACAACTAAAACTACACTTATAGGAGACTGCGAAGCAACAAATGCCACCAAATGTTTCTCAGATGCCACTAACTTGGAGATGATTCCATAATGTATGGATTCCACTGTGCCCAGTTCTGGGCTCCTCAATTCAAGAGAGATGTTGAGGTGCTGGAACATGTCAGAGAAGGGCGATGAAGCTGGTGAAAGGCCTGGAACACAAACCCTGTGAGGAGAGGCTGAGGGAGCTGGGGGTGTGCAGCCTGCAGAAGAGGAGGCTCAGGGCAGACCTCATTGCAGTCTACAACTACCTGAAGGGAGGCTGTAGCCAGGTGGGGTTGGTCTCTTCTGCCAGGCAACCAGCAACAGAACAAGGGGACACAGTCTCGAGTTCTGCCAGGAGAGATCTAGGCTGAATGTTAGGAGGAAGTTCTTCACAGAGAGAGTGATTGGCATTGGAATGGGCTGCCCAGGGAGGTGGTGGAGTCACCATCCCTGCAGGTGTTCAAACAAAGCCTGGATGAGGCACTTAATGCCATGGTCTACTTGACTGGACAGGGCTGGATGCTAGGTTGGACTGGATGAGCTTGGAGGTCTCTTCCAACCTGGCAGATTCTATGATTCTATGATTCTTTTAAGCCTAAGGAATCATATGAAGCAGATGACTCCAGAGTAATGCACAGGTAATGCAGCCTCTGAAACTAGAGTATGATAACAGATTTTAAGGAAGGTAGAATTAAGTAATAACAGCAATCTTTGTGATGATATCCTAATATCTTGGGGAGTAGGGAAGTAATATTAGAACAGTACTTCATGGGTTTGGGTTGCACCAGAAATTTCATCTGGTTTTGTGCTGGAGCATGTCCAGAGAAGGTCCACAAGGATGATCAGGGGCTGGAGCAGCTCTCCTATGAGGACAGACTGCAAGAGTTGGGGCTGTTCAGTCTGGAGAAGAGGAGGCTCCAAGGTGACCTTATTGTGGCCTTTCAGTATCTGAAGGGGACCTACAAAAAAGCTGTGGAGGGACTTTTTAGGCTATCAGGGAGTGACAGCACTGGGGGGAATGGAGCAAAGCTGGAGGTGGGGAGATTCAGACTGGACATGAGGAGGAAGTTGTTCAGCATGAGAGTGGTGAGAGCCTGGAATGGGTTGCCCAGGGAGGTGGTTGAGGCCCCATGCCTGGAGGTGTTTAAGGCCAGGCTGGATGGGACTGTGGCCAGCCTGATCTAGGGTAGGGTGTCCCTGCCCATGGCAGTATGACTGGAACTAGATGATCTTTATGGCCCCCTCCAGCCCTGACTGATTCTATGATCCTATGGTATCATTTTCAACTTGAAGGTGTGTTTATGTTGAGGGGCAGGTCCTCCTTTTGTTTCATATACACATGAGTTTTAAAGAGCTGTCTCATCAAATAAAATTCCACCTGATGTTCCTGAATGTGTGGACAAGATCATTCTGCACAATGACTGTAGGAAGTAGCAATGGACATGTCCTGGATGCAGCACACAGCTCCTTTGGTGTTTAGACACAGAAAAGTCCCACAGGGTGGACTCAAGATCCATAGTTTCTTCATCTCACAGGTTTGCAAAGTCCATTACACACGTTCTAAATTTTGCTGTAATCCAAGGGCTGCTGTTCAACCAATCAGCAAGACCTCAGAGGATTTCTCTGCAGTGACAAACAGACCTCAGATTAGGAGGCACTCTGTTAAAACTTTTAAAAGTGAATGTTTTGTGTCTTAGCTTCATCATGTTACAGTGTTGAGACCATCGAGTAAATAAAATCGAAATGCAGCCAATGCACATGATTCTTACCTTAGTTTCATCAGAAAGTGCTAGGAGACCAATTTGGACCAATTTCCAGTTGGCACCGAGGCTGCTTCCTTGCAGTGCACTCTCTTTCCTAGCTCAGATCTATCAGAAACATGCTTGCATGGGAACCATACAATATAAATCCCCAAACATTCTACCTGGCTAACCAAAGGCAGGCTTGGTTTTTTTTATCCCTGCTCAGAAAAATCAGATTACTGATTCCTACTAAGGCTTCAAAAACTCAACCTGAGCTGACAGTGTGCACGTGCAGCCCAGAGAGCCAGCTGGGCTGCAGCAAGAGCAGTGTGGGTAGCAGGGCAAGGGAGGTGATTCTCCCCCTTTACTCTGCTCTCGTCAGACCCCACCTGGAGTACTGTGTGCAGTTCTGGAGCCCCCAACACAAGAAGGACATGGAACTGCTGGAGCGGGTCCAGAGGAGAGCCACGAAGATGGTCAGAGGGCTGCAGCAGCTCTGCTCTGAGGACAGGCTGAGAGAGTTGGGGCTCTGCAGCCTGGAGAAGAGAAGGCTTCGAGGAGACCTTAGAGTGCAGTATCTGAAGGGAGCCTACAGGAAGGCTGGCGAGGGACTGTTGACAAGGTCTGGTAATGTCAGGACGAGGGGGAATGGGTTTGAACTGGCAGAGGGGAGATTTAGACTAGATGTTAGGAGGAAGTTCTTTACAGTGAGGGTGGTGAGACACTGGCACAGGTTGCCCAGGGAGGTTGTGGCTGCTCCCTCTCTGGAGGTGTTCAATGCCAGGCTGGATGAGGCCTTGAGCAACCTGCTCTAGTTGGAGGTGTCCCTGCTTACAGCAGGGGGTTGGAGCTGGATGATCCTTGAGGTCCCTTCCAACCTGGACTATTCTATGATTCTATGACTCAAATTACACACAAAAAGGTTAGGAAAAGCTTGGATCATTTCCATGTTAAAATGCACACACAGTGCATCACAAACTGACTAATTAAATCTTGGATCCACTGACAGATAGGATTGGAGAGATGTCCCTCAGGTGAGACAAAAGACTGAGAAAGGACAACACAGTGTCCATCTTCAGTAAACAATAAAGGCAGAAGAGGAAAAGGGCAATTTTTACACTACAGCCCTATGCTGCCAGAGAAATGCTAGAACAAATAATCAACAAACCATCTGTAAATACCTAGGAAATAAACAAGGCGATAAGCATGAGCCAGTTTACATCTGCCAGGACAAACTGTGCAAAGCCAAAGCAATTCCTACGACCACAGAACAGGACTTGCGGATAAAGGAGTCAGAGCTGTGACACAGCTCATCTTAAGAAATGTACCAGACGGTAGGACACGATGTGCTCCAGGGAAACTTCTGGAGGAGTGGAGTAGGTGAATAGAAACAACAATTCTCTTTTCAGGAGGCAGCAGGCAATGGTTGAAGAGGCTTTCCTGCGTCCTCTGTTTTCCATTATTATTGGGCTGCCCAGGGAGGTGGTGGAGTCACCGTCCCTGGAGGTGTTCAAGGAAAGCCTGGATGAGGCACTTAGTGCCATGGTCTGGTTGACTGGATAGGGCTGGGTGATAGGTTGGACTGGATGAGCTTGGAGGTCTCTTCCAACCTGGCTGGTTCTATTCTATTCTATTCAGGAGAGAAACAAACAAAACTAAAAATAAATTTGCAAATACCAATAATGACTTCTAAAATCTGAAGGTGACAGCAAGGCAAACTCTAGAGGACAGAAAAGACACCGTAACCCTCCTACATTGGTGTGAGCTGTCAGAAAGCCATAGGACACTGCTCACAGGGGAGAGGATTAATTCATCACCCTCTGCACAGGAATTAACTGCTGCTTAAACAACAGAGAATAGGTGCCTCAGAAGTACTTAGGTAGGAAAGAACTAAGGGTTAGGTAGTGGATCACAGGGTGAGTGATGCCATAATTCAAGCCTGCAAAAGAAGACATACAGTATGCAAGAGGCAAGATTCTCCTGCTTCACTCTTCAGAGGTTGCAAGCCCTCAGCTACTGTCTCTGAGTAAAATTACTGAGCACTGAAAACTTTGCAGGAGAACTACAGGCTCAAAGATGAGAAAATGCACCTTGGAGGAAAGAGTGAAAGATCTGAGGTTGTTTACTGAGAAGAGTATGATTAGAATGTGATAATTGTCTTTAAATCCACAAAAGAAAGCTGCAAAGAGAAAGAACACATTTTCTGTGTTGTCGCTGTACAGGACTAGACTAATGAAGGGTTTAGATTGAGCATTAGCAAAGGCTCCCTAATAGTATGAACACTGAAGCTCTGGAGTAAACACAAGCAGACTGTGTACTCCATCATGCTCTACCTTTTTAAAGTGCTCAGACGTGTGTGAGACATTATTCAAATATGCTGATCCTGTCTTCCCTTGTCCATCATTTCCAACCAGAGAATCACAGAATTAACCATGTTGGAAAAGACCTCTACAATCATCCTAGAATAGAATCACAGAATCAGTCAGGGTTGGAAGGGGCCACAAGGATCATCTAGTTCCAATCCCCCTGCCATGGGCAGGGATACCCTGCCCTAGATCAGGCTGGTCACAGCCCCATGCAGCCTGGCCTTAGACACCTCCAGGGACGGGGCCTCTGAAGGCAGTATCTTTTCTTCACCATAATGCTCACGTTCTAGAGGAAAACATTGTTCCCACAAAACCAGCTCAGCTCCTAGTAACCACTGCTGGCAGCACTGGAATCGACGATTAGTCAGGAAAGCAAACTGGAGCCCCTATGACAAGAGGGATGTGGACATGCTGGAGCGTGTCCAGAGACAGGGCACTGGGTTATCAGAGGGCTGGAGCAGCTCTCCTAGGAGGACAGACTGAAAGAGCCGGGGCTGTTCAGTCTGCAGAAGAGGAGGCTCCCAGGTGACCTTACTGTGGCCTTTCAGTATCTGAAGGGGGCTACAAAAACGCTGGGGAGGGACTTTCCAGGATATCAGGGAGTGACAGGACTGGGGGGAATGGAGCAAAGCTGGAGATGGGTAGGTTCAGACTGGATGTCAGAAGGAAGTTCTTCACCATGAGGTCACACTCTCTGCCCCCCTATGAAACAGTGCACAGCTCTCAAATAAAGTTTAATGGCAACAGCAGGCAGTGGCCCACAAAAAAAAAAATATTGAGGTTTGGCAGCGGTTGTTTGGCTGAAAAAAAACTTGGAGGTACTGGCACAGGCCCTACCTCAAAGGCTGAACTCATTTTACATCCCACCTTTATTCAGCCAGAACCTCATCAAAATATGGGGAGGGGGGAAAGAGAAAAGGGGGGGGAAATCCTCCCTTTTGCTTTTATTTTAAACTCATGGCAAGCAGGAAACTCTCCCACTTTTGCCAGTGGTACCTCTTTCTTTTCTTCTTTTCTTTTCCTTTCTTTTCATTCATTCACACCACTAAGGTGGAGTAACTTTAACCACCCAAGATGTGTAATTATCACCCTGAAATGCACTGCCTGGAATGTATTATTGCTGTCATGAGATGGAATTTATACAGGGCAAGGAACCAGTGAGCCCCACAGATTTACTGGACATATCGGCAGGGCTGTGACACCGAGAGCAGCCAACCCAACAGCCCCGAGTGAGCTCGGCCCTCACAAACCATTTCATGCTTCTAAGCAATTATAACCAATAAAACAAATGTTATGGCTGTGTATTTTTAGGCAGCCCAGTCGATTTGCCAGGCAGGTTTTGCACACTGAAGAGGCCTGTGTGGCACGGTGAGGCTAACTTGAAGATCTTGGACACAAGGGTTTTTTTTTTTCCACACAGTTTTTGTTCTGCATCCAGGAGCGGCTTTACAGCAGCACTGCTGAAGGAGGAGGTCACATGCAGAATAAAACCACTGCAAACAATCATTTCTGCTGCTGGAGAAATCCTCACACCATTTAGGCATTCGTGGCTATCAAACTGCAGCTGTATCCAGAGGACAGAACTCCAGGATGTTCCTGCTGCAGCCCCAACCACAGCAAACCCCAACCACAGCTAGCCCCAACAAGCAGGCAGTGGTTGCAGGTGTCTCTAACACCTACCCTGCTCTGACAGAGAGACTCTGAGCAATATCTGGTCTGACAGAGAGACTCTGAGTAATAGCCCTGAAAGGCTCCAGCTCACCAGCACCAGACAGACCTCACCAAGCAGAATCATAGAATCAACCAGGTTGGAAGAGACCTCCAAGATCATCCAATCCAGCCTAGCACCCAGCCCTAGCCAATCAACCAGACCATGGCACTAAGTGCCTCATCCAGGCTTTGCTTGAACACCTCCAGGGACGGCGACTCCACCACCTCCCTGGGGAGCCCATTCCAATGCCAGTCACTCTCTCTGACAACAACTTCCTCCCAACATCCCCTAGCACAACTTGAGACTGTGCCCCCTTGTTCTGCTGCTGGTTGCCTGGGAGAAGGGAACAAGCCCACTTGGCTACAGGTTAGGGTCTGGCTAAGCCTTAGAGCCATGACACATCTTGGCAGGTTGGCACCCGGTGGTGCAAATGCACCTGCTTACCATTTGTTACAAGAAATTCCACATAAAATACCTCACGGCTTGGACCAGGGTACCTCATTCACATACTCACATTTTAACCCTTTCAGTATCCCAGTTTTATTAGCCACAGAGGTTTCCTTTAACTTTCCTTGACCTTTTCTTTGTCAGGGCTTCCTTTCTAAGAGTTCAATTTAAGGACCCTATATTGAGGAGTTGAAGACAACTAAAGATACTGAACCCTCTAAACATTTCTGAGCAGAAATGGATTAACTTCTAATATGGACTTAATACTCTTCCAAAGCACACAATAGAACTTCCTTGTACCCCTAATTATGACAATAAACCAACTGTGTTTGGAGAGGAAATGAAGAAACACCAGAAATCACCTGGCTGCCCAATACATGTGCATTACCAAGCTATAAACTTCCATTTTTAGCTACCACTGCCACATTCTGCTGCTGCACTGATGTATTGAATGCCTCACAGTGTGAGCTTTAAGAGGGACAGATTGCCTGGTTTACATACTATAGTGGGAAACAGAGGTTTTTACTGGGACAAAATAATGAACTACCAAACAAGCACACTCTAATTGTAGCTAATAAATAGTCACAAAATCCTGTTAATGTCAAAAGCCTGGGGCAAAAATGTATTTATTTCAGGAAAATAAGAGGTAAATTAATCTGGGATAGGATGCACCTGGAGGAAGTTTAGATCTAACTGTTGGCCCAAACCAAATGTGAAAGATGTCTGGATCTAGTTCCATATTCATATTATGTCTTGCTTCTATCTCTATAACATGATGGAATGGGAAAATCCAAACTCCAGATCCAGTAACACAGAACATATCAAGGATTAATATAAGCCATTTCTCATTCTTCAATGACACATAGAACGTCCTTGTAAAAGACATGGCACAAAGTGACTACAAACATCAGTATTTAATGCTCTTCATCATGCTCTGTTTCTTTTGACAGCAATAACTTCACATCCCCAACCACATTTTTCCCTCCAATGAGAGTAATGTTCATTACTACCACAGTCTTACAGCAGCAAGAGGTAGAGAACAAAGATTAACAGCCTATTAAAACCCTTTCCACTCATTAAAAGTGACTAAGCTTTGTTATCACAAAAGCTGCTGGCCTCCTATTGTTGCATTTTGGGTTTGGTTTGTTTAGAACTTAAGTTCAAAAAACACCACCTGAGATTTAGGCTGAATGGGCATTGAGAATTCAGTATGTTGACAATGAAATCAACTCTTGTCTTGTAAATCCATGGGATTAAAGCCAAACTATATTGCAACAATCTTTTTTGTCTCCCCCCTCCCCCCCCATTTTTTTTTTAATCACTAAGGTCAAAATAATGTGGTGTGTTTATCCTCCCCTACTCTAGCTGGCAACCCTCCTGCTTCCTTTCTCCGACTGGAAGGGGAAGGTGAGAGGCTGCTTTGCATTGTTTGGCAGGGAAGGTTTGTCTCATGGGAGGGAAAATGCCTTCCTACAGACTCCAAAAAAAGGCTCAGCAGACAGGATATACAGCACACTCCGTGTAAACTTCACTTGGATGCAATTAAGTGAGACTCACGAGTCACATCACTTTATGTGTTACTAAGCCTGCTCTGGCATACTCCGGGAGCTAAGCCCATCTGAGGCCAGAGAGCAAGGAAAAGGCTGAAGATAGCAGGCTTCCGAGTGTAAAACCACCTGGTAGGTTTTAGATGCTTAAACCAAATTGCTACACAGAATCATAGAATCAATCAGGTTGGAAGAGACACCCAAGATCATCCAGTCCAACCTAGCACCCAGCCCTAGCCAGTCAGCTAGACCATGGCACTAAGTGCCTCATCCAGGCTTCGCTTGAACACCTCCAGGGACAGTGACTCCACGACCTCCCTGGGCAGCCCATTCCAATGCCAATCACTCTCTCTGGCAACAACTTCCTCCTAACATCCAGACTAGACCTCCCCTGGCACAACTTGAGACTGTGTCCCCTTGTTCTGTTGCTGGTTGCCTGGCAGAAGAGACCAACCCCACCTGGCTACAGCCTCCCTTCAGGTAGTTGTAGACAGCAATGAGGTCACATATAAAGGCACAGACTGGTTTAGGCTACAACTATCTCAATGGCATCAGTGGCACCAAGCTATCTGATACACTTGATGAGGTATTGCTAGATCCATAGAGGGACACATAAGACAGACTGGAAGGGACACAGAGATCACTTCCAATCTTACCCAGTAATAGGGATAATCCAGAGAAGATCTGAAGAATCACTATTGCCATGTATCAGAGGAAGGCTACAGGAAAAACATTGTCCATGGCTTTAATTAGTTGAAACCTCTACACTGTCATAGCAATGCAACCAAACTTTTTAACACCTCATTCACCCAAGCCAGATGCATTTACAGGGTGTGTGTATATATACATATATAGATAGCCTCAGTCAGTGAGACTTGTGCAGCACAGAAGGGGCACAGACTTGAAGCACTTTAGCCATGGAAATTACAGAGAATTTGTCTTGTCAGTGGTGTCTTTACTTTCTCTCCCATTCACTAGTTCAGGTAAAATAAATTTGAAAACAAACAAAACACACACACACACCCCCCCCAAAAAAAAAGACAAAAGAAAAGCTCAGGGAGGTTTTGTTCAAGATTATTTTGTAGAACAGGGTTCAGCAAGACATCTGCTACCCCAGCAAAGATTTATGCCAACAAAAGCCAGCTTGGGTCTTCAATATAAACCAAATACTCCTGTATTTAGTTGATCTTAGAGGATTCAGTATCACAGTCAAGGGAATCTAGTAAGTGAAAGGATGGAATCTGTAACTTTTGTTATCTCCCTATAATTCTTGAGGACTTGACATAGTACCACTCCCTCCAAACTTATTCTTAGTTCCCCAAAGCTTGAAATTCTAGTGAGAGCTATAACAGCATTTCAGTCCAACAGCTTTCTGATTGCTCTCTCTTCATTTAATGATTTCCCTGATTTCTGTGCTTCCTTGACAGCTCTTTCTCATTACAGAACTTTCCCTACTTCATTCCTCAATATCCTATCCCACTGAACACAGAGAGCTCGACCTCCCCCATTTTACATCCCAGCAGGAGCCTGTGACTCATTTTCAACCTCCCTCCCCAGGACCCATGAGTTTCCCAGGTGCATTTCACAAGGGAGAAAAGCACACAGCTCCTTAGGCCAAAACATCTTACAGGTGACATCAAGGCAACAGAGAAGCAGCATGGAGGAACCCAATTTACCTTTCCCATTGTTTACTTATTCCCAAATCTAACTCCCTGTCTCTTCAATTCCTCCAGTTCCTCTTGGTTTTCACAGTTGGCCTCTGCCTTCCTATATCCTCTTCCCCCTTAATTTTAGTATGCTTAGGAGAAGCAAATCACCCTAAGGAAACTCCTAGGGGAAAGTCCTTATGCAGCTAGAGGTACATAAAGAGGAGCCTGTTTGCTCTGCTTATTTATGAGTAGAAACTTTGCCAAGCTATAGAGAGCAGAGTGTTACCACTTGATTACGGACAGCTGCTTCACACTGCTAGAAAAGTCAGCTTTGCTGAATTTTGGCTGGTTTTAGTCATAACTACTCTGCAAATGCTTGTGAAAACCTCCAAAGCAACAGCTTAACAAATGGTATTCACCATCTTTTTTGTTCCTGTGGGAGTCATTGTTAGGTTATCCTTACAGGTGCTTTCCTTCTAGCAGCCCTGGTATGCAAAATGGGGATCAGCAACTCCGCTACATCATTTGCTTTCTCCTTTCACTTTTGCTGTGGAGTCAAGACTGTTATTCTTCTTCACCTAGTGCCTGCTCTGATCTCTCTTTCACTGGCAACAAGAGCCTTTCCATTCAATTTACAGTGTATCATAAAAGGATTTCTTTTCAAAGGTGCCTAATTTACTGTTGCTTGTTGTGGTGGATCTTCCTAGAAACCACTATGGTCAGCTCATGCTGTGATCTTGGTGCCTATCAAATTTCCTTGGCATTAAAGAAGAGTAACGAAGCTCCACCATGAGCAAAAGGAGTTGGGCAATTTCTTAGCCCATATCATCAAATAAGTTCATTCTTCCACACTAAATTCTTGAACTTGCAGGGATTTCTGCTACCAAGTGAGAAAACTTCCATCTCCATCATGCCATCTGAAATTGGCAACATTTCTCAAGGCTTCATAGATAGCTTCTGAGAGGTACAAGACTCAGCATAAGTGTAAAAGAGGACACCACAAAATAGAAAGGAAAAAGAAAGGAGGAGAGAAGGTCTTTTGCAAGGGTAGCTGGAGAGAGAGAAACCCTCCAACCGTGTCAGGACGGCTGTGCTGGCTGCCTCCAGCCCTCTCCTAGGAGTCCACACAGGTGCTGGGTTGACCACTGTGCTGTGACCTGCAGGCTGATGGCATGAGTGATGAATCACATGCTGAAGCCAGAGCTGGCTGCTGACCTCCAGGTGGGAGCCCTGCCCAAGTCAGGGGTCCTTCAGCGGCCACAGGAGCACAGTGCAGATGCAGGTGGCAAAAGGAGATGGATGAAATACATCTCACTGGAGGTGAGAGGTGTGCTGTGTTCCCACGCTCTGACGATGCTGCTCTGCTAAAACCTGGGCTGGATACTTCAGCAGATTCATGAAGTACATTAGGAAGGAAATCAGTTCTATCCCTAGATTTTGCAGACAAGGAAAATCGGGTACAGGTCAGTGCGATGACAAAGATCACCCAGGAAACATCACAGAAACATAGAATCAATCAGGTTGGAAGAGACCACCAAGCTCTTCCAGTCCAACCTAGCACCCAGCCCTAGCCAGTCAACCAGACCATGGCACTAAGTGCCTCATCCAGTCTTTGCTTGAACACCTCCAGGGATGGCGACTCCACCACCTCCCTGGGCAGCCCATTCCAATGCCAATCACTCTCTCTGACAACAACTTCCTCCTAACATCCAGCCTAGACCTCCCCCGGCACAGCTTGAGACTGTCCCCTTGTTCTGTTGCTGGTTGCCTGGGAGAAGAGACCAACCCCACCTGGCTACAGCCTCCCTTCAGGTAGTTGCAGACAGCAATGAGATAGATCACCCCTGAGCCTCCTCTTCCCCAGCTCCCTCAGCCTCTCCTCATAGGGTTTGCATCCCAGGCCTTTCACCAGCTTTGTCGCTGGACATGTTCCAGCACCTCAACATCTCTCCTGACTTGAGGAGCCCCAAACTGGACATAGCACTCAAGGTGTGGCCTGACCAGTGCTGAGTACAGGGGAAGAATAACCTCTCTCGTCCTACTGGCCACACTGTTCCTGATCCAGGCCAGGAAGTGAAGCCAGTTCTAGCCTCGTACCTATGTATGACTTTGGTATAAGATTATCCACTCTGGCCTGTCATAGGTATTAGAAGAAACCTCTTCACTGAAGGAGTTATCAAACATAGGAGGAGACTCCCCAGGAAGCTGGTTGAAGCTCCATCTCTGGAGGCATTTCGACGAGGCAGAGATGCAGTGCTGAGGGACGTGATTTAGCACCAGCCTTGGTAGAGTTAGATAATGCTTGGACTCAATGATCTTAAAGGTCTTTTCCAACCACAGTGATTCAATGACTCTATGTATAAGTACAGAGATTTTTCAAGCAACTTCTTCTTAAAAAAAAAAAATAATCTATTATTATTCCTCTTAAAATAATCCTGCCACTAAAACACAAGTGAATTCCCAGGCATAAAACTCCACTTAAATAACATCATATTGACAGAACCTGACACAAAGCCTGGAAACTCAGAGTTATGGTTGGCATTCCCTGCTGAACTCCAGTCACTCTGTCTTTTATTTTCCACATGAGCATTAGTGTCAGCCCTAAGTGTGGATTTCCTGACTTTTCAGCCTGTGTCACAACCTTCACTTTATTTAAACATAGAATTTTTCCTGCAAATATCTCCTGAATAAGTCACCAGAATTACAGTGTCGTTTCACTGCTTCTACTATAAGATCTAGCAAACTAATTAGGACACAACACAAATCTTGATCTAAAGGCCTAACCAAAATCAGTCCTAAATTTTCTGGTCTTATGAAGAAGGAAAAAAAAAAATGGACTGTGAGTTTCCATTAAAAAAGAGGTGGGGAAAGGGATTTGTCTCTTGCTGTCCAGGACTGGAGGAAGAAATTAACCAACAACCAAAAGATCTTGCACTGTTTTGCTCTGCTTTTGCAAAAGCAGAGAGTGCAGACAGCTCACTCGTGGTCATCTGAGCAAATGGTGCTTATCAGATAACCCCCCAGGAAGATCTGCCCAGGGTTTCCATCAGTGCACTGAGTTGTTGGCCACGATGAACCAGATGGGCAATGACAGCTCTTGGTGCACCCACAAGGCAGATGTAGAGATTAGCACCAGGGAGCAGCACACGCATTGTGCTGTCCACATGCCATGCTCCCCCGGCTACTTGGCAGGTATGTGTCCAGATATATGGCACCATGTACACCTGGCATGTGCCCAGCTGGTATCTTGGGTACAGAAGCAGTTCCATGGAAGCAGACTATTTTATGAGAGCAGAACTCAACCTGAATGGTCACACCCACACACATACACACTGTCATGTGCACCTGATGGAGATGGCCTGGATGATCCCAAAGATAACATCAACACACTGCCTCAGGAGCAAATTTAATCCTCCAGCCCCATCTCTGAGGGACCTGAGGAAGAAGGTGATGAGCAGTCAGGCCACAGGTTATCTGTCTTGTCCTGCAAAGCCAAATGTGGATCATGAGTGCGACAGAATCATCCATTCACTAAGCCTGTGACGTATCACAAATATATCTGTGGTGTCTTCTCTTTAAAGCTCCCTCATGCCAATTCCCTGAATTGGACATTTGGTCTCTATTTAATGAATTAAAAGTACACATCTGCTGTGACCACTCAGCTGCATCTGTACAGGACTGCAGACTCCAACAAGGCTCTGCTTGCCTATAGCTTCTCTGAGCCCTGAACCAGATGTGGCTCACAATCCAAGAGACTCAGGAATCAGCTTCTCCTTCAGCAGGCACTGACCCAACATTCAAGATGCTCTCCCTGTGACAGCAAATAGTCTGGTCCAGAGACCTGGAAGGGATGAAGTTAGTTCTGGGAGCATACTTCGAGTCCCCTCCTCTGATGGTGGCCATCCTAGGATAGGCAATATTCTTCCTCCCCTATACCCCTCTCCTGCTCCAGTGCAGCCTTTTATAGCACACATGGGTGCTCTGACTGTAGTAAGGGATGGAGGGACAAAGGAGAAATCCTAAAACTTCATCTTTCCTGGGTTAGATCATCCAAGTCCAAGATCATTGTTCTCTTCAGACTACCTAAGCATGTGAGAATCTCCAAGGAATTACTTATGACTAGTCCTACCCAAACACAAGTACATGAGAATTTGAGCCCTTCTGCCACCTTCAGCAAGCCCATGCACAGGCTGCACTTGCACAGATTGACACAAGCTATCAGTAACTCCTCGTGGCAATTCTCCACCAGATTCTGCTGTTGCTGACAGACACCAGAGCTGATTTTCCTCTGTGTTAAGGTCATGTCTACAACAAAGTTATCAATGCTTTGAGACGGTAAATTGCAATTTTCAGGTGCTATTTCAGTGTATCAGAATTTTTCCCAGCTTCACAAAAACATAGCTCTAGAAAGCAGCTCATTAGTAGAAAACTGGGAAGATTTTATCTCCATCTATCTCAGACATGGCCTGGTATCTCAAAACAAAAGGCTAGATAAGGACTGTTTCTATCACTTACGCAATTCCTAAAGTCTGTATGAGAAACTACAGGAGCAGGTCCAGTTCATGTAATCCTCTTCAAGATAGAAAAGAAGACAAGTCCTTATCACATATTTTACACAGAAGATCACTATACACTGTGGCTTATTTAAGGCTTGGTAGTGAAGCTGCAATGTTGAGATCAAAGCAGTATTCAAAGCCATAATCTCCTTTTAAGAGGAATCTGTAGATTATGCAGTCTCTGCTGGGTACACGTAAACAACCAGCCTCACAAAACCTAATCACTTAGTAGTCTTGAGACAATGCTGCACTTTTGCAAAGCTCATCTGTGACAACTCATTATTGCAGCAGAAAGCTAAACTAACACTTCCTTGGGTCTGAACAGTGAAAGGTCTGTTCTCAGTTTAGGATCGCGTTCTTCCATACGCAAAGGGCTGGGGGGGGGGATGCTGCTGTAAAGCCAAAAGAGAAGAACACTCCCCAAGCGAAGGACAACGCAGATTTGGACTTACACATGTCTACAGCACTTCCCAGCATGGAGATGTGTAGGTTTGTTGACATGATCCAGAAGGTAAAGAGGCCAAACACGTTGCAGCTCAGCTGTTGTGGTGTGAGGCATGCAAAGCTGCTGGGACGATAGCTGTGCCTGGGGTTTGCAGCCGCTCTTGTTTCCCCAGCATCAGAAATGTGCTGTGCAGAGCTGGCCCAGCACTGCTGACGACTGTTCAAGGCAATAAGCAGCCACCATGCACACAGCACAGTTTTGCAAGATCTCAAGACTTCATTCAGTATGGATCAGGCCAGGGACCTCAGTGTCTAACTCCTTCTATTTAATGAGAAAGCAGACACTTGATTGCCCCTGTGGGCATTGTCACTTCTGCAAGATGGCTAATGGAGGATTTAACACCATTATTAACTTCACATCTCTGGTAACACACAGCTATGAACAGCCTTTTTATTTTGTCCTGCTGTGTTCTTTTTTATTTTTCTATAAGAAATTAGAAAGGGGTAAGATTATCATACTGTTATTTTCCACAGTTGCTGTCACCATATGGATATGCAACTCTATAAAAAGTCAAGCAGCACACTGGACCCCTCATCCAGAGGTGTTGAACACAGAGTACTCAGAACAAAAACCCCAAAGCCCATCTCACCTTCCCACCTGGGCAGTGCACAGCACTGCATAAACACTTTCCACACTGCTCATCAGCAGCTCTTGCTTGAACACAGCAGGACAAGCAGGGAGACTGTGGCAGGAGCAACACTTCTCTCTGTGAAATGCTGCCTTAAGTCATGTTTGCTTTTGGCCATCTCTAAGGGCTGGGAAGTTGCTGGCTGGGAAGCAGATAGAATAGAATAGAATCAACCAGGTTGGAAGAGACACCCAAGATCATTCAGTCCAACCTAGCACCCAGCCCTATCCAGTCAACCAGACCATGGCACTAAGTGCCTCATCCAGGCTTTTCTTGAACACCTCCAGGGACGGTGACTCCACCACCTCCCTGGGCAGCCCATTCCAATGCCAATCACTCTCTCTGTCAAGAACTTCCTCCTAACATCCATCCTATACCTCCCCCGGCACAACTTGAGGCTGTGTCCCCTTGTTCTGTTGTTGGTTGTCTGGGGGAAGAGATGGCACCTGGCAGTTGAATTCAACCCACCTGTGGAGACTCAGTGGGACCAAAGTGCAGTGGTGCATCCCCAACTGCAGCTCCAGCTGCTCCTGGCACCTATGCTCTCCCTAGCTCTTCTCCCACATCAGGGTACCCATTGGTACCCATCAAGAGAGACTTCTCTCTCTCAGCTGATGAGCAAAAGCATCAGAAGGTTTTCAATCTGCAGGATAGTTTGCCTCCATCCATAACATTGCGAAATCCAGTTTCATGCTTTTGCGATTAGTAACCCACATGGAGTGCTTGCTCCTAAAATTACATCGGAAAGACTGAAGGCCACGATGCATAAACACACATGTTAGAACGTAGAGGCTCTTCCCAAAAAGGTAAACCAAAAACCTATCTAATTTTCCTCAAATGCAGAAACTTTGACATCACATGTATGCATAAGAGATTAAGCGAAATGCCAAAAGTCACAGCTCCAATTGGACTTCATTACTCTGTGATGAGGTTGTCCTCTGTTATTTTTGGGATAGCTCTTAATGAGTTGAGCAACCAGGCCAGTCTAATAAGGATGTGCTTTAAAGTCTTTCTCTAATGTAGGCTGAGTAGGATTTTAAAAAATCACAATCCCTTCTGCAGAAGGAGTGACACAAAAGTGTAGATCACAGAGCAGAACTTTCCTTTTGCTTTCACGTTCGTGTCGGTAAGAGAGTTGTGTTGGTGACCTTCCTAACATTTCCTTTGTTCCTTTTGCTTTTCTTCCTCTGGATTTCCGTGAAGCGTGACCTGCTCTTTTAATGGTCTGGAACTAGAATTTTCAGGGGGTGGAGGTGAAGAAAATGGGAGAGAGGAAAAACAATTTCACACTTAATACCTGATAGGGTGGGTCATTTTTGCAGAGTGGAATAGGCTCTTTTAAAACTCCTTCCCTGGGTAAAACACATTTGTCCCACGTCCCTTACACCTCATTCAGACGTGAATGTCTCCTTTCTTCACGTAGGCTGGAGAAAGATGTCTTCGCTCTGGAAAAGGCTAAGTTAGACAAATAAGGAGGAGGTTCTCCAAGCATGAAATTGCTTAACAAAAATGGCACATTTCATAAGAGAAATGAAAAATCAAAAAGACCTCTCCATGTCTCTGCATGAGTTCTTTGTCTAAATGAGTGCCACATGTCAGGGCTTCTCATGGAGAAAGGGGAATTTTTCTTTCTGAATCTCACATATGGTGCACAGTCTAAATTGCATGGAGATAAAAATGCAACCGAGCTATGGACAGCTTCCTTAGGTGGGCTCTTAGGGTACTGATGCTGCCTGCTTATCAGAAAAAGCCATTTCCATTTGCAGAGGCTAGCCCCACTCTTTCCCAGCGAGATCATTAGTGGTGAGGTGGAATGTAATCTCATTAAAGCATGATTTTATTTCCACATGAGAGGTCTTTCCACATGCTATGAGTGATGGGCATCATGAGGCTTGAGAATCCATGCAGAGTTTGTTCTCAGTGCTCAGAAACCTTGTCAGTCTCAAGGTCACACGAGACCTTTTGATGTATTTTGTGTTTAAAAGTCATTTGGATGTGGTGCTTGGCAATAGGGTTGAGGGTGCACCTTGTAGAGTAGGGATATCAGTTGGACTTGGTGATCCTGAGGGGCTTTTCCAACCTGAATGATCCTGTGGTTAATGCAGTGATGCTACTCTGCATCTGCAGGCCTTGGACGCTGGACCTCTAGTGAAAGACAGCAGGACTAGGTCCCTTGTCTCCTTAGACTCCTTAAATGGCTTCTTCACAGTGTTCTGAAGGTTCTTGACTGGTCTAAATGGCTTGATTTTTTAAACAAGAAGTTAGTAAAGGGGAGAAATGGGTATTTTGCTTTCATCAGTGTTTTAGAAGCAAGACTACATAGCTCAGAGCATATTACCTTCAAGTCCTCACAAATAATGGCATTAGAATATGTCTTTGTAAAATGAATTTTGATATTCCTTCAAAGCTAACCAACCCCACCCCAACCCTACCCCCTCCCCTCCCAGAAAAAAAAAATCCCATGATGATTTCTGGTTTTAATAAATTACTTTTTCTCCTTACCCTGCCTTTCAGTCTTCCAGGAATAGCCTGGCATGCTCGGGTGTCTGTTACAAATGGAGATTAATAAAGCCTATGTTTTAAAGCAGTTTAATAAAGTCCAGAACAAATTAAACCAGAAGTAGCACAACAAAAAGCCTATTAATATTGCTACACCAGGGACCTCTCAGAGGCACACGGCTTTGGTGTATTCCAAGTTTCATCTCACACAGTACCTTGAACAGGATGTGGGTTGAGAAGGTTTCACAACGTGTCTGATTCTCAATAAATCAGTTGCTAAATTTTTGGGTTAGTTTTCACTGACACTGTCAAATGATCATTGCTCCCAATTGGATTTCTAGAGCATTTTATTCCCTTATTAGATGTGTATTTCAGGGCACACAATGACACGCACTGGGTTTTGTTTGATCTACCTCTACAGACACAATTACCAGGTCTAATTATTCTAATAATAACCCTCACAGTTAGGAAATGTTTCTGCCCCAGTGCAGTACTTATACTCTCTTGGACCACCCAAAAGAATTCATTTTACCATGAAAATACAATATCAGTTTCAAGTTAGTAATTTGTTACTTTGGGAGACAAAGAATAGACCAGGATGTAGGATACATCCCTAGGATGAGCAAAAGGAGGAGGAGGAGGAGTGATTCAGCCACGTTCATTTTAATTATCTATTAATATTTAGGGCACTTCACTGCATTTGAGATGAGGAACAATTACATGAATCAAAGTGCTGAGCTAGTCAGCTGCTCAGTTTGCATCTTCAAAAAGCTGAATGTATTTATTAAAATTTAATTAAAGTTCAAAACAACAAAAGATAGAAAATAACTTTTGAATATGAGTAATCATTCATAAATAGGAACAATCATGCAAAGGAAGCAAAGGGGAATATGTCCATATCACAGAGGCTTTCTACTAACTCAGCAAAAAAACCCATCTCATGCATAACCCAAGCAGTGTAAGCAGTGTTAAACCAGTTGGCTATTTATGGGTAGGGATCTGGGCTGAAATGAGGAATGGGTGTAGGTATGGTGGACTCTTCCTTTTGCCATAGCTAACTTTTGGGGCCAGTGTTAAACCCATCGTACTGACAAGCCTGATTTACCTGCTTTACATTCCTCTCACCATGTGCAGGGAAACAGGCAGCATGAAGCTCACAGGGCATCAGCAGAGACATCCACGGAGACAACATGGGTTAAAGAAAGAGGGAGGGAGTGCTTCTGCCATCCTGCCTCTCTCCTCAAGCTAAAAGCAATTTCTGGCACCGGGAATCTACAGCTTCTGCCTGTGTGCACAGCAACCTTCTGATTTCTCTTGAATCACAGCTGGAAGCAGCATCAGCACAGCCCACCTTGTATACGCGAACCTGAGAAGCCTGCCCTGCTCCTGGGTGCTAGGATACATCCTGCCCTGGAGCATGATGTTCTTCACACCTTTTGCAGCTGGGATACTGGACAGTCCAGCACACAAAATACACAAGGGCTGGCAAGAAAAAAAGCAAGACAATACACTTCTTGTGACTTAACAGTGAGGGCAGTCTTGCTGGGAGGGGAAAGATGTGGATGATGTCCAGACAGGCTTATGTAATACGACTGTCTATCCTATCAGGTTCACACAGAGAATACATACCTACCTTTTATTAAACTTCACCTATCCCCTTGAAGGCTCTTCTCAACTCTTCATTGAACTCTTGAGAGGTTTCCACCCTCTGGTATCTCATGATTCTAGTAACATTCCTTCAGCCTCTCTGGATCTGGCTCCCTCTCCTTCTCACCACTGCTGCTGCTGCTTGAATGAGATGACAAGTCACTCACTCCAGGTTGTCCCATTCTTTGTTCCTCTCACATGGCCTCTTTGTATGAAGCCAAGCATCCAGCTCAGTCACTCCCCAGCTCAGCTCTGGCACAACTCTGTAGCGTGCAGCTATGAACCAATGTGAGCTACTAGAAAGCACACAGCAGATAGCAAATTCCTTTGCTTTGTAGGGTGAAACTTTTATCCGAATGCCACATTCAGCAAGAACGCTATTCCTGGAAATTGTTCTTCACGTGAAACAAAAGCCCCCATTTTGCTGTGCATTCTTCTTTCAACAAAGAAACTTCCAGCATGATAAGAAATAGGTTGGAAGAAACGTCAGAAGATTATTTGAAGAGATAAAGGGGGTGAAGGGGGAGGAGAAAAAAACCACCCTAAAACTTTTCTCCTTGACACAAGCTAGAATCAATTTCATCTGACCTAAGGCTGGTAGGATGTGTGTGCAACCTATTCTTAAACATCTTCAGCCCAGCAATTCTGCAGCTTCCCTCAATATCTTAAGACATTCAGTTATCTTTACAACTGGGAAGTTATTCTGAATGTACTACTCAGATCACTTTGGAGTACAGTTTATTCTTTTCCCTTTCTTGATGCCTTTTCTGTGTTTAAATACTGATATTGTACTCCTCAGTCTCATTTTCCAGATAAACAAACTCACTTTTTCCATTCTTTCCTGTATCTCAGATTTCCTAGCCTCATCTGGATCCTTCTCAACTGTTTTCTGTCTGTCCTGGCATACAGTACCCAAAATGGTCACAACTCTCCAGCCGAGGCTTTGAAAGAGGAAAGATGGAGTGGAAGAATTATTTCAAATAGCTCCACCAAAAATAATTTGACTCAGTTCAGAGTGAGGTGTAGATGCTGGTGAGTGGAGCTGGCACAATCACAGTAAGACTTTCAAAAGCTCTTAGCATTTGCTCAACTCCATTTTTGAACAGCAAGGGCAGAAGTTTCAGCCTTCGAGTGCTTGTTAGCAGCATTATGCAGAATCAAACTGTCATTTGCAACGAATATCCCTGAGTAAGGGATGGCCAAAGGCTGATGTCAGCTCTTATATCTGATCCTACTAATCACTGAATGCACTCCTATAATTTTTAGTTGGAGGATGAATTTCAGTCTTGATCCTGAAGATTGCATAGATCACCCAAGTCATATTTCTGTTTGGCATTAAGGGGCACCCTCAGCAATGGGATTAGTTTCTGCTACACAGAAAATGAGAAGAGTTTATGAAGCTTGAAGGGAAGATAGAAGAAATTTTGGGGTTCCCAGAAGATATAAAAAGCTTTTATTTCAAATATCACTTTAGCCAAAAATAGTTTTCATAGGGGGGAAAAAAATATTTTCTGTCTAACACTTTCCAAAATGGAATAAAACCTTTAAATGAGCTAAAAGTTTTTCTACCATGGTATTCTACAAGGTTTTAAATTATAGGTTCCTGATTCTTCCATCCTTAAACAGTAGCCAAATATAATAATGTAGGGAATATAATGCCAGTTTAGCAGGTTTGGAAATAATGTTGTTGTGTTTCTTAATACAGAGCACTTTCACATGCTCCCCTTCTGTGTGACTTTCAAGGATGGTGATGTGGCAATGTATAGCTGGCAATGTCCCCTCCATGACAACGCTTAATTAGTAAATAAATGATCCCAGCCCCATTTCCACAGAGTGGAATAGCACAGTATGCAGGTTTGAGCTCCAAGCTGACTAATTCTAACAGTTATAAATGAAATGTTGCAGTGCTTTCAAATATATTTTTTTTTTATTTCTTCCCTTGACAAGCAATGAATCCAGAACCCTGGATTCATGTCCTGGATACAGCACGGTGACTCTAAACAGGAGCAACAGCTAACGAGACATGTGGAGGTGGCAAAACAATTCATAGGCTTCTACATTATTTTAGAGAACAAACTAGAGCTGTTTATAGATCATAGAATCAACCAGGTTGGAAGAGACCTCCAAGATCATCCAGTCCAACCTAGCACCCAGCCCTAGCCAATCAACCAGACCATGGCACTAAGTGCCTCATCCAGGCTTTGCTTGAACACCTCCAGGGATGGCGACTCCACCACCTCCCTGGGCAGCCCATTCCGATGCCAATCACTCTCTCTGTGAAGAAGATAAGGAACCAGGATTGTCCCTCTGCCCCAGCCTGTAGGTAATCTACCCAAAGAAGACTCCTGCACGTCCTGATCCTGATGAATGCTGCAGGAGTTCACACAGGACTCACCACAGCGCAGGAGCACTTCTAGCAGGAATTTGGTCTCCTCTTCAACTCTGCCCTAAAGCAGAGTAGGAGCTCTCACATGGCAGGTTACAAATAGGAGACAATCCAAGAAGTTATTGCTTTTTAGAAACTGCCAAGGGAGATCCCTTGATGGAAGACTGTGGGAGGCATCATCAGGCATCAGCCATTGGACACTGACAAGAGCTTTGCATGTTTGCTGTGATGGTGAATGTATGCTGTCACCTCAGCAGGAAGGCTCATCTGGCAGTCTGGGATCAGAAGTCTCCATCAGCCTTCCTGCTCTCCTAAAAACCCTCAACATTCATCTCGTGCTTTCAGAAACTGTTTCTCCTCCTCTCTCCATCTCTCACCATTCTTTTTGGGGTCACTATCTTTGGTACCATGCTGATACCAGACTCTCTTGGGCACGATGCTGACACAAGCTTTCTATTTCAGTAACTGAAAGGAGCAAAATCCTCTGCAATTTATAAATGAAGGCAGTAGCTTGCAGCCTTTTTAAATTGCTAAGCACACTATCTAGGTCAGTTGAGCTTCGTCACAGATTCTAGGTCAAGATTTTCACATGCTGAGGGAATTCATATGTCTCTTTCCCATCTCATCTCTCTGGTCTCTAATAAAGGAGAAATTTATGCTCCAGCCTTAGGATACTTCTGCTAAAGGGAATAGCAAGGTGCAAATGTCTTAAATGCAGACTTGATTACTTTGTGTGTGTTCATCAAATCAGCTGGCTGGTCAGATCTATATGCTGAACACTGCTANCAGTGTCCAATGACTCTCTCAGTGAAGAATGAGCTGAACACTGCTGCCACCTCCTAAATGACAGAACTTTAGGAGACCAAAATTCTGCTGCTGTACATCAGCAAAACATGAAGGAACTCAATGAAGCTTCACACCCACTGTGAATCCGATTCAAAACACAGCATCTTCTACATGTACAAGTCTGGAGGTTGGCTGAAGAATAAGATCCCCATCATTAATACACAGAACTTCTATTGATGCCAGTGGGAAGGCCCAGGATAGTATAAATATTTTACACACATGCTGGTATATCCTGTGTTCGTAGAAGAAAATGTTTATTTAATCTGAAGTAAATGCATGTAGAGGGTCACATCCTCAACCTGTCTACACTGGCTCCTCTGCCAGAACCAGGTCATCTGGCACTGAAGAATACACAACTCCCTGGATGCTAAAAACCACAGAAAAAGATGAGGATATTTTAGGATTCATAATACACAAACATCCTTTTACCATCTATAGACTCTGTTGCAACCATTGTTATGGAACATTAGAAAGGATAAAAGGAAGACAACAGCATAGACCCTTCCACAGTCTATTCAACATGAAATAGAAACTTCTCCTCACAGAGACACATTCCTACATTTGTCTTAAAAGGATGTCTTTAGGATGGGGGAGAAATGAAAATATTCAGTAGATGTTTCCACAGAGGATATGTGTGGAGCAAACCTGATCGTCAGAAAATAACTCTAGATGGTGGCTCTCATCAGCTCTTACTCTCCTGAATAAGTATGAAAACTCCACCTATTGCTGTGTTTTCTGTGATTCATTGCTGCTGAACTTTCTGATAACTTATACAATAACACTGTGATGGTTTGGGTGTTACCTGCACCTCCACACTCAAGAAAAATCACCCAGACTAGACTCAGTGGCTGGAAATCAAAGAGTGAAGCTTTATATTTACAGCTTAGCACAATATACAAGCAGATATTAAAATATATACAGCTATAGACAGTACTCTACCCCTGAAACTGCGTGAGGTACAGGTCAGCCAGACCCTGGGAGCTGACACTGTGCACATTTATTCATCTCCTGTATATCTCTTACTATTCTACTCCCTCCACCCTAGCCTTGAGAAATGCCTTTGTTAAACAAGATTTACTAAGACATTCAGGTGCCAAAGCCTCTCAGCGATTTGGTCACATCTTGGACATGCACTCAAGCTCTCAACACCACTAACAGAAACAAGCAACAAAGTATGCTTTTGAAATTTAGCTTCTGAAATCAGTAAGACACACTAGAGAAAATCTGGTGGAAAAGGAAAAAAACAAAAAGCAAGATGAGGAAGGGAGTAAGCATTGGAGTGCTGAACTTCTTTCAGATGAATTACAGACCTTTGGGAAAGAGGAAAGAGAGGTAATCATACAGACACATCCCAGAAGAGTCAAGCTTCACACCCAGAACTGAACATGTCACCTGCAGATCATGTCTGAGTGCAGATATCAGTAGAGATTAATAAGCATTAAGGGGAAGCAAAAAAACTGTGTGATTTTTAACATCAAGGACGCTACGGAGTTCATGACCAGATCAATGTCTGATGGGGTGAGATCTAGTGTACTGTGGTTTATCAGGGGTTACCTATCATTTCTCTGTCACAGTGCTGCATTTAAAATCATCTGCTGGGCATACACTAGGATTAGCATTCACAGTTCTCAGTTTCACCCTTCAAATACAAATGCTTGTGTTGTTTCCTGGACAACATGCTGAATTCAGGACAGTGCTACCCAAATTATACAGGGTGCCCAGGTAAATGCTCAGAGCAGTGGTACTCAATAAAGTGGCAAGAGCTGACTCTGGCAGGAATTTGATGGGTCTGGCAAAGAGGCTAAGGATGTTACCAGCTTCAACTGCCTCCACTGTCCCTCTGATCACATCGCCCTGCAGAGCAGTCTTGCTGGGGGAACTCTTGCCTGAGCTTTGGCTTCCTCAATTTACACATCTGCAATAACAGCATACTTGTGCAACCACAATTAGCATCCACAAGGGCTCACTGAGATGATATTTGAACATGGAAAAGAGCAGCTTGTGGGAAGGAGGTCCACAATTGATCCCACCATGACCTAATTCTGAAATTACCCCAAGCAGAATAACAGTCTAACATCCAAGGTCCTGATGTAATGGCTGATTTATGGCTGGAACACCAATCTCCCCCTCTGCAGGTACAAAGGATTGGCCCCACAGCAGACTTCTGACAGCTTAGCATCCAAGAATCTCACACGCACAGTTAAAAGCGCTGAAACGTGCTGGCCTCCCTCCACCTCTTGAAAAATGGTTGCTGAGCACCTGAACCTTACTTGGAGTGCTAAGGCATGAAGGAAGAAAGAGAAACGTGGATCAGACTACTGAGGCTTTCATTTCCCAGTCAGAAATTAATTCTCTTTTTCAGTGCTCGGGGAGCCCTGTGAGCACACACCTATTTGAGAGAAAGCCATCCTTCAGAATGGAAAAAATAGATGCATTAGCAAGTCCTCATCACATCTGCCTGCAAGACCTGCCCAGGCTCTCTGACAACTGCCTGTGTGCAGTGACCATCTCCCCACGGCTGTCCCTGCCAGTAAGGAAGGAGGAGCAGGGAAGAGTCATTACTCCCAGATTTTCACACAGCAGCAGTCCCAGCACACTGTGACTGCAGAGACAGAGCTGCTGCAGGGACCCTAGAGGGACAAGGCAGCCTTGCAGATGTGGCCAGCACCAGCTAGCCAAGCCCAGTAGATGCACCAGCTGCAGGCAGCCCCAAAAGTCCCTGCAGAATGGCAGCTCCATAGCTAATAAATCATTTGTCCCCTTGTCCCCCTTGATCCCTCGCTTCACCACCCCTTCCTCACTCTTGTTAGTCATGGTGAAGCCCCTTGTGAGCTGCACAAAGAGTCAGGGAGAACTGAAATGGATGGGGCAAAGTTTCCCTGGGCAGCATAGAGGTTGCTGCATTAAGCAGGGGGATGCTGGGGCGGGGGGGAATAAAAAGGAAAGGAGGTTTAGGCTTCTTTTACCCCCAGACCCATGGGAACTGCCCTGGGCTCCTGCCGCCTCCCTCCCCCACCATCTTGGCAGCCCCCTCTGTGCTGTCAGGCACAAGCAAACCCTCCATTAGTCAGAGGGGAAACATTCAGAAGTACTTGCTGGGGATTTATTCTCTATAGCTTGTAACCATATTTTGAACTGCAAGATCAATGGCACTCTACACATACCATTATTTTTATACGGGACAGATTCATTTTCACACTTGGCATGCAGTTAAACACCAGAGCCATGAAGAAGCACAGTCCCTAAAGGCCAGCACATTTCATGCTGGGGGAGCAGGGCATAGCTACCTCTTAATTACATGCAGTGCAGACCACAGCGAGGCACATACAGCATGTGATAGCCTGATTAAAGCCAACACCGTGGCCAATAAACCAAGCGCCTAAACCCGTAAATATTACCTAAGCTAAACATATGAAAGAAAGCCATGCAGAAAGCAGATCTGACAAGTCCTTGAACAATGTTTCAGCTTCTCATGGCTCAAAATCATTTTCTCATGTTTGGACTGTTATTCGCTCTAAAGTGATTCTTATGTGAGGGCAAATTCACTGTAACCTTTCCCACACGCCTGCACTGCAGCGTGGACGTGGCTTAAAGAGGAACTTCCAGGCTCTGGAAAGCTCACCAGAAAACTGGCATTAACTGCACATTTCCTTCACTTCCCTCAGCTTCTCAGCATTAGCCTCCTCAGAGGTGCTAATTAACTGCACTAGTTGTGTCCAAAACCAAGCTGCTTTCTCCTGCAAGACCATTTCCTCTCCTCAGCTGAGGTTTCACAGGCAACTGCAGGAGCAGGGGCTGTGTTTCAGCCATGAGGGCACATCCACACAGAGAGACAGAGCCTTGCTCCTCTGTGCTTACTCCACCAAGGTAGGCACGAGCTGGTTGTATCTCAACCCAGATGCTGCAGGGCTTATGGAAATGCTGTGAAATATCCTTCTTCTATTCTGAATTTATTCTTCCCAACATAATCAGAGTCTTTCTATCCTTTTCTCATCTCCCCCCACCCCTGCACCTAAAGCAGTTCCTTCCCTCTGGCTTCCTGGAGCTTCACTCTCCAAGCTATATTTCATCAGGGGAGTCTGTTCTGGCACGTTTTCTTCTGGGCTCAGCTGGCTGATGTCTTCCCATCCCATGCATTCCTCAGGTCAAAGGTATACCCCAAAATGTACTCACTCCCTCTAACCCAAGGGAAGCATTGGAAATTGTCAGATTTGAGGACAGCAGCTGGATCGGCGAAGACGGCCAAGACTGTAGAGCCCTCATGATTAATTTCAGGAGGTACTCACTGAAATCATCTTAGCCTCAAAAAATAAAGAAGAAGAAGAAAATAAATAAAGAAAAAAGCAATGGGGAGAGAGTTCAAAATTTGGGCTGAGGTTCATGGCAGTTGCTATTTTTATGGAAGCAGTTTGCCCATCCCTGGTGGATTTGTGCTATCACAATCACTTCTATGCTGGCAACAGCCTGCAATGTCAGAAGCACAGAAGGATGATTTCACTGCAGCACTAAGCCAGGGGAGAATCTGGATTACAAAGGAGTAAGCTCTGACTAGAACACAAATATCTTAAGGACTCACAAATAGGGTTTTGGTGAAGTCATTTCTTTTTGCTGAAATGTTCTTTCTCCCCACTTCCAGTTTTACATCCCCAGGCACTTCTTTTGCAATTTTGGGCTTCAACTTTAGGAATAGGGGTGCTGAGGGCAAATAGGGAATGGCAAAACAGGTAGCAGGAGGGAGTAACTTTCAGTCTTCAGACAACTGCATTGTTACCTTCTCATTTCAATGAGTGAAAAACCAAATAAACAAACAAAGGTAAACGCCAACCTTTTTTACACCTGGGATCACTGCTGCAGAACTTCATCTGTGATAAAGTCTGAGAAACAAATGACAAAACTTCTACAAAAGAATATGTGCTTATGGAGCATGAATAAAAGCAGTACCAGGCACCCAAAACCTTCTGGAAAATGGGTGTCCTCTGCAATCAGTTTTCCATAAAGAAGGACCATGAGCCACAACAAGTCTGCCACAACAAGCTCCTGGCAAAGCTGGCAGCTCGTGGCTTGGACAGATTTACTCTGATGTGGGTGAAAAACCGGCTGGAAGACTGGGCCCAGAGAGTGGTGGTGAATGGTGCCACATCCAGTTGGCAGCTGGCACTAGTGGTGTGCCCCAGGGATCAGTGCTGGACCCAGTCTGGTTTAATATCTTTACTGATTATCTGGACCAGGGGATTAAGTCCAGCATCAGTAAATTTGAAAGGAGCAGGTGTGGATCTGTTGGAGGGTAGGAGAGCCCTGCAGAGGGACCTTGGCAGACTGAATGGGTGGGCAGAGGCCAACGGGACAAGATTTAACAAGGCCAAGTGCAGGGTCCTACACTTTGGCACAACAACCCCAAGCAGCACTACAGGCTGGGGACAGAGTGGCTGGAGAGCAGACTAGATGGGGCACTTAGTGCCATGGTCTAATTGATTGGATAGGGCTGGGTGCTAGGTTGGACTGGATGATCTTGGAGGTCTCTTCCAACCTGGTTGCTTCTATGACTATGAACTCCTGTAGGCAGCAGAAGCAAAACTGAAACACTTGGGTATTGCTGGAACTTGGGATTCTATTTCAGCATTCAAGGAATTAGGTTGTGCTAAAAGAAACAAAACCCTGTGTAACCTGATGATGATGATGCATAAATTATCTGTGCCCTACAGACCATATGAAAAACAAAACCTGACTTCTTTTGGTGGATTTCACTTTTCCTGGTGCTGCAAACACAAGTGTCAGCTTACATGAAGCGGAAAAGGTGTTTAGTGGTCAGGAAACATGTTCTGTCTAGTGCACAGGGAATGCAACTCTCAGGCAGAAATAGCCCACCAAAAAAAAAAAAAAAAGAATTTAAAATAGCTTGATGATTTATTATTCTGATTTACAGGCATGACAACTGGTCATATCTTCTGTAAAAAACACCACTTCTACATCACTGCATAAAGCTGTAAACACCAAACGAAAATAAGGAAAGTTTGCTGTCTTGGAACAGCAAAATCAATGAAAGAGTGGTTGAAAATAACCCCCCAGCCTACTCATTCCTGTTTCTGCAAAGCTGCAGGAAAGTGCAGTGCTGAGTGACCCTCTTGCTGTGGCCAGTCTCAGCTGAGGTCCTCTAGAACTTGTGTGTCGTGACCTAAACCTGTTCTGCCACCAAGACACAGACTGCCCCTGAGAAGTTTGAATCGATATGGCACTTAGAATAGCAATGGCAGGCAGTGGCTTTCTGCAGTTTGAGACAAGCCTTTGCAGCAGGCCCCTCACAAGCAGAGCGCAGTTTAACCTAAAAGGTAGCAGAGATGTCTCTCCAAGGTTATACAAGCAGCAAAATTCAGACAGTCCTACTGTGAGAAACTCAGCTCGAAGATTTCTACAGACGTCTGCCAGAAATACCCAAGATGAGAAGCCCTGGATCAGAGGGCTGAAGGAGATGAATTTCCTTCTAGTTCCATTTTTCTAGCCTTTTTCGTCACCAGGATGCAGGGAAAATCTTTACCACCACTAAACACATTCACAGACGTACTGCAGAGTGGCTATGTTTTAATAACTATTCCCAGAAACCTTGTGTTAACATCTTAGGGTTATGAAACAGTAATATGAAAGACAAATGAATACTTTAAAAGTTATAGATGCTGTCAGTGCCTTGGTACACTGAGGCATTTTATTATGAAATAATGAAAAATGAATATATATGATGATAAAAGCCCAGCTTTGATATCTTGATAGCTTCCATCCACCACCTGAAGGTACATAACGCGACCGTGAACAAAGCAGTAAAACAGACACCATGCACCACAAGTTTCCTCTCCATGCCTTTTCACAAAGTTCACAGGTTTCTTCTAAACCAACAGCAAATGTAGCTTGACAGAGTCATATGTCTGCAGCATTCTGCAAAAAAAGCAAAGCACTTTGGTCGTTCAAGACAAAATAGAGCTGTTGAGGTCTCAAGGCAAAAATTTGGGGGGGCTTAATGTGAAACTCGAGGCTCAGTCCAAGACGAGCAGAGAAGGAGAGCCACTTCCCCTGATTGAGATGTATTCCACTTCATGGCTTACTGCAAATACCATTACAGCAGCTGCTCAGTACAAAAGTAAGCTGATGCACCAAACAAGCCTCAGTATCAGAGAGGGCTGGGAGAAACTCCTTTTTATGTATAGGTCACATATACATTACATCAACAGTAGTCACTCATCAAATCTCAGCTAATACTATTTGGGAACATTTCAGAGCTACTATAATAACACAAACATTTATGCTGCATTGGGAATACACTAAACACACAATAAACTATCCCAAGTACAAAACCAACGTGGGCAGTTTTCTGGCTGGATCAAAGCCAACAAGAAAAAAAGAGAGGACTTGAACCCCCAAAAAATTAAAAAGGGCAGGAACAGATCTGGTTTAGCAGCTGCACAGCAAACACCTCAATATGTAAAATCACTGAGCACATCAACCCATCCACTCCTCTCTTAATGGTTTCCTGTCACATAATGGTTAATTCTCAGAGAACTAGAAGAGTCATCTACAAAGCACTGTTACAAAGCCATTCCCACTGAAGTGCACAAACACAGCCTGACTTGCAAACAGCAAAGGAAGCTAATAATAGGGTAACAGAGAAGGTGCAAAAAGCTCTCATCTCTTATGAGCTGCTGAGTCTTTTTATTCAAATTACATTTCATATATACGTGGCAGGAAGAACGTAGGTGGTTTCTTTGACCCTGGCTGATCCAAGGACCCAGGTGTTTCTGATAACAGCAGAATCCTTTTGTCCTCATAACATTTCATCTCTCTTGCTTCAATATCTGGTTTCTTGCTAAACATTTGCCTTGAAATCTGTCCCAAGTGTGCAGAGAGGTATGATCCCTCATGACACAGCTGTAAGGTGGTGTGCAGAGGATTAGCTCTATTACCACAGGGTACAACTTGCCCAAACTCTGTTATCCTCTGTCCACTTACAGAAAAGTCACGGCCTGCTTGTTTCTTGTGAGGCTCTCTGTTAGCCTTCCTTGCTGCATTAGGCCATGGGGTGGTAAAAGCCAGTCTCTCACTGCAGTGACAAGAGGAACCAGAACAGAGTGCTCTCTTTGAGATGGCTTGTTTTTAACACAAAACTATGTGGAATACTTTAAAGAGGTGAAGAGAGAGAGCAAAGATTGGACTGCATGACTGCATTGGCTCTCAAGATGAAGCTCCTATAAGAGTTGTTCTAGTAAAATAGAGAGAAGAAAAAGGCTGGTTATATATCAAAAGAGGAAATGTGATAAAAGGCATACTGACAAAAAGCTGAAAACCAAAATGCCTGTAAGTCCTCGTTTCTTCCAGAGAACAAACACTTAGCCAAAGTTAATCACGGTCCTTCGCTCCCTGCACATTGCCTTCGTTATCTCCTCCTGCTCTTGCAAAGTTTTTTTCTCTTCCCTTTCTCAGCAGCTGTTGCTACAGGCAAAATCAGCATCTTCTTCACCACTTGCAGGAAATTACAGCGCTAGACATCGCTCCATTCACAAATCGTGGCTCCACAATGACTACAACAATGCGAAGCCTGAGTAGCCCAACTGGTTTTAATTTACATCAGGTAACTGGATTTGCACTTGTGCCAATGGGAACAGTACCTGGCCCAGAGAGCCAAGCCATAAACAGGTGGGAAGAAGTTTGGAGAGAGTTCATCACCAGGGATATGAGAAATGTGCGCGTGAAAACAGTTTAGTCAGCAATCAGTCACCTCTAATTTGATTTTTTGTTTAACCACAACCAGTTTATCCAAGAGGCCTGCAGACTTTAATCTGGGTACATTACACAACCCCGTCTAGTGCGGCATCCAAAGGCAGGTGTATTCAGGGACGCGCAGGCAGAGATCGGGCGCAATCTCTGAGTCACGGCGATGCTCCTGCTGGCTCTTTACTCTGCCACCTGTACACTCATCATTAAGCCAGAACGGACTGGCCATCCGATCCTACAAGTCCAGAGGAATCAAAGCCAGGCAGACAATGGCGTGGGAGGTTGAGCACAGATTGTTGCAGGGCTCTGAGTAAGGCTCCGGCAGGGAAGCGCGCAGGAAGCTGTGCAGAGCCAGGAAGGACACTGCCCCGGTGCTTCCTTTCTGCCACTTCAAAAATATCGACTAGCAGACCTCTTTTAAAAAAATAAAATAAAATAAAGTGCTTTGGACAGATCCTGACGTTAGCTCTTGGCCTTTGCCTCATATTCTCTTACTGAAAAATAGAAGGAAAATACTGCAAGTAGTTAATAGCCTCTCTTAAACAGGATGCTGAGGGTAGTGATTACTAGGCACTCTGTGGAAAGGACTTGGAAACGTGCAAGCTGTGTGTTCACCATCTAGGTACGAACGGGGCTTCTACAAGTCCCTGCTACTGTTTTGTGGACACAGAACATTGTTTTCTTTTACTTACTCCCTTCCTAGTCCCTCCTCGTGCAGTGTTTTAAAAGAGAATGTCAAGCAACAACAAAAAGTCTTTGTAGCGGTGATCCTATACAGAGCTTTTTGGCTTGCTTTTAGTTTCAGAGTTCACAGACACTGTCTTATCGCGAAGTTGGAGCCATGCTGATATCTAGGTTTGAGACAGAGCCACCAAATCAATCTGTGACCTTGAGGAAGGGACTTGATCTCCCAGTGCTTTGATTAGTTGTGTCATAAAACTGGGTTAAAAGCAGCACCCACCCCAATGAAACACAGATGCTTTGTTAGAGATGAAGATATCTTCCATAAGTAGCAGTCGTGGAGGCATCCACACAAAAGGGTCCCATACTTTCTCACCTCATTTTGGTGTCTGCTTTGCTAAAATTCTGCACATCAGTCTTGGTGGTATCAAAATATTGAACTTCGAATCAGATATGCCTTTGGGTAGAAGCCTGATAAAATTTGGCTTTAGGCAAAGTGACACCATAAGCCTTACTAAGCACTCAGCTTAAGCCATTGCAAGCAGGACTTAAAGTAGCAGGAAGCTTGAACTTAAGAAATGGCAGCTCTGTTATTGCTCCTTGCTTTAAAATTGATAGGTTTGACCTTTCACATTTATCTTTTGTGGTCATTAATCAGTTCTGAGACAAAATCTGAAGTTAAAACATCCTACATCCTTTCGCTATTCATTTTTACTTAAAATTCTAATCTTGCACTTTCATATTCCATGCCCAGAGTGGGCTGAAACGGTCCCCAGGAGCTTGACAATCCAAGCACAGCAAACCAAGTGGCAGGCATGCAGCATTAAATTATTTAACAAAAGTGCATGCCAAATTATAGCATCTTCTAAGGCCATAAAGGGATTTCAGTCCTACCTATCAGCTACCTCCAGAAAAAGCTGTAAGATTTATAAACACTCTTCCAGCCACTGTATTCCCTGCAAAAATTCAGACAGAAAATCTCAAAATCCTTCTTCATAAATTCTTCAATCACAAACTCTTTGATCAGCATCAACTGTACCATTCAAGGATTTCTGTAAATCCTGAGTGCCTTGGGAAATGCAATGTACATGTAACCAAAAAGCTACCCGATGGCCATATGGAATGTAGTTTATACTTGCCCACTTGCAAGTAACACAGTGCTGCCTGTATGAAATGCCTCCAGGGGCCTGGCCTGAGACAGATGAGAATTCAGGAAATGGGTAAGGAGAAGAACTGAGGAGCAGCTTTGACTGCTGAACTGCCATTCCCATCAGCAAAACTTTGAGTCAAAAATGGGGACAGAAATGGATTATCACCTTTTATAAGGAGCAAAGTCTCTGCCGTGATTTAAAGCTCGCATCGCAGGTACAATCAGTGCTCAGTCTGCTGCACTATCTGCTAGGCTGCACACAGGAAAAATCCAAGCAGGCTTTAAGAACCTTAATAATACACAAAGCTTCAGTGTATGACCCTTATATTTATTTTTCAACCAAAAGCTATCTAAAAGAATGAGCATTAAAAAAGTTTGACGTTGATTAACCAGGTCTGACTGTAATTAAGTTTATGAATAGAGAGAAAAATGCAAACTTTTATTAACTGTGGAAGGAATGTTAGGTCCTTAACTGGCCAGCAAGTTCGTGAAGACAAAGGAGATCAGTTTACAGGGGTTAAGTAAACACAATATTTTATATTACAGTTCAAATGAATCCAATTTCAACAAGACTGTGTAAGAGTCTAAAAATTGGTTTACCAGACTGAACATTTTTATGAACATTAAAACCCATTACATTGCTCTGAAGTACAGCTACCGAACAGCCAGAGCCACATAAAGAAACCATTTTTCTTAGCCCTATGGCTGAATTGTTTCTAGCCTCCTCTCTATTCATGTCTAGTGGGTTCCCTGTATTTATTTTTACACGCCTACATGTTGTGCATTTTGTGTTCCTTTAAGTTTCCAAGGTCGTGTCAAAACAAAGTGCATTCCTGAGTGGGTCAGCATAGGAATAGCCACACCAGACACCAACGTAAGAACTTGATGCTTACAGCAAATCTGAGAAAAGTAACCAGCTGTTGTGAAACACACACTTCTGGTAAGGGAAGGAGGCAGTGCATCAGCACAGCGCTCTCGAAAGTGCTGGGTTAGCAGTAGTTGACCTTAAGGTCCTTTATTTGTCATAGAATCAGTCAGGGTTGGAAAGACCCACTAGGATCATCTAGATTATCTACAGAATAGACATGCATTTATAGCTGCTTCATTCTAAGTAATCACTGGCTGCAAACAAAGCTGCCAATTTGCACTATTAGGATAGAAATTATATATAGATAAATAGATTTTTTTTTCATTCATATTAATGAATCTGAACTACTGAATTCTCTTTTAAGGGCTTTTCAGCAGATTTCCATCACCTCAAAGAGCTGGGCCACAGATGCTGTGTGTGCATCCAATGGTGTTAGCTCATTGTTTGGATGAAAATAAGCCATAGATAGTGGAGGTACACCACAAGGCAGAGTGGATCCTGTGTGCCTCCCATAGCATGCAGAAGGGTTCCCTCATCAAACCACAACTACCTCTGTGTAACACCACCACCCCTGAGGAGCTGTAAAATTCAAACAGCCCTCATCCTGCAGCTGATCATTCTTTTTCTGCACAACTGCAGGTATTACATTCATCATCACTTGCCTTGCTCTTAATTCGGGCCATGCCTGTACTGTGGCCAGCACAAAATAGATGAGCCAAGCCACTCGCCCTGCTGAGAGCCAACAGGCCAAAGACTGCCCTGACGTACACACCAGAGGCAAGTCCACTGAAGCCTATACCAAGGGAAAATACTGACCTCAGGCATTTTGAGCTATAGCTTTTTCTGGATGAATTACAGGGAAGATAAACCTTTCATGTACCCTGTGAGCAAGGCACAACTGTCCAGCCCTAAGGCTGGTGGATGAAGGGAATCGAGGAAACAAAGCTGTGTGCACTACACCACACTCTCAGCTGCATCAGTGCCCAGCAGCAGCTCTGAAAGTGGCTCTCGAGGACAATACCTAGTCCAGTACAGGGATCCTTTTTCATGCACTCTAAGAGAAAATTAGTGTCACCATCCACATCTCCTCACACTAGGATGGAGATGTGTTTTACTGCAGATAAAACAACATTTGGCTTCTCAGGACGTCTAAGTAACAGATTTGTCAGGTGAGCCAAAAGGGATCCTCCCCTTAGGCAGGCCAGCAGAAGTGAATGTCGGCCTTGTCTCATACAGAACTCACTCTCACAGCTCTTATACTGAAAGGACACGTTGTGGGGAGTAAATTAGCACTCTGACATCTGTACTAGCTATGTTAAAACCACCCAAAGCATGAACAGGATTTGCCATACCATATATCCAGAAAGGGAAGTGCATGGCTTTGTTATGTGATGAGCTGTGGCTCTTCCTTGCTCCCCTGAAGGCTCCACAGCAGCAGGTTGGTGACGGGCAGGCTGCCTACCTGCACAGCAAGAGCAGGACTGGGAAAGGGTCCAAAATCCAAAGAGGAGCTAGGGAGTAACCCAGTGACTGAAGGTCTGGTTTGACCAGGAAAAGTGCAGCCTTCCCAGTAAAGATGATGATGAGTTGCAATAAGAGTGGGTGGGTAGGGTGGGGCAAGAGAAGGCTTGAGAGAATTGAGCCCAAATGACTCCCACACTCCAGCAAGCTGCAGACTGGGAGCTCCAGTCCTTTCTGGAAAGCAGCATGCTGGGGTGTGCTGCAAAGACATCACTGCTAGTACAGATGGGAGGGAGCTGTAGTGTTTGCACTCCAGTTTTCAGTACCACCGAGCACAGAATGTGTATGGGTCTGAGAGCATGTGGACCTAACAGACCCATCTGAATTTCCTAAGAGTCATAAAGCCAGACTTGCAGCAGCATAAAACATACAATATAATTTGGAAAGCCTGTGTTGCTGGAGGAGGCAAAGAAGCATGCCTTAGCCTTCATGGGAGGAAAAAAAAGGCTGTTTTGGCATGGCCAATAATTAATGAGCCAGCGGTCATTTAAGGTGGGCATAAATATTTGCATCCCAGAAACATTTGCCACCTTCTCCAGGCTCCCCTTTTCTGTGTCTGGTTTTCCCCTTCTCCATAGCCTCCTCTCTCAGGCTCTCTCTTTCTCTCCCCTCCTCTCCCTGCCTATCATCTTGCTCTAATTGTTTCCAGATTTGTGTGGGAGGTCAGGGCCCGGGAGTGCTGCTTCATGCCAAGTTTATAAACAGAGCAGTGTTTCCAGATGGCCACTGGCTCCAGCCTGGCTAGCAGGTTGATTGGGACCAGAATAACAACAGGTGGAGAACAGACAATGAATTCCTTGACACTTATTTTACTCCCTCTGCTTCCCCCCACACACACACACATTCCCTCCTCCCTGCAGCCACCAAGGCTACCACCAGCAGACCTTCAAGCTCTTGAATCAGGGCAGGGAGTCGGGACACGGGGGAGGGAGAGAGGAGGAGGAGGAATGATGAAAGAAAGTGCAAGTGACTTTCTTGACCGAAGAAATGGCAGGGCAGGAAAGGAGAGACAGGCTGCTACCTCCCTGCCAGCCCCTACTGCTGCTGTTAATTAAGGTGTCCTTCAAGACCTCGTGGAAGAGACCCTCAGAGAAGAAATAACAGAGACTGAACAACCTATCTGAGACATATAGAGAGAATGATAAGATTGATTTACCGATGCTCCCTAGGCAACTGTGTGGTTTCAGCTTTTGGCAAGGCAGCCTGGGCCACCAAGCCCACTGCAGTGATGACACATCTGCAGTCACAGTGAGCTCTGGGCTCTATTTTTCCAGACAGAGCTGGGCTCCCCCAGGCTCCAGTTTGCAACCCCCTTCCCAGACTCCTGCCCTTCCCTCCCAGTCTCCTTTGACTCCTCCAAGCTGATGTTTGCTTCTCACTCTCCACACCAAATTCCCACTTTCCTCATTGAAAGTTGTTTATAGAAATGATGGGGGCAGGGAAAAGAGGTTCTGCAAGTCAGTAGCAAAAGTGCTTTTCTTTCTGTTTCCTTGCTCTTACAGTGGATTTGGAGGGGTGCATTGCCCTGATGACTGGGTTTAGAGTAGATCAAAAGGTGGCTACAGATGACATAAAACCGCAGTAGGTGCAGATTCAGGAGAAGCCTCGCTCCAGGAGATAGAGGCATAAATTAAAGCAGAAGACAGCCTTGATTTCGGGTCTACAGTCACATAAAGGTACACTTCATGTGCATACATGGCATATAGGCAACTTCTGCTCTCACATTCCTCCTGGAAATTCCCCAAAGGAAGGCAGATCCTGGGAATAAATGGGATAGGAAGAATGGGGGCCAGAGGAATAAATCTAAATTTAAATGGCCAGGCTGCTTCAAGCTGTGGTAGAACTTTTAGGAAAGTGTGAACAGCAGGAGGAATCTGCAACAGTACATTCTGGTTCTTGTCATGGTTTAGGTGTTACCCACCCCCCACACTTAAATCACCCAGACTAAACTCAGCCAAGCTGGAAATTAGAATGAAGCTTCATATTTACAGCTTAGCACAATAGACAAGCAGATATTTACAGCTAAATACAGTTAAATATTAATATAAACCTATACAAGTTAAAAAGTAATACAGAAACACGCCAGCCCTCCCAGAAACCAGAGTTCCCAGGAGGGGCTCCCAACCACCCTTCCACCTCCTTTCCATCCTCTACCTTATCCCAGACTTTGCCTTACGTTCAAAGTGAGTTTGGAGAATCAGCCAGGGGGGCTAGGAAGCAGATGGATTAGTTAAGACAGCAGGTTAGAGAGAGAAAAGGAGCAGTCAAAGCCAGAGAGCAGCTCTGTTATCTATATTAGTGCTCTTGTTTTTATATATCTCAGCAAGCCTATGAGTGCAGTAGACAACACCATTGTTTCCTTTTCACAGCCTATTCCTCTCACCAAAATATCCCAGCTAGGCTCAAACTAGCACAGTTCTGAAGGTCAAGACTGCCACCTTCTCTGCCCCTAAAGAGACCACTGGGATGCATAAGGTGCATAAGATTCCATCTGAAAATTAGGATGCCAGGGCTGCTCCTCCTCCTTACTGAATTTCCCAGGGATCCATACAACTGGGATCTCACCTTCCAACAGAAGAGGTTATAGAAAGGAAGCGAAAGGGTTACTAATAAGGGATAATAAGGAGGAGCATCCAGGCTTGTAGATTAATTCATCTTACACTGCTGAACTGCAAATGTTCCTATTTCCCTGCCTGGCCCAGTTCTGTGCCCCTTAGGGTACGATGGCAGAACCGTTAAGAACCAAATTGTACATGATCAAAACCCATTATAAACTCAGGTGAATTAATGCATAATGAGACTAAGTTATTAAAACTGCTGGACATGACTCACCAGGATAGGCTCAAGCAACTTGCTATACACAAGAGAAAGGGGTAACATTTTCTCTGCATTTCCCACAGTGCTTACTCTCCAGATGGCTATATTTAAAGCAGGGTGAATATCCTAGAATTTAACCCATAGAGAAGTATTAGAATTGTAAAATTAAAAGCTACTGTCTTTAAAAATTCTTAATTCAAAATTCAATGACTGCCTCAAACAGAATGTTATCCAAAGTTGGTAATTAAGACAAGACTCTAGAGTGAATTGTTTATTTGCTTTCTATTTGCTGCTCTCCCAAAGTATGAATAAATCCCAAAGGCAGCAAAAGGGCTACAGAGTCTCCTCTGTTCAAATAAAGTGATAAGTAAACTGACTGATTGCTCACATGGGGAAAGCAGACAGGATTTGTTCCATTCATTATTAATAGCATATATTCTTATTTGTAACCTCATATTCAGATCTTTAATGTACAGGTACTCATGGATTGTCTATAAAATCCACCAAAAAAACCCACCCCAATTTTGGCAGAAATGCCAGCATGAAAGTGAACTGAAATTGAACAGGACTACAATTTGCTGCTACTCAGAAAGCTCTTCTATAAACCCTGTGTGAAAAGCAAGCATCATTTTAAAAGCATTTGCTAATATTTGCAATGCAAAAGACTTCAGATTCTTGCATATGAGTACCTGGAAGCAGATTTGGAAGCATTTAAAGGTTTTTGTGAATGTCGGCAAATTGTTAACAGGTTTTTATTTTCCTGGAGAAATTTCATGAGTAGCCTTAACTGTCAAGTTTTATACTGCCTAAGTTCTACATCTACAAATAAACACAAAAACATATTAAGCCAATTAAAAAAAACCTTTACACTTCCAAAGTTTCTTATATCTCAGGATCTCAAAACGCCTTAAACAAACATTGTGCCTAATCCTGAGGATTGGTTTAAATGAGGTCACTCAGCACCTCTAAGTAGATGTTTAGGGTATTTGGCCAGAGTGAACTTGTAAGATAGATGGGTTTATGGCAATAGGGTAAGCTCCAACAGTTTGGAGATGGTCCCAGCTCCAGACTAAATTCTTTGGGGCAGCAAAGGTTTTTGCATGCTTAGGCAGTGGAGTCTTGATTTTACTGGGAATTCTGGACATAACTGAGATGCAAGTAGAATAACAAAGGAAGGGAGTAGGAAGTTCTGAAGACAAGATGCTCTCAGAGGCATCTGATCAAAAATGGTAATTCTTACTTTCATATGTCTTCCAAAATTCTACTCCTGCACAAAGCTTCCAGTTGTTAGTGGAGCAGTATTGGGACTGCAGACTGACCCTTTTTTCACTACCACTACTGCTTTTGGCACAGCACCATGGTTTGTACAGCTCAGGTGCACTAGGCTGTGCTTTTCCTGCCACTGCTCCTGTGTTCTACAGCAATTGCTTGGTTCATAGATGGTTTGTAATATCTACAGTATTGCTGGATGAAACTACCCAACACTAATTCATAGTAAGTAGCCTCAGGAGTTGACTGTGCACTGAATTCCATATTTCTGTATTGAAGTTGTTGATCTCATGTTGAGCTACGGATAGGTATCTGCAGTCCTGATTTCTCTTTCAGCAGCTGCCCACCGCCTGTGATGCCAATACCTCCCTATGCAGAGAAGGCAAATGACATTTGTATTTTAAATCAACAAAGAAGAGCTTTCAACAGTTGGAAAGCTGAAGTTAAGCCTAAAAGATAGGCCTAAGAATTACTAACGTAAGTGAGTCTTCTAAGGAAAAGAGTTAGTTCGCATAACACTGATTTGCAGCGTTGATGTCCAGAAGAATACAGCATGGGAAGTAGATGTTCTTGTTCTGAATGTCACTCCTTGCACGGTTTCGCATTCAGGCAGCACAGTGGGAAACGCCAGGGAGTCTGACTTCAGTCAGTGGCTCAGATATCAAGTTAAACTTGAAAGGTCAGGTTCTGGGAATCCACATTGCAGAAGCTTTGTATGTAAATGCAAGCACAAAGATTCACCTCACCTCATTTCCTAAGTCTTCAAGTTAAGCATCTCCTGAAAGATGCTTAGATTACAGGTGCTTCTTCTGTACTCAGCAAGGACAGACATCTCCAGAGGCATCTTTAGTGCGACTTGCATGCTGTTCACTGTAAAAGGACTTCAGCAAATGAAAGTAGCTACACACATAACTTCCCTCAGAAGCTGAAATAAATTCTGCTCCAAGCAGAGCCACAACTCTTTGGCCTTTACCAAGGACCCAGTTTTTCGCACAGACATAGCTATTGAGATCTACTGGTGCAACAGCATTTTCAGATGTGAATGTTTCTGAACATTCCTGCTGTGAAGAGATTCTACGAATCTGAAATGCATCTTATTTAGAAGTGAGGTGCATATCTGAGCTAAATTCTGGGGGAGGGGGGGATAAAAATAAATACAACCCAAAAAACCTACGCTTCTCCTCATATAAGTTTTGAAACACCTAAAACCAGAAAGAAATTCTTTTTTTCCCTTGAAGAAGCTGGCAGGGTAGTGAAGTGACCTGTGTGGAGGAGGTGAGAAATACCATTTCTAAAAGCTGAGAAAACCAAGTGAACTGTTCACATGACAGCCCATCTTCAGTGACTGCTATTTACCATGCTGCTCTGAGCTGCTACTCGAAACAATGATAGAGGCAGAGAGCCGTGGCTGAAGATGGGAGAAGATGCAAACATTGTTCATTAAGTTCTCCTCTGTTTTTTTGGACCTCATATTTGTGCAGCTATAGAGTCCCCTCACACACGCATTCTCCTAAGTGTTTAGAAGCCACAAAGGGCAGCCCTGGAAAAGGAGCACTGCAAGGCTTTCAAACAGCTCGACATATACAGAACCCTCATGAAAGATTTTTTTCCAGGAAGCACCTTACAAGTTCAAATAAACACAGAGAAGATGAGATAACCGGACTGGGTAAGTTAGCTTCACTTGACAATGCCCAACAGCCATTCCTCTGCAGAGCAGGCAACAGCTATGGGCATTAACCTACCAGATTTCTGGACTTCTGCCAGACAGAGTCCAAATTCTCTGGGCAAAGAGGCACAACATGGTCGCAGCAGGACACCGCAGGGACACATTCCAGGTGGTCTGAAAGACATTCAGTAGCTGCAGCACCTCCTGGAGACGAGTTTGGCACCTAGCCCAAGCCGTGTTCTTTGAAAGGTGCATGAATGCCGTAATCAATTTCATTGTGCAGAATATAGGACTAATGAGTACAAGACTAATTAATACCAGACAATGTTCTGCTGCATTTTCTATGTAGGAGCTCAATCAAGTCTCCTCCGGCTGTTTTTATTTTTGCCACCCAAAAGACAGAAGACCAAACACAGCAATTACACTTGACTGAAACAGAGAGCATCTTAAATGAAGCACATGTAATGGAAGGAGCTGCTCCATCATAGCGATTAAACAGATCCAGGTAGAAATTATGACTCTTGAATAGCAGACGTAGCAGGTCACTTAGTAAAAACAGTGATCGTGAATTGCAGACTGCAAGAAAACCTCACTGAAGAAATTTAGATGACACTTTGCTCCACAGAAATTTATTGATGATAAGGTCTGAGCAAAAGGAATTGCTTGGGAGAATTTTCCTGCCTGTTTAAGGAGATATGAACTGCAAGATTTTGTAAAAAATATGTGAGAGAGTGAGAAAAAAAAAAAGTGTTGCTTTGTTCACTCTCAATTGTAATACTTATATAAATATGAAGTTGATAGGATAATCTGCTTCAACACTTCCATCTGTATGCATCCTACTGTTGTACTGCACTGCTCTTTTGCCAAAGAACACAGCAGTATGCCTACAACTATTTGCACATCTACTGCCAGACCTTGTTATGATACAAGACTTCTGTTCAAGGAGTAAGTTTGTGGCAACATTCTGCAGCACACAGTATTGCAAGGACATGTGTAGTATGAATATAAGTTTTCTTTTTACCTCAGGTATTAATCGTAATGCCCTGCTTCCTTTCCAATTTAACTGCAAGTATAACTGAAAGGAGGTTGTGGAGAGGCTGCTGCTGGTCTCTTCTCACAGGTAAATAGTGATAGAACAAGAGGGAATGGCCTCAAGCTGGCACTGGGTGGGTTTAGGCTGGACATTAGGAAAAACTTTTTCACAGCAAGAGTGGTCAGGCATTGGAATGAGCTGCCCAGGGAGATGTCACCAACCCTGGATGTGTTCAAAAGTCATTTGGATGCGGTACTGGAGGATATGGTTTAAGAGTGAACTTTGCAGAGTAGTTGGACTTGATGATCCTGGGGGTCTTTTCCAACCAAAATGTTTCTGTGGTTCTATAGTAGTCCGGAAACTATCGACAAATATTGACTGTACAGTAACAATGCTGCTCCTCTATGTCTTACATAGGACACCAAAGGAGCTAAGAGCTGCAGTGATATCATTGGCTGCACAGAGCAGCCCTAAAATGAGCCACTGAAGTCTGCAAACCATTATAATAGTGATACTTTGTCTAAATTATAGAGCCTAAGCCATCTAATAGATCAACACATTCATCTGTCTGCCAGAGGACTGCCCATGCCCCAAAACTTCACAGCAATCCAAAGAAGAGCAAATAGCAGTGATTAATGAGCAGAGAACAATGATGTTATTGCAGTGGAGCTGATCTCTGAAACAAAGCAGAATTTAGCAGCTAAATTAAGTGGAAGCTATTAACTGCAACTTTATTACTATGCAAAGGCAAGTAGTGACCGTGTCCATTACGTAACATTTCTAATCCACCCCTGATCTGCTAAACTAATCTTTCAGTTTTTAGGGTGTTTGAAAATTAATTAAATGGATGAAAAATGCAGCTGAAAGCCAGGATTATTTAAGGAATGGAGAACAATAGGAAGGCATGACAAGGAAAGATCAGCCACTTGACAATGAAGCAACATCCTGAGCCTGAAGCACAACACTATTGAGTAAGCATCTGAGAAAATGTTCTATTTCTTCACCCAGGATGCATTCTCTTTCCTCTTTCTCCTCCCCTCCTAGCAGTATAGCAGACTTGATGTTAACCTAGAAAAGTTTAACTTGAGGTTTCCTAGATAGGACTAATAACTCCATTTGCTACATAGCTCAGCAATTCGACATCCTACATCTAAAACTTATACTGGAAGTCCCAGCTTAAACCCATTTAAATACAGGCACTGAATGCAGGCAGCTACCTGTGGGCTGTAGAACTCCTAAATGCCCTTTGCAATCGATGAAGGGAGATACTCCAGCAGCTGACAACTCAAGGACCAAAAAGATCGCTTACCTTCTGGACATCTCTCAGCCTCTGCTGGTTGTAAAGGAACACTAAAATAGGCACACTCTTAACACAGGTGGCTAAAGTTAAATAGGATAATTCCCACCCAATTTAACCTGTTCTCTTGCTTTTACAACTTCTTTTCCCTACCAGATGTGATGGTTCAGAAGTTTCTTCTCACCACAATGTGCGGTGCATGGGTTTCAAAGCTGCTGCTACCACAGTTTTCCTGGTAGCATGAGCAAAGACATGTACCTGCTAGCTTCCTCCAAACAATGCCTTATTAAGTAATGATCAGAAAAGAGATCATCTACCCAGTGGCTGTGCTGCATTGAAGCAAGCCCTAAGCTTTTTGGATAAGGCCTTGAGCAACCTGTTCTAGTGGGAGGTGTCCCTGCCTATGGCGGGGCTTGGAACTGGATGATCTTTGAGGTCCCTTCCAACCTAAACCATTCTATGATTTTTATTTTTCAAAGACACCACAGTGCCTATCAGGTCCTAAGGAATTTTCACCTTGATTTTTGATCACGGGCAGTAAGCCATCACATCACACGGTGCGGCACTGGCGCTTAATTCAGCGCAGCATCGCAATAATGAAAGTCAGGGACTTTGAAGACTTGCAAAATAGACCTAAAGGCCATATATTTCAAACTAACACCTTTTCATTTAGGCATGTAAAACTAGTGTTAGCCTTTTATCTAATTTCCTGCCCCTTTTACTAGCGATTCAGTTACAGCCCTTTTCTGTTAAGAACTGGCAGTTCAGTAGTTCAGGGAACCAAAAAGTAATGCAATATTCTGCAAGCATTGTTGGAAAAGTAATATAGTAGTGCTCTTACTAACAAGGAACATGCACTATGACTAGGCTCTACTGCAAAAAAAAGAAAGGTAGCAAGTACAGCACTGGCCACTGTTGCACTTGTACACTCCTTTGAGATTGACAAGAGCTGTACATGTTTTCCTAAAGATACAGCCGAGTCCTGCGGCTGCACTGAATTAACTAAACAGCACCAAGTTTGTTCAAACTCACAGGAATAATTTAGACTCACATACTTTGGTCATGCTCTGCATAAGAGGTCCACTATATTTTCCTACTTGGTGGACACCAGAATTAGAGATGGGTTGAGCTTGGAGTACCTCAGCCAAAATACATCATCATTTTACAGAGGTTCAAAACACAGATCTGATTCTAAAAGAGAGCCTCCAAGGCTCATTTCTTCCTTCAGAAAAATCTGAGAAGAGGATCATTCTTTAGAAAATTGCAGCTTTTATTTGTGTAACTCAATTTAAACCTCACAGAGAGAGAAAGGGAAAAAAAAAGTCTGGCCTGACACAATTATTAAATCTTCATTTGATGGTCACTGAAATTCATTGGAATCTCTTTTTAATCTTCAGCATTTAAAAGCCCTTGGGTTTTACTTGCTGTTTCAGGACACTTGACTGCAGTGACTGTGATGAGAATTTCACCTGCCTGGTGGTAATAAATTATGCTTCTGCAACAAGTCAGTGGATAGCTTCCTTTCTCTCTCTCTCTTAACTTCATCTCTGAGCTCTTTCACATCCATTATATTACTTAATGCCTGTATTTTTACTCTTGTGGTTTTCTTTCTACTGCTTTTTTCCTCTGCTTCATTCTTTCGCTGTTCTTAATTTTTCCTTAGTCTAACATTTATTGTGGTTTATTTTTAGGATACATGTATATTTGGGGTGGAATCTGAACATTTATATACTGAGTATATGTTTTTCTTGGAGAAATACGTAATTGAGGACTGTTCTTATTCTTCTGAGAAATGCCAATAACAAATGGCAGGCTCCACTTCAATGAATCCTCTACTGCTGCAACAAAAAAAAACCCAACCCAAAACACTGGAAGCAGGCAAAGGAAATACAATAGGATTTTTTTAAGTACAGCAGTTTATCCCAGGGTAAAAAATGTTGCAAATGTTGGTGTTTGGCTGTTTCTCATCTCCTATAATCTCGTGCTGAAATGCCATTCAAATGTCAATAGCATCTTTTGCTAAGAACATGGAACAGATATACTGTGAATAATCACACAGGAGGAAATAACACACTTGAAACTGGAAATTCCATTTTGTTCTTTCAGGCAGATTTCTCAGTTTATTTAGATATTAAAGAGATCTGTTGTATTTTAAAGCACAATCTTAATAGCTGGGTCAGTTCAACTGCTCTTTTCCCCACACATTTTTTTCAAGCTAACACCTTCAGATGCACTTTTCAAACCCTTAATTCTTCTCTGGTTCTCAGAATGCTCCTCTATCTTCATTTCTGGATGATGGTCACAGAGCATAAAACCTACTGGAATAAACACTTTGTGAATGCAGGTTTCACTGCTCTTTGAGCATACATATAGAACCCAAATTGTGTTTGCTTGAAAAAAAACAACAATACAACATTGAGTTAAGACCTCTTTAAAAAGTCACAAGTGAGCAACTCAGTAAGGATAGCCATGGGCACATACTTCAAGTGAGGCACTCATAAGAGCCACAGGGACATATCAATACACAGGCAGATTCTGGTGCCATTATTAGCACCACTCACCTCTTGCCCTTGAGTTTTGGAAGGAGGTTGGTTGTGTACTTGTGCACCACCCCCCTCTTGTCATGGAGTTTCAGAAGGGGGTTGTTTGTGTATTTGTTTTCTTACAACTGGCAAAACCCCAGCAACAATTCTCCAGAAATTTCACAAGAAACATTCATATGGGCAGGAAATCTACTGGCAAGAAATGACAGATGAAAGAGTTATGTACTGCTGAATGAGAGTTTTGCACCTGCACACTGCTTAAGTTGGAGAACATGCTATTAATATAATCACAATAGCATAAGCAGCAGGATGCATAGTCATCCACTGAGAAGACTTCATTTTGAGACCTCATGGACACTTTTGGCATTAGTGCAAGACAAGGAGGTGAACTCATTTCAAATGTGTGTTAAGTGGAAAGGGGTGAGGGGAATCAATTAGTTAAACAATTATTATCAGGATGTCATGTTCAAAATTAAGACAAAAACTGTGAGCCCACACCAGCCTACTGGAGGGCTAAGAACACCAGTTACAGACAGAGTTGCCCAGTAAGTAGGTTCTAAGAAATCCTGCTTCAGACTCCTTCACTGGATACTGTTTTATTTCTACTTTATTTATGGAGAAACTTCTCTCTTCTTTTCCCCCCCTCAGGGTCATTAAACTTAGACTGGAATAAGCTGTCCAAAAAAATGCCTATGGAACATTTTTTGGGGTCAGGATTTGGTAATCCTTTGAAATCAAAATACTTCCAATGCATATCAAAATATATCAACAAAGTTTCAAAACAAGTATTGTCCCCAGTTTTGAAACCTGGAAGCCCTGAGGTCTCTAGTTCAAAGGTAGACTACTTGGTGGGCCACCCTTCAATGACAGGCCATCAATCCTCTTACCCTGGCAGTCAGAGGGTTGAGCAATGGTCTGCCAGCCAGAGAGGATTCCTCCAGAGCCCTGCAGGCTTCCACAACTTAGCCAAAATCCAACTGTCCCTGCAAAAAGTTTAGATTTAAGTCAGCTGCCAAAGTCTCTGAAATTTGCCAAACATCTTTACTTTTGAGACTGTTTCCATCAGCTTTTCTGCAAAGAAATGTTGGGGTTTCCAAATAAATCATTTCACTTCAAGCAAACCATTTCATCTACCTCAGTAATCACCCAAAACATGCAAAATGTTGTAGCATCCCCAGATTTGTCTCTGGACCCACAATGGTTCTTCACGTTTCTGACACTGGAAGGTTATTGCAGATGAGCAGTTCAGTCTTTCCACGCTGACCAACACCTCTGCCACGCAGTCAGTCCCCTCCTTCCTGAATTTCGAGTGGTTTTCAAGCAGCCATAGAGGGGTAACGATCAGTGTTTCCCTGGGTGAGAAGGCTGACACCCAGCCAAGGTGATTCATGAGGAATTTTGGCCTTTTCCTACTGGGATCTGAATTGCCAGGAAAGAGAAAACTTAATTGTGACAAAACTACTAAAATCAGCTAGAACAGGCTCCATTAAAAACAGTAACAAAGAAGCATGCAACCTATATTGCTGTCTCTTGTGTAAGGATTGTGGCATTGAGACAGAGCACTTGTTTTGGTTGGAAAAGACCTCTAAGACCATCCAGTCCAACCATTATCTAACTCTACCAAGTCTGCTGCTAAAACCTGTCCCTCAGCACCACACCTCTGCATCTTTTAAACATCTACAGGGATAAGGATTCAACTCAAGTCCTGTTTCAGTGTTTGGACATATTTCAATCATGAGAATCCCATGGGGGGGATGCACTGCTGAAACTTTGCGACCTGGGTTGCAAGAGCTGCTGCCCAAGCCAAATTTTCCTGTGTAGCAGATAGGAAAGTCTCAATCAAGGAAGCCACCTAATCATCTGGAAGGTCACAATTTAATGCACCAAAGGGCTTCTGAACTGAGGGGAGACAATGAATCAATATTCCTAGGAAACTGTATAGTGATCAAAGATTTTCTACTCCTATAGGCAGAAATGGTTCAGGGGCTGACCTGAACCATAAATGTACTCAGCAAGATTGATTTAACAGTCTTCATATTGGGTAACACACTGTTTTGTTGTCTTTAAAGACAGCTAAGCCAACATAGCACACATCAGTATGTTCTAAGCAGCCATGTCTTCTGAGTTTCTCTCCTTAATTTCCTGCAAAATCTATTGAGTTGCAAGGGATATTGAGGTGGAAACGCCATTTTAAACAGCATGTTCATAATTTCAATGTCATTTGAACAACTGACCTCCAAGCCTTATCGTTTCGAAAGAAGAAATAAAAACAAGGTAAAACTTGTAAAGAATTGCAGTGTCCTCATCCAGATTGCTGACTAAAAAAAAAAAAATAATAAAATATCTTTCCCACTTCTTTACAAAGACTAAAATTCAGCAGTCCAGGGAAGTGGACTATAAAATCAGTGTATCTGCCCCCAAAAGGGGCATGCTTTTTCTTTGCAGTTACTTAGCTAGAATGCATTTGTGGGACAGAAAGATGGCACTGGGCCACATAAGGTATTGGCCACTTTGGAAAACAAAGCATCCATCTATAATCTTTTTTTGTTTCCAGATAATGGCGGGGGGGGGGGAGTTACATTGGTACAGCTGTATGCAGAAATCCACTCCACTTGTGGCTTAAAGCACTCCACTCCTTCTGTACATAAAATAATGAGCCGGTATCATTAGCATCGACAACAGCTTGTGTTCAGTTTGGCTGCAAATATGGTAATTTGGGGATATTTCATAAAGTGGAACAAATAAACACAACAGCAAACTCTCTTTTTTCCCCCTCCTCTTTTCCCCCTTCAGCAGCGCTGGCTTTCGGCTGTTTAGAAGAAAAGCAAAGCTTCTGTTTTTCCAGAGCTGGAGTTTGACCTCAAGCAGATAAAGAACACGAAATGACAAACACGAAGCAAAGAGTTACTGTGTCCTTCCCCCCTGGCCTCTGTTTACATTAGGAAATGTACCCGGGGAGAAGGGGAGGCAGGAGGGGAACGGGAGGCAGGAGGGCTGCCTTTCAGCGCCGTGCTCGGCTCCGCTGGCTCGGGCTGGAGCTGGCCCCCAGCTCTGAGTAAGCTTACTCCACTCCAGATGTGCCGCGGCTCCAGCGTGGCTGCCATCTACAGTAAATCGGCATCTGAGGGCTCGTCAATCTGTGGGGTAGAGCAATTGCGGTCTCGCCAGGCCGCCCCACTGGCACAAACAGAAATTTGCACCGCTGAACTGGAAAACGAGGAGGAGGGAGAGGAGGGAAAGGGGCGACAGGGAGGGAAGGAGGCAAATAACGGGAGAGCAGTGTGTGAAAGGTGAGGGGCTGGAAGGTGTCCGCTCCCGGGAGGAGAAGGGGAAGAAATAAACAGTAACAGCCAACGGGGGAAATGTCCTTAATGCATTTGTAAATTCACTCGTAAATGTTTGTACATTTGGAGAGAAAGGGGAATGCTGCATAACGTTCGGCAATGTGGGCTTCTCTATCGGTCCCCGTGGATGTGCTGGGTTTGTACGACTTGTAACCAGGGCAAAAGAGACATAAAATGGCTGGGAAAACACAGCCAATTAGTCGTTGCATGTAGACTGTACAAACAAGAGAGAGCGACGGAGACACAAATACCCTTCGCGAGTCCCTCTTGCTCATATCCCTGCAACAGGAGCACGAAAAAAGCCAAGCTGCCTCCTAATCAAAGTGCAACCTGCAATCCAGCCAGTGCTCCCATTCGAAAGCCTCCAGGATTTCCTGACGCTCACTAGATTTACCTATTTGCTGTCACTGTAAAATACAAATTGTCTCGCTAATCAGGCAGTTTGCTTTGGACCCGGCCCCAGCTGTACTAGCTCCAAGTTGGATGCTCACTTCTGATCTGCTGCCGCCTACACAGCCATCACTAACTGAGCTTTAATAGGATGAGAAAATTATCTTCTCTTTTATAGTGGGTTCAAATGAGCTACCCAGCTTTGAGCTGACTATAGCTGTGTTTTCCTAATCACCACTTTTTAACAGCAAATCTGAGGACCAAAATGCCTGCCTCCCCCCCTCTTCCAAGAGCCCCAAATCTAAGAATGTAAATAAGGGTAAACTTGAAACACAGAACCAAAATGGGTCAGATTTAGTTTAACTGAGTCATAGTTAAATTTAGGCTCCTTTTATTTGCAAGTGTGCAGTTCTATACAGCATCACTGGGCACAATTAAATGCCTCATTTATTTATTATTTTTATTGTGGTTGTGCCTGAAATCCTCAGCAAAGCCTCCCTGTTCCATTGTGCTGTGTGCTGTAAAAAATGAGATCTGCATTTTGAAGGCTCTCCTTTGCCAGACAGGCTATCCTCTGGGTACCATCCAGGCTAAGTGGCAGCACCTTAAGCAGACAAATATTGTCAGTTGCTCCACACTTTCAAAAATTATGAATCAAAGATGAAAAGCATCAGGAGGCTGAAGGAAAGAAGTCATAAGATTTTCCAAAGGTTGTATCACAGAATCATAGACTTTTCAGGGTTGGAAAGGACTTTCAGAGAGAATCATAGAATCAGTCAGGGTTGCAAGGGATGACAAGGATCATCTAGCTCCAACCCCTCTGCCATGGGCAGGGACACTCTACCCTAGATCAGGCTGGTCAGAGCCTCATCCAGCTGGGCTTTAAACACCTCCAGGGATATAGAGCTATTAGTAACACTAATAAGGTTAAGCACCAGTTACTTATCTATGCAATTTTACTTGTATAGTCAGAATTTCAATAAAAATGTGATGAAAAAGTCCAAGAAACCATTTGCCCTATACTCACCAAGCCCAAGCACGATCACCCAGGGCAGGCTGCAAAGGGATGCATCCATTTGAAAGTCTCCAGAGAAGGAGACTCCACAACCTCTCTGGTCAGCCTGCTGCAATGCTCCATCACCCTCAGAGTAAAGTCCCTCCTCGCGTTGAGGTGGAACTTCCTGTTTTCCAGCTGATACCTATTGTTCCTTGCCAATCACTGGGCACCACCAAAAAGAGCCTGGCACCTGCATCTTGGCACCCACCCCTCACATGTTTATAGACATTAAGATCCCCTCTCAGCCTTCTTGTCTACTTACCATAGAATGAAACAGGTTGGAAGAGACCTCCAAGATCATCCAGTCCAACCTATCACCCAGCCCTAGCCAATCAACTACACCAGGGCACTAAGTGCCCCATACAAGCTTTTCTGGAACACCTTCAGGGACAGTGACTCCACCACCTCTCTGGGCAGCCCATTCCGATGCCAATCACTCTCTCTGGCAATAACTTCCTCCTAACATCCAGCCTAGACCTCCTCAGCACCACTTGAGACTGTGTCCCCTTGTTCTGATGCTGGCTGCCTCGAGAAGAGCCCAACCCCACCTGGCAACAGCCTCCCTTCAGGTAGTTGTAGACAGCAGTTAGGTCTGCCCTGAGCCTCCTCTTCTCCAGGCTGCACACCCCCAGCTCCCTCAGTCTCTCCTCTCAGGGCTGTGCTCCATGCCCCTCACCAGCTTTGTCACCCTTCTCTGAACACTTTCCAGTATCTCAACATCTCTCTTGGTCTGATGAGCCCAGAACTGGACACAGTACTCAAGGTGTGGCCTGACCACTGCTGAGTACAGGAGCAGAATAACCTCCCTTGTCCTGCTGGCCACACTGTTCCTGATCCAGGCCAGGATGCCATAGGCTCTCCTGGCCACACTGCTGGCACATGTTCAGCTATTATCTACCAGTACCCTCAGGTCCCTTTCTGCCTAGCTTATCCTTACTTGTCTCTTAATTTTGAGTGTTCAAACCTACTGAACAAGCTCTAAGAGTATGAAAGTTGGTTTTTTTGGCTTTTTTTTTTTTTTTAATAATGCTCAGATTCTTGAAATATCCCTCAATTTAAGGAATGAAGGCTTAAAACATCAAATATCATCTGGGTTGAAACAAAGCCCTAACAGTTGGCAGCACAACAAATAGTTGTATATGGGACTTGATTTGCCTTGCCCCTCCAGTGACAGAGTGGGGTAGAAAGCTCCCACCCCTCTTGATAAAAATCAATCCTGCAGACTACACGGTGCTCTGACTCCGACCGCAAAGAACACACGTAATCTTACGTGATTCAACAGTGGAAGCAAATGTGATTTATTTTATGCATAAATTCCATACTGTTGTTTCAAACACCGAGGGCATTGGGATCATTACCCTAGAATTGAGGCAATAGAGGAGCTCCATAAGCCTCCAGCAAGCAGCAATGCACCTGCCAAAGATGCCAAGCCCATGCGCTAAGAATGTGTGTCTCATCAACTCTGCTGACCACTTCCTCTCATCTCAGTCTCACACCCAAATAGCCCCTAAAGACAGTTCTCACCGTTGCTTTATGCCTTACACAGCTTACAGCGGGACAAAATGAACACAAACCAAGCACATCCAATCAGGATGGTGAGACTGGGATGGAAATGACCCCCAAAACTGACTGTTTTAAATGAGGGTGGCCCGAGCAGTGGCAAAGGTACACCCAGCACTGCCCTTACACTCAGAGAAATACGAACTGGGTGATTGAACAGGTGTCTTCAACAACCAGCATTGTCATGCAGAGGCAACACAGACGGGTCTCATTAGACAGTAGCTGAGTTCAGCGAGGAATGTGACTTTTCCCACCCAATGTTGAATGAGTGGCCCGAGGGAATTGTGATACTTAGAGGACACCAAGAGCAGCACAGTCCTTAGCCCATCCACCACAATAATGACACTAATTTGAGAATAAGTGAGCGTAAAGCTGATAATAGTTGTCTGTAAAGAACCTTGTATGATGGTAAGATGATATCAGACAATTCTAAGTGACCATGGAAGAATGTATCTAGAAACCAGGACACAAAGTAAGTGAAGCATGAAGAGGGTGTTGAAAATTAATCAGTGAGAAAGATAGGAACGGCAGAGCAAATAGTTCAGTGCCTATTCAGAGAAGATCGGCTCAGTCTTATGCTCTTAACTCACAGCAACTGTGCTCTTCCACTTTAGTTTTAGCCATATTTGTAGAATATCAAATCAAGTCCTTGTTTATGTGTATCCTAAGTGCAGCCACGTAGCCTCAGGTTTATCACGAATATGAGCAGAAAGGACATTTTCCCCGCCAGAAGTTCAGAAAAAGACAAAATCAACTGAAAGGCTCACTCAGCGTGATAACATCTCTCTGATGGCTTAGCTAACACAATGTGTCCCCCTTGCAGGACAGCAGGTACTAACAACATAATAATAATTGCCTGCAAAGGAAATGATGGCTCATGTTTCCAACAACAATCATGCGTTACGATCTTGGATCTACTATTTTCTTCGGGTTTTCCTCTATACACATTCCAGTGCACCTGACAACTGAAGGAAGGACAGTACTGTCCAGCCATTGTGTGGGCAGATGTTGTGTAAGTTTCCACAAAAGACTCTGCCAAGCCTCTCTCTTACTCAGACCTCTGACACCTGCATTATTTGGAAGGATTACTTTCTATATCAGTGAATTTCCTTCAGGGACTGAGACAAGATGAGCAACTGAGAACCTGGCTGCAGAGCAATCCTGAGGAGTAGATAGGGGTGCAATTATCCTCCCCTGCTTAAGGAAACTACAGCAGCCCTGCATTCTGAAAAAAACAAGGGTAGCTCTCTTCATGCATCTCCTAAAGAAGTGGAGATTAACAAAAGTTAAGTATCCTGTCTACAGTTATTTAAAACCAAAACCTGAAAGGCTGCAAGAATGAGCTGTGCTGTAATTGAAATCGTCTGTAACACCAACTGCAAACTTGGCATTTCTGTTCATAAAAGTACTATCAGTAAGTCCACCAGGCTTATCTGTGCCAATTGCCTCACATCCCAGTAGCATGCTCTTTAGGATGCCTTTGACACCTGCAGAGAAATTACATCAAACCTGTAGCAGCAGCATTAGGTAATGCACCAGAGCTCAACGTTCAAAACATCCTGTTCTTTACATAGCCTCTTGTCTCACACAAAAGCAGTTAAAAATAATAGAGCTTGTTTGAGTGCCAGATTTACAAGCTTGTGTTCAGAGACTTTGTAAGGCTCATCTTGCAAGGTTGTTTTGTTGTACCTGTGGGCTGGGAAAGAGGCACAAGAAGGCACAAGAAAGAGGAAAGCTTTGCAATTAGATGCTTGCAAGCTCTCAAGAAAAAATGAAGTAACTTCCACCACTCTGCTTTTATGACAATTAATTTCCTTTTCTGAACAGTAAAATTAGTAAGAAATTAAATTTGTAAGAAGTAACAGAATAGGTATCCTGTAGCTGGACTGGAGATAAAATCATGGAATATTTATATTTGTATTTTGAGATCTGGAGGCTTGGATCAGCTAATTAGTAAGACAGATGCAATTTGCAAAACTTGGATGTTAATCCTGATGCAGATTTGGAGCTCATCAATCTTTTGGAATGTTTAGAGGGGAGAAAGCTTGGCTCCCCTCTCAGATTTCACACTGGAAGGCTCTATCTGGCTTCAGTGATGAAAAGGGGGGGAAAAAAGGAGAAATGTCTCTGTGGAGGCTTCCACAGCCTTGCTACATAACCTGTACATGGTAGAATGTCAGCGTTGCTGTTGGAAAACTATGTGAGCAACACGCCCGTCCTTACTGGAACTGGGGGTCCTATTGTTGCTGAGGGAAATCTGAGCACAGCAATACAACCCACCCGTGCCCTTCTGTCCCTGCCACATTCATGAGTCCTATGACTAATCTCTGCAGTCATGATCCAAAGCTAGACCCAATCACTTTATTCTTAACAGACTTTGCTGTTGTTCATTCTGTTCATGAAACACCGATTTTTCACTGGGAAGCAGCACATTGATACTGTGTTGAACTGGGGATAAAGGGACCTGGCTCAGCAAGTCCATGAAGTCTGCTACCAACTGCTGGCCTTGGAAGCAGTTCTTAGGCACAGGCCATACTTGCAGTTATTCCACTCTAAAAACTGGAAAGGCCTTCACTATTGCTTAGCAAGGTGCTGGGGAAGGGCTAGAGAATAAATCTTATGAGGAGCAGCTGAGGGAGCTGGGAAGGGTAAGTCTGAAAAAGGAGGCTGCCTACAGCTACTGAAAGGATATTGTGGAAAGGCTGCCGCTAGGCTCTTCTCACAGGTAATTGGAGACAGAACAAAGGGAATGGCCTCCAGCTGAGTCTGGGGAAGTTTAGATTGGACATTAGGAAAAAGTTCTTCATGGAGAGAGTGGTCAAGGACTGGAAGGAGCTGCCCAGGGAGGTGGTGGAGTCACCAACCCTGGATGTGTTTAAGGGTCATTTGGATGTGGTGCCTGGGGATATGGTTTAAGGTGAATCTTTTTAAGTAGGGTTCAAGGGTGAACTTGGTGATCCTGAGGGGTTTTGCCAGCCTGGATGTTTCTGTGACTCTTCAAGATCACAGATCAAAAGCAACAGGATAAAACCAAACAAAAATAAAACCCCAAAAGCCCAAAGAGCATTTGTGCCAAAGGAAAACCCCAAAAGCAGTGTTGCAGAACGAAGCACCAGATCCCATGCGAGCTGAATTTCACACTGCAGAGTCTTCAGTTTATACCGGAGGAGATTTGAGCCCAGTTACTTTGTCCAAACACCTACACAGAGTCTATTTGTAACATATCCTTCATAAAGCTCTTCCTCTTACTTCCTGTGGATGGGAATATTGCAAAACGGCACAGAGGAAGTGGAAGTTGAAAACCTTTGCAGAGAACAGATGGAAAATGTGATAGGAAACTGAAAACCAAACATTTTTTGTGTTTTCATATATATTAATTACACTTAACAAAGGTTGACCTCCACTCATATCTTTCTCTCAGTTTTCTGACCACAACATCTCCTTCTGGTGCTGTTATACACTCCAAGGACTTCTACCAATAATAAGAGTAAATGTTCTATTATCCAAGGCAGTAAAAAGTCTTATTTTATGTAAAGGAAATAAGGCAGAATCAATAAAGATACAATCTATTGCCTTAAGTCACTGCAACAAGGCTTCTCAATTTTTTACCTCAATGCTGTCCCCTTTACTCAGGCAGTTTTAACCAAGGTTTTCCCTGCGGGAAATAGTGGATGAACTCCAGAGCTCTGGCAGAATGAACTACAAGTTGTCCCACAAGAATGTCAGGGACTTCATCTCTCCTGGACCTGGGAAAGACCAAACAATATTTACACAGGCCAAACTCAGCCTGAGCTCTGGCATTTGAATGATTCTGGATTATTTTCAATCCATCTCGTTCTATCTTAACAATTTATGTTTTTTTCAAGCAGGTTAAGGTCCAAAGACCTTGCTCAGGCCACTGTAATATCAGTTGATTTTCACACTCTTAGCACCCAGCAGCACACCTGGAAACCAAGAACCCTTGATTTGTGCTGTGAACAGTGAAATGAGTAACCATTTTAAGGTTGTAAACCTGAATTATTCTGCCTGTTTTGGTGTTTTGTAGTTACAGGCCACTAAAGGTCGATGTTGCCCTGTAACTCCTTGCTGATGAACACATTCCTCTGGATGCCTAATTTGGGAGAGATTTCCACTGTGCAGACACTACTTACAGAGAGCAGTTGGGTCTCTAAATCAATTGGATATGCCGTTTAAGGCACATTTTGTAGGGGAGGCTGCCAGAGGAGGGTTTTATTGTTTACCTGCAACGGGGATTCTAAAGCAGCATCACCTCTGAGAAGCCACAGGGTAGCCTGGAATGAAAATGGCCCTGCCATGCAGTCGCCTGGATAATTCAAATGCAATCTAAGGGGCTTTCAGAGGAATCTCTCCACCCCAGGAGGAGGCCGATCAGCAATCTGACCTCCAATAAAAGCAACAGGAGGAAGCTCCCTTTGAAAGGTAGCAGCCAGCAGGATCAGGGCTGTCATTCTGCCCCTGTACTCGGGCCTGGGGAGGCCTTGCCTCGAGCACTCTGCGCCTCTCACTTCAAGAAGGATATTGCGGGGCCAGGGCAGAGCAATGAGATTGAAGAGGGGGCTGGAGAGAAGGCTGTCCGAGGAAAGGCTGAGAGAGGTGGGGGTGTTCAGCCTGGAGGAGACTTAGAGGAGACGTTATCACTCTCTACAGCTACCTAAAAGGAAGCTGTAGTCGGGGGGAGGGGGGTCAGGCTTTTCTCCCAGGCACCTTGTGACAACAGAAGAGGACATGGCCTGAAGCCGCACCAGGGAGGTTAAAGTTGGATATTAGGAAGCACTTCCTCACAGAGAAGATTATCAGACAGTGGAATGGACTGCCCAGGGAGATGGTGGAGTCACCACCTTTGAAGGCCTTTAAGAAAAGATTGGATATGACCCTCAGTGGCATAGCTAAGTTAATGTGGTGGTGTTAGATTATAGGCTGAATTTGATCACCTCAGAGGTCTTTTCCGGCTGCAATGATTCTATGAAAGAAGCAGCTAAACATAAAGGAGTTCAACCTAAGTAAGGAGACCCAACCAGCACCCGTGCATGTTGTTACAGCAACTATCAAGCCTTTGGATTATTGAGCCTTTGTGTTCCCTAACACCGGGGGGCCAACCAGGCCCCCCGGCCTTTAGATCCCCTCCACCATTCACCCAGTGCATGCTAAGGGTACTCACCAGCGACGTCGGGAGGAGGATCCCTCTGCCCAGTTGGGCAAACTTAGGGCTTCTGCCTCTGCTGAGGCCAGTTATAAAGGGGAGTGAGCAGGGAGGGCAAAGTGGTCACAGCTGGGGTGGGACGAGACTCAGCAGCACCCAGGTGCTCTGGGTCTGGGGGACAAAGGGGAGTGAGCAGGGAGGACAAAGTGGTCACAGCTGGGGTGGGAGGAGACTGAAGGGCACCCAGGTGCTCTGGGTCTGGGGGACAAGGTGAAAATGCTGTGTGGGGTGGGGAAAGGGCAGATAGGATGGAAAAGGGAGGAGGGTTGTGCTGAAAGAAGGTGCAGAGGAAAAGGATAAGGATGAAAAGAAGAAGGTGGGGGGAAAGGAAGATGATAAAAAGAGGAAAATGAGGGGAAAGAGGGAGATGGGGAAAATAGGAGAGGGAGAGGAAAGAAGGAGAAGGGGGAGAAGTGAGACAAAATTAAGTCAATAACAACTAGACTGCAGTGTTTGCACTGAGATCAGCCTTTTCATAACCAACCCTTTGTCATTTGTGCTTGGAGTAGAAACCAGACATCTTCAGTGGCTTACTATGTCTGCTGAAGAAGAACAAGTCACACCTAAGAGAAAAAAAATGAAGAAATAAAGAGGAAAACTAAAACTAAAAAAGAAAAGCAAATGCAAATTATTAATATATTTACACAAACTGTGAGATCTTTCAGCAGGTTCTGCATGGGACAGCAGTGTGGCCTTGTGGCCCCAATGGCAGCCTGGGGTGCATCAAGCAAAGTGTGGGCAGCAGGTCTAGGGAGGTTCTTCTCCCCCTCTGCTCTGTCCTGCTGAGACCACACCTGCAGTACTGTGTCCAGTTTGGGGCTCCCCAGTCTGAGTGAGAGGGACCTGCTGGAGAGAGTGCAATGGAGAGCCACAAAGATGACTGGGGGTCTTGAGCATCTGCCCTATGAAGAGAGACTGAGAACCCTGGGGCTGTTTATTCTGGAGAAGAGAAGGCTGAGAGGGGATCTGATCAGTGTCTATAAGTATCTGAGGGGTGGGTGTCAAGTGGATGGGGCCAATCTCTTTTTGCATGTGTACAGTTATAAGCCAAGAATAATGGATACAAACTGGAACACAGAAGGTTTCACCTCAGCACGAGGAGAAACTTCTTTACAGTGAGGGTGACAGAGCACTGAGGCAGGCTGCCCAGGAGAGTTGTGGAGTCTCCTCCTCTGGAGACTTTCAAAACCCACCTGAATGCATTCCTGTGTGGACTACCCTGTGTGATCCTGCTTTTGGTGGGGTAGGGAGTTGGACTCGATGATCTCTTGAGGTCCTTTCCAACCTCTAAAGTTCTGTGATTCTGTGAAACTTTTTCCTTTGAAAAGCATTCTGAGGTGCTGTCTGCTGATACAGTGCAGACTTCTCTTCTGAGGTCCAGACAAGTCTGTGTTACTGATTACACCAATATACCTCATGTGGTTCTCACTGCCCTTATCTTAGAATGGGAAAAGTCAAGGAGAGCAAGCGAAAAACAAAACAGAACCCTACCTAACGGAGAGGTTTAGCATTAGAAGTGTGCTAAATGGACCCAGAGAGATCTCCCTGCATATATATGATGTTTAGGAATTGTACTGTTATATTGCTCTCTGGAAACAATGAGGCTGTCAACACAAAAAATAGCAAAGTGAGTCTGTAAAGCTGGTGGATACATGTACAAACAGGTAACCTCACTTCCAATTACTCACTGTGTGTGCAAAAGGAGCATCTGTACCTAAAGATGTACATGAGCCCATCATGTTCAATAAAGGCAAATACTAAGGTCTGAATCTAGGATAGTCTAGAGGCCAATTGATTGGAAAGCAGCTTTGAAAAAAGGACCTGGGGCTCCTGGAGGACAAACTGAATATGATTCAGCATTGTGCCTCTGCAGCATTAAAAGCCAACCTCATACTGTGCAGTTTTATTAAGAAAACATCCAGAAAGTCAAGGAAATTATTATTCTCCTCTATTCAGCACTTGTGAGACCACATCTGGAGTACTGCATCCAAGCCTGGGACTCTTACAAACTGGAGCAAGCAAAGCTGAGGGCCACCAAGGCGGACAAAGGGCTGGAGTACGTGACTTGAGAGGACAGCTGAGCAAGCTGGCTTGGTTTGGCCTGGAAAGCAGAGAGCCAAAGGAGAAGGTCTCACCATCACTGTCACAAGCTAAATTATTCAAGGAATTTATAACAGTACACAGAAGTTTGCCTGTTGCCAGGACTAACCTGTCCTCCACCTCGCAACACAAACACAGTAAGTGCATTCTCTGTGACTTTGCCATTTGTGGGACAAAGAGCCCCACCGCTGGGGCAGAGCAAGGCTAAAGGCCTGGAGTGAAGCCACCGGCACGCCTCAAGCAAACCAGAGCAGTGCAATAAACTAACCAAATCCATCCAAACTGCAGCAAAAATTCCCATGACTCAACCGCCTCTGTAGCCTCTCAGCTCTACCTCCCACCCCACAGCCCTACCTGACACCAGAGCTCAAGCTGCCGGATACTTCAGCCCAAACACTGTGGTTGCACAGACCCCTCCAACCCTCAGGCCCAGACCCATGAATCCTGCTCCGATCTGCTCCTGAGAATGTATTTTTGGGTCAGAATTTCAGTTGTCTATATTTGGAAAGTCTCACCCACAGTCTTTAACTGACTAAAGGAAGCCAAAGAAAATGCCAGATGTGGTAGTTACCAAAGCTGAAATCCTCCCTCGGTACGACTGTTCCTTATGCATTTGTGCACTGTATACGTGCCTACCAAACTTCTAGGAACTCAGTCTGCTCCTTATTCCCTTTACAGGGAAGGGATGAGAAAGACTTTGTTCCTGCAGAATTCCCCTGCAGAATACTGCAGAGTACATCATTAATAAAGGATTTCTCTCTTTATTTGTTTCACCCAGAGCAGCTGGTCAGTCGTATCTCTCTGGGGCCTGTCAGCTAATACTTAGTATTTCATAAGCTGAACAGTTTTGAATAGTACTGTCTTGTCCCTTCCGTTTGTATTACATTACATGGCAGTAAGCAATTAGGTTTGCCTTACACTGTAGAAATTTAAGGGGAAAGAAATATTTACAAAACATTAGAAAAGCATTGAGCAGAACTGACAGTTAGAGAAGTGCTGATAAACCTTTATATAAGAGGCTGTGTTTCATACTGGTAAAGGAGAAGGCTAAGAATAAATCTGAGTCATGCTCATGTGAGGTAGAACTGAATGACAAGCAAGGAAAATGTAGGAAAAGCAACAATTAGCTTTTCTTTCCCCACAGATCTCGAAGCACTGCAGTGCCACTGAACTCAACAGGAATCTATTAGTGATTACAGTGAGAAATGCTGGCCCACTAGTCTCATTTGCACAGTTGGAGAAACTGAGACACAAAAATGTTTCAATGAGTTGCAGGATGTCATCCAGCACATGGCAGAGCTGGGAATAGTGCTCAGCTCCACCGGAGGCCAGGCCATGTGTCATCCATGGCACCACTTTCTCATGCTAGGAGGCAGCAACAGAGCACAAATGTCAGAGATTTTGTTCAATGAGAACAGGAGATGGAGAGATCTGGAAGCTCACCTCTGAAGTACAGGAGTGCCAGGCTTAAAGTTTGAGTGCTACATCCAGTGCACAACTGCTGGCACCAAAACACAAACATGTCGTTGTTCACATGCAGGCTATTAAGAAAAGAGCCAATTAGGAAGGGTCACATGCAGAAAAGAGAGGAGGGGGAAATCCATTTATTTTAAAAACAGACACATAGCAATGCAGATTCTGTACACACTGAGTCAGAAAGCAACTCTGCAAATCATAATCAAATGTGATTTAAACAGTGTTTCAGCTAAAGAGGCTGAATCAGTTGGTTGATATAAAGGAATCTTAGCAAGGGAGCTTACTTTCTATCATACTACCAGACTTTCTTTGGGTTTTTTAAACAGATCACTTCTCTTCTGCTTGAAACAGGTGATACTGGGCTTTTTTTAATAGAAGACATAACTTGTGCCACAGTTATTTATGTCTCACCACTGTGTGTGTGGCATATCACTTTACTCTTGAGACAGATGCACTGACTTTGCAGCTTATTGTAATCATTTTAAATGATGGATATGAACCCATTTTCGTGGCAAATACTCTTTGACAGTTGCCTCTCCCTATGGTCACTGCTGCACATGATTTGGTATTAGCCTCCCAGGAGGATCAGAACCTAGGAGGTTCTGCATCCTCAGAAGAACACATGAGGTGGAATTAAAAGGTGTCAATGGATTATTGTCTTGCTGAGTGGTTTCAGCCCACAGACCCAGAATATTTCAGGCTGTCAAATGGTCATAGTTAAATTTTCCAAACACATCATGCCAGCCTCAGGTAGAGTCCCCTTCCTTTGGCCAGCAGGTCATGCCCCTGGTAGGAGTCCCCTGGAGAGAAAAGAGGCAGTTGTTGAGAATGCTATCAGTGCTTGGAAGCAGGCATATGACTGCTGTGCAGCTGATGCCTGTGCTTGCTTACTGGTGACTACCTGAGCAGCATTGTCACAGCTGGAAGACACTTCAAGGATCATCACCTCACACTAGACCAGGTTGCTCAGAGCCCCATCCAGCCTGGCCTTAAAAACTTCCAGGGATGGGATTTCCACCACCTCCCTGGGCAACCTTCTTTCCAGAAGGTTTCAAATCACTTAACAAAGCCAACTGCTACACATTATTATTTTGTGAAAAGGAAGGCACCAGTTACAGCCATGACTACTGAGGTGGTCACTGATTTCAGATTTAAATTGAAGGACACTGGAAATAATTTACATGTTACCTTGCATGAAGGCAGAATATGAATAGCAGAGCAGCAAAAAAGGTTGTAGGATTTGTATCTTATTGTTCAGCAACCTTTGCAATAGGCCACACCATGATTCAGGGGCAGAAAGTCTCTGTTCTTCAATTCACCTTAAGCCTTCTGATTTTGTTGCTTTAGTACAAACCAACTCTATGATTTAATTTCATGACTGCTATTGGGACATAAATTTTACTGAAGCTTCAGACTTCGAGCACTTCAAATTTTCCCCCTGATTTTAACCTTTTAAATCTTGTAAATAAATTTGCAACTTTGACATTACAGTTCTTCAGCAAACAGTTTCTTCTTAATGACATTTCAACCATTACCCTGTTCCCACCTACCAGGAGCTTCACTTCAGGACCAGGTTTGACTTTTATTGTTTTGTTGTGGTCTTTGGATTTGTTTGTTTGTCTGTTTGTTTAACAAAACCTTGCCATTATGCAGCTGTGTAATATATCACAATAGAGAGTGAAAAATACTTCGTAGCTGAAGCTGAACACAAGGCGAGTTAGTGGGATGAAGTGAAGGTGATGACACTTCCTTTTTTTTTAACTCAGAAAGTCATGAGATGTTTTAAACAATGTGTTTCACACAAACACAAGAAGAAATCCTTTATTTTTTTTCCCTAAAGAGACTCTGGTGCAAAATTTATTCCCACTGGAGAACACACAAACACCCAACAGAAATAATTCTAACCTCTATTTAATGACTTCATGAATGTGCACAAAGTGGGAGAGCATTTATGATTCTAAAATCCAGGTGAAATTAGTTACATTCCAGTTTGAAGTTAGTTAATCCTGCACTAAAATCCTCTCTGCTGCGGGTGGCTGCTAGAAATGAAGGAGTTAAAATGAAGAGCAGTGAAAAAGAGCAAAGCATATGTTATATGCAGCACGTTCCTTGCTCGCTGGCCTTCCCCTGGGCCGGTGAAGGTTGGGAACCACTTCTGTAAAGGAAATGTATATGGTGTCAAGTTATAGACAGTCCTGTGTGTTAGCTCCATCTCTGCAACTGATTAGCCCCAGAATGACTTTGGCCTCACATAGTTTCTTACAAACATTATTCAGTCAGGCTTCAAAACTTGAGGAGGCAACAATGTTATTCCCAGTTTGCAGATGAGTTATAAATGCAACAGCTACTGCAAAGGGACACATTAAATGTGCGTCAGGAACCGGAATAAAATCCAGTTCCCCAACCCTTGCCCACTTAACCATAATGTCCACAGTCTAAACCACTTAGATAAAAAATAGAACAGTAAGCTCCTACACTGAAACCATGTCCCCTGAAGCCATTTCTGATGCCTAACTAACCATTGTGATTCTAAGAGCTGCTGTGCACCTGCAGCTTCCAAATATTTTCCAGAGGTCATCCACCTATCTTCATGTTTCTTAAGCCTCAGCTTCTTAAGTCTTTCAAAACATGGAAAGAACAGCTATCTGTCTGCCACTCTTCCTGCCCACTGAGGTCAACGAGAGACTTCTCTTTGACTTTGGTGGCTACAAAGCTTCCCTCCCATATTCTTTTGCTTCAGTTTTGGAGAGCATTTCTCTCAGGGTGGGTAAATCTCTGCTTGGAGAGAAACTGCTGTGTTGAGAAGCACTATCTAATCACTGCCACCCATGCACCACACAATACAAACAATAAAAATTATGAGCAAATAAAACAGCACAAAACTAAAGAATTAAGAAAACAGCACAAAAATCATCCACACAGCAATGGCTGGAAATTCATCTTGGAAGGCTTAACTGTTCCTGTGGCACAGAAGCTAGGAGTGATTGTTCTGTGCCGTGATGGTGTTGCCCAATAACCCATTCTGTCTAAACTAACAGAGCTGGCTAAATTATCCTGCCTTGTGTTCTCTTTTAATTAATTGTTTAGTTTAAAGAGAGGATAAAAGAGGCTGGCTGGAATCCAAACTCAACTGCCTGCTGCTATGACAAAAAAGTCCTGATCAGAATATTTCCCTGCAGAATGAAATGTGTATCTCCTGGGCTTTTAGCAACAGCCACACAAGTTTACATTGCTGTCGCTAATACGATTCTGTCCTCCGAACCATTAACAGTTCCTTGATCCCTTCTCTTACGCCTGCCCCCTTTATCTTACTTATTGAAACTGGTAATACAAACAGCATTTCTTCACCTACTGTCTATTTGAATGGTTGATTGGCTGGGCAGTGGCACTAGCACGAGGTTTCGGGGCGTTTCCTCTGCACAGCAGTGGTGCTTCAGTCGCGTGTGGGCACTGTCAGACCCCAGCTATCATTTAGGAGCATCAGGGGCAACTCGGGGAGGCAGATGCTGGGCCAGTGTAAACGAGCACACCACAATGTGACCCCAGGAGTGCCAGGCAGATCTGCACAAGGCTGAGGATCTGGCCGTGGGACTGCTTCCAGCTAAAATCACATTCTTCTCCCACCACTCGCTGGAAAATTAGAGACTGCAGATCTTTCTAAACATGCTTATGGATGTAGAAAACCCTTCCATAAAATCGAGGGGGGCCAGAGGGTTCTTCTGCAAGGCAGTATAGGATGGGATTGCAAGTGCCAGCACTTTTGCCCCCTCGTTGTCACATTCCTTTCCCAGGCCCGGCCGATGAGGCAGCTTGTGAGCTGCTGTGGCTGGGAATGATCACATTGCTGAACAGGGACGGGAAAGGCAGTGTGGTTTCCTGAAAGGTTTCCAGCAAGTACATGGGAATGGAGCTCTTGAAAGAGACATAGAGCTGGAAGCACTTCCCTTCTGAGAAACACTTCCAACCCACTCCCCGGGCCAAATGTAATAACAGCTCTGACATTACTCTTTCAAAGGGGGAAAAAGTCATTCTTCCAGCTCGCTGCTGGGATTTCTCCCTTTTGGAGCCACACCTTCTCTGAGACCTGGAAGTCATGTGGGTTAACATGCAAGCCTGCTCACAAGGGATGCTTCTTGGGCACAGCTTTACCACCACTTATCACCACGTCTGTCTGGAGGTGCCAGGAATACCTTTGGGAACAAAAAAACGAGCTTAATGATCTGTTCTTCTCCTTGGGCCCCTCCTTATATCTCATTATTTACATGGAATATATTGCCACAAATAGTCTGCTGTACGAAAACCCCCTTCCTACTGTCAGTCATGAGCCAGTATCTGCACAGGATGGAAAATTCTGGTGAAAGCCCAGATAATTTGCCATTTGATGTGGTAAATGTTACGTTTGGTAGGATCCTACCACGACTGCCAAGCTTCACCACTTCATACACCACACTGCACAATGGAGTCAGAGAAATTATTTGGGAGATTTCTATAAATAAGCCTACTGAAAGACATGTTAACTGCTCCTTACGAGTGAACACCACCAGAGTTGAGCTAAATATTCAGACTATCACTAGAAGGGTTAGGAAATAACGTATGAGGGAAGAAATGAAGCAGCAAAAGCAGCAAGAAACCCAGTTTCTGCTTCACAGTCCAAGAATATGCTGGAATATGCACAGAGGAGTTACAAAACAAGTGCTGTTGATGGTATGAAGGGGAAAATAAAGCCATTAGAAACAGTATAAATTGTACTGGCATGAAAAATACCTCTTCCCAGACTTGATTCTAGAAAAAAAAAAAGGAAAAAAGAAAAGGGGGGGGGAAAGGATGGCATTAATTCAGCAGCCTCTGTTTCTAAATAGGTTCACTTAATTTGGTAGGATTTTTGTTTAGATAAGGCCTCAGACTCACTGACTCTCTGGAACCCCCTCTTAGTCTTACCTCTAACCACTTTTTCCAACCCATGGCAGGGAAAAATGTACCACAGGAGGCAGAGCCAGACACCAGTAGTATCCTAAGAGCCTCAACCAAGAGTGTCTCAGCAAACACAGGGCCAGATTCCACCCCTGCTCACAGTGAGCGATTCACTTGATTGGGACTACTTCAAGAGGCAACTTTACAGCTGCCAGCTTACTGCCACCTGACAGCCATCGGCCTGCAGTGCCTAAGCTGCTGTAAAACATGAGTCAGTCAATGAATTACGTGGGGTTTGGAAAATAAGAGTAGTTTAGAACATTCTATTCACATTTCTGTGTATAGATCATTAAACCTCATGGCTATTTTGTTGGAGTTATTATTATTTGGTTTATTTTAGCTAGGTATGTAAAAGGAATAAAACCACAAAAGTTCATACCAGCATCAGGGAAATGTAAAAGGCCTCTTTTTTTTTTCTCTGGGTTATGTCCATATTCTGAGTAAAGGCAGGAAGATCTTTTGACTTCTGAGAAATTACAAACTTAACTATACAGCCCCAAACTGAGATCATACTTCTTTTAAAATTCGAACCACAGAGGATGTTTTAACAGGTAATGGCTACTTTTAGCTGATGTTCCAAGTTCAGGTAACAATTGAGAGACCAGTTTGTAGAATCTTAGAATCAACCAGGTTGGAAGAGACCAAGATCATTCAGTCCAACCTAGCACCCAGCCCTATCCAGTCAACCAGACCATGGCACTAAGTGCCCCATACAAGCTTTTCTTGAACACCTCCAGAGACAGTGACTCCACCACCTCCCTGGGCAGCCCACTCCAATGCCAATCACTCTCTCTGCCAACAACTTCCTCCTAACATCCAGCCTAGACCTCCCCCAGCACAACTTGAGACTTGTTTCCATAGTGCATCTAGGTCTGTAGCTAACTCAAACATCCTTACACTTCACAGCCTCATTTCCATGTTTTTTTCTTTTTCCATTTGACTCTTCCAGTCAAATAGAAACAGCCAAGAAATCAAAGATTCATAGTGGCATATAGAAAATACCACTTAAAACATGAAGCAGCAAGAAGACACCAGAACTCAGACTGCTGAACACCTTTACTTGTGAACACAGTCATGATTTAGAACACACTGAGTCTCAGTGTGTATCCTTCAAGGAAACAAATTCAACAGGTTCTTTCAGAACAAGCTCAGCACAGAGGTCTCCACAATAAGCCAGTTGTGAACACAGTGCTTTAATGAAGCAGGAAGTGGAATTTGTGTCAGTGACATCTTTGCTCTTCCCATTCAACACCAAGTTAATAATATACAGACGTGGGACTAGAAACAGGATTCCTGCCCCGCAACAGAGTGCCCTAAGCACTAAGCAACAAAGTCACACTGCTTTTTGCTCCCTCTGGTTCAATTAATCTTGTGGGTCTTGCAAGCAACTGACAGTGGCACACATGGAAAACAGCTCCAGGGCATTCTGTCTCATCCTTGGTAGATAGACAACTTTTTAGGGGAAGAGCCTAAGAAAGAATTTGATTCCTAATTCTCCCTCCATGCATAAGAAGACAGATCCTATGTCTCTCTCATGCAGACAAGCACTCTAACCTGCAAGCTTTTCTCTGGTTACACTGTGGAAGACCAATTGACTGCTTCCTTTTGCATGCTTCAAATAAGATGCTGAACTCTGGATCCCTCCCTGAAGGTGTTAAAGCCAGGTTGGATGAGGCCTTGAGCGACCTGTTCTAGTGGGAGGTGTCCCTGCCTATGGCAGGGAGCTGGAACTGGATGATCTTTGAGGTCCCTTCCAACCTAAACCATTCTGGGATTCCATGATCATGGCTAGGTAGAGCCTACCTTTCTGCAAACCCTGCTGAGGCCTGGTGATGGCTCTGACTTCAGGCACATCCTGGCTAAAGTTCAGTGCTGCCTCCAGGCCGGCTCTAGACAGCTGGCTACTTGTGTGAGGGTGGTTCCGACTCACCCTTATGAATCACCACTTCTTGGTGTACAGTCTGCTGCACTGAGACTGATGGTGTCCCATCTGGTGAGAAGATTGCTGAGCTCATGAGACAATTAACAACGCAACAGTCACAGCCTGCTGTGGGGCAGCAAGTGCTGCTTGCCTTGCATTTGGAGTGACTCCATTCCCCGTGAAAAGGCACTGGAACAGCAGGTTATTGGTGTCCTCTGGTTTATTAGTGTGACGGTCCTCATCTACGTCAACAAGAGATTTACATGGCAGGCCAGCATGACACTGACAGTCTGAATCACCAGCAGCCCCATCTGGTTTTTTGCAGGGTCTCATAAAACCAGCATGTGTGCCCATCAACTCAGAAATGCCAGCAGCGCCATGGAGGAAGTTGCCACTCAGGCGGAGTTACCTTCATGTGATCTTCAGGGTTGCACAGTTGAAGATAATTTTCGTCAGACCAGGCTCAAAAATTCTGACAGTGCAGCCTGCACATGAACCAGAGGAAGGGAACCTAGAGACCAAGCCATCAACAATCATAAAGTGCAAGATAAAGTGACCAAGCAGCAACTAACTTAATCAAGTTGAGGAAATTAAGGTCCCACACTTTGATTTTGCACTTGAGTATTTGCTAGCATCCTCTATAGTTCTGCTTCAGCTCCCACCACACTTTTCAGCAAATACTCCATAGAAGCCTCACTGTTCTCCATCCTTGAGCTTAACACTGTGCTCCTTGGTGAACTGATGTGGTATCCCTGCTGGGTGTGCTGGTCCTGAAACTCCAGTTAAGAAAAAAGATGAGAAAAAACAGCCACCAAACCCAGCAGAAATCTGGCAGAAATCATTCTGAAATGCTCCTATCATCTATGCTGCTCCCTGCCAACTCTCCCCACCCTCCACTGTCATTTTCTCCTCTCTTTTATAAGAGGAAATGGATGCTAAATCAGCAGGTCAGGTTTGCTCCTCTACAGAACAATTACTGACAATACACCTTCCCCCCTTTGTTATAAATTACTTTAGTGTGTAATTCAGCCAAATGAGAAGACAGGCACCACTTGCAGACAGTGTCTCCATCCCTTTGTGTAAGGCCAGGACTAGCTGTGTTCACCAGCCTAGAGGGCTGCAAAACAACAGCTTATTCCTTCCACTCTGGCCATATCCTTCTGCTGCTTTCTTCATCCCCAGGATGAAGTGTTGGCAGACAAAGGAAGGATGAGACTTCAGTCTTTCAGATGCCAAGAACTAGATCCTAGCTTCCAGTTATTCCACAGATTAGAGTTTTTTTCTTGTGAGGCTGGCCCAAAAATTTAAAATACTGAGCACTATTTCCTACTTCTACACCAAATTATATTTGACTTAAAAAATATGAATGCCTTTGGACACTGTCCTCAGGTTTTTTCAGCTATGTGAAACATGCCCTGTTAAGGCATTCTAGCAGTGCACAATCACCTACAGCACAATGCCTGACTCCACAGGCTTCACTTGCCTTAATGTCTACATGGAAAAGTGCTGTCCTTTCCCAGAGGCTCTGTGCTGCGTTACACAAGCAAGGCCTGTAGGTGTTACTTTTGTTTCCTTAAGGTATTCTGGAAGGCTTGGATGTACTCTCCTTGCAGGGAGAGGACAGAGCTAGATGCGAGCAGGACTCACCAACACCCGGGCACATAGCAAAGTCCTGATAGGAAGGGAGAGCAATGGAGGACTCCCTCAGGAACACATGCACAAGGGACTGGGAGTGAAGACCTTGCCCCTGGAAGTCATACAAAGCCCTGGGCAAGGGAAACAGCCTTCCAGCCCATCTGACAGGCTTGGCAGGCAGGCAGCTCACTGGGAGTCAAGCGTGCCTTACCAAAATCCTGATACCTCAGCTTTGCAAAGGATAGGAAACAACAAGAGAAGTTTCTCTGGCCATGGCTCTCTACAGATGTCTTGTCAGATCTCCGTGCCAGCAGCGTTTGGCTCTAGGCTTTGCACAATGCACTCAAGAACACATGCTCCCTGTTCTTCCTGGGCAGCCTCCAAGTCAAGTGCAAAGGCTCCTGGGCACATGGTCTGGATGGAATAGCACAGAGGTCCTCTTAAAGCCTACCTCCTGACAGAAAAGGAAAGCAAAAGAGATGTTCTACTCTCTCCTGCCTTGTGGAGCCTCATTTACTCCAAGGCCTTGAGCAGAGGAGCCACCACGGCGGCTGCGGTGCTGTCCGCAGGACACGGAAGACAGCGCAGAAGGTGGAAGAAATTTGCCACAGGGCTCAAGGTCGATCTCCAGCTCCTGCCAGCTCTTCCAGCTGTTTCGCTCCACATCCGACTGTTTGAAACTTCTCAGCAGGCTGAAGAGATGAATTTCACACATCCTAGGGATACCCAGTGCTGTGGATGTGGCAGCCAGGGCCCTGACTGACAGCACGGGAATTATCTATCTGTGCCAAATAACTACCTGCGCTAATTAGGAACATTTGGGACATACCTTTCCACTTGGAACAGATCACGAGAGCGTGTCCAGCTCCCAGGTGAACTCACACACTGCAGGCAGTGGTGTGTTCAGATTTCACATCCTGTCCTTCTGAATCATTTCAGAATTTAGACAAATTTAAAGGCCATTGTTACTTCCAGTTCGTTTGAGAGAGCAAGTCTGAGGTTCACAGCTGACCTCATCTTTACACACATGCTGTGTGATTTTAACTCCCTCATGACTTTCCCTGCTTTAGATTCTATTATATTAAAAAAAATGTTCATCATTCAGTGATTTATTACAAAATGAAACTCTAAAGGCCAGTTCCACAGTTGATATAATCAATGTAGCTGTGCTGAAGCCTTTGACTGATCACTAACTTACATGAGTGAGCGGTATTGTAGTATCAAGGGGTTTACAAAGCTCTCTTTTATTTTTGTTCCTGCCTGGCTGAACTGGTGTGGGGAGTGTGCTAGTTTGAGCCTAGCTGGGATATTTTGGTGAGAAGAATTAGGTGATAGGCTGTGAAAAGGAAACAGTCTACTGCACTCATAGGCTTGCTGAGATGTAGAAAAACAAGAACACTGCTTGTATATTGTGCTAAGCTGTAATTATAAAGCTCATTCTTTAATTTCCAGCCACTGAGTCTAGCCTGGGTGATTTTTCTTAAGTGGGGGAGGAGGGGGCAAGTAACATCCAACCCATCACAGTGTCATTGCATATGTTATCAGAAAGTTCAGCAGCAAGGAATCGCAGAGAACACAGCAATAGATGGAACATAAATATAGATAACAGAGTTGCTCTTTGGCTTTGGCTGCTTCCCTTCTCTCTCTCTCTAACCTGCCATCTGTGTAACTAATCCTTCTGCTTCCTAACCCTCCTGGCCAATCCTCCAAACTCACTCTGAATGTGAGGCAAAGTCTGGGATAAGGTAGAGGGGTGGGAAGAAGGTGGAAAGGTGGCTGAGAGCCCCTCCTGGGGTCTCTGGTTTCTGGGAGAGGTGTTGTGTTCCTATATTACTTTTTAAACTTGTATATTTCTGTCTATAGCTGTAAATATTGTAAATATCTGCTTGTATATTGTGCTAAGCTGTAAATAGAAAGCTTCATTCTTTAATTTCCAGATTGGCTGAGTCTAGTCTGGGTGATTTTCTTAAGTGTAGGGGAGCAGGTAACACCCAAACCATCACAGGGAAGAAGCAGTGTCACTGCTCTTTGGCAAGACTCCTTCAGCTTCCTATCTGTTCTCATAAAGCTCCCAGTTAAGTTTTTGCAAAGTCAAGACATTCAGTTAGTGTGGTTTCAATATGCAGCTCAGCCTATAGATGTTCAGCTGAAGAAAACCACCAATTGCAATTCTCTAGCAGCTCAGCCATCAGCAGTGGTGTAAACCAAGCAGCCTTTCCTCCATCAGCAGCCTCAATTCCCCAGAGCACCATTTCCAGATGGGGAAACTGCCTTCTCAGACACCTGTTACATCTCATAATATCAGATAGCACAACGTCTGTAATTCTACCTCAGACTCATCCTACAGCGCTGTGAGTCACACTACATGTTTCATGTACCCAGTGGACTAAAGCAAACAAACAGCAACTATTTGTATTCTCATTTATGCCACAGCTTATAATAAACCCCTTTGGAAACACTTCCGAACAGGTAGCAGCTGGCACACAGGTTTTGCCAAGGATTTAAACTAGTCTTTACCTGTTGCAGCTGTTGGGAAATTTCTAGCTGTTGCTAGAAGTGTACTTGTACCTGCTTGCTGGGGTTGGGAGTGTGAGCAGGTGTTTGCAAACCACAGCTATTATTGCTACCCCTGCTTAGCCTCAACAGTAATCGCCCTAGCAATGCCTGGTACCTGCAGTATCTTGCTGCGAAGATTCTTCTTCAGTTTGTCTTACACCAGTGATCAGAACTGCTCTGAGCTACAGGAGCCTCTCCAGCTAATTTCTGTGTGCAGCACAATGCTCCTCGCCCCAAAGGCCCTTTAAGATTTGACCCCTTCCCACTGTTTTTCCTGCTGTCAGCCAGGACAGCAGAAGAAGAGGTGGTATGAAAAGCCCAGCGATCCTCAATCAGCCCTTTGTCTTTCACGACCAGCTTTTTATCCAGGGGCAACAGTCTTTTTCCATTACCAGTAAAAATGAACCCCCCAGTAGGGGTGATGAAGAAACAATAAAAGTAATCATTAAGCAGGCCTGCTGAGAAGTGAATTCCAGTCCCAGGTCAGATCTAATTGCATTCTGACACTGAAGCAATGGCCTGGTCATTTATATTAGCAATGTCATGTTTCTTTTTATTTATTTGTCTCCGTTCTGCTCTCTGTCCCCATAAAGAAAGAAATATAAACATGTAGATCAATGCAAAGATGTATGCAGAGATGAAAATACACACAGTGTCCTGTGGTCTACTTTACAAGTTTTTAAAGGCCCTCTTTTTTTAGCCAAGATCAATCGCTGAAAAACTCAAACCAAACACAGCTTCTTGAAAAATGATGAGCAACTGCAAAAGAGAGATGTAGTAAAAACCGTCCTAGTGTCATGGCCTGTTACCAAGGAAAACCATGGACACAGGGGAGGAAAGGCAAATTTAACCATGCGTATAAGCAGGTAAGATTCATAGGCATAGTTGTGATTTCTGAAACTAAGGAGACTCAGATACCTGCCTTGGAGTCATGAGAGAAATACTTTGGGAGCTGCATGGCAGAGCATGCGTGCACGTGGCACCCACACACATCCATAGACACATTCCTGAAAATATCACTATCTCTAGGTCCCTTTCCTCCCTTGCCACCTTCCTGCTTTCCCCATTAATGATGTTTTGCCCCAGCCCGTATCCTTAGCCTCCTCCCCCACTGTTTTCTTGCCCAGACTCCCAGCCAGTCTCTCAGCCTGAGACTCTTCCTTCGAGAATCTAAACAAGATGCCTTTGCATCTGACTGAACACAATGGGCCTCTCTTCAAAGCCAGGCAACATTTTTCCTATCATTGTTTGCAGGGGAAGAGTCACTCTGCACTCTGTTCAGATATTATGGTCACACAAGCCTCATTAGCTTAGGGGTAGATTTGCTGTCATAAGAGGGTTGATACAACTAATGATTGCTTAATCCCCTCCTAGATCCCTCAGCATTTGTAACAAGTTTTGTAATTGCTTTTTAAATAAAATGCCCTGACCTTGGAAACTCACTTGCAAGTCAGCTCAATCCTCTGGCTTTCTTCCCTTCGTATAGCATTTATGACCTCTCCTATCTGGATATCAAGCCCTTTCTCAGAACTGAAGTATCTTAGCCCAATTCCCTTGATGCTATCCAGAGCTAAAAGCCCTCAACATGTGCTTTGGATCTGATCCCTACCTGGCTGCTGCACTCAGAGGGGCGTTGATCAAATCTAGTAACAAAAATCAGGGCCCAGAAAATGCATTTGTAGAAGCTGAAGTTGTTCCATCTAGTTGCAAGCAGGTTTTCACAACTCATTTACTAAAGAAAACCTCCTTATCAGGTGAGGATGTGACTAACTTCCACCCAGATTTCATGTTGTGGTTCTTATTGAAAACACTTGAAAAGATTTTTCCTTTATCCATGGAATCAAGTTTGAAAACTGGCTTTATTGAAAGCCACAGCATGGCACAGTGACAATTTTGCCTCCTATTTGCCATGTACTTTGTGATCTAGGGTTAGCTGAGCTATGCTTGCCCTGCTGGCACAGGACTAAAGCAGGCCAGCACAGGTAAGCCACAGCTAGTTTTTTGTGTTAAGCTCCATGCCACTATGACACAGTGGTACGAGTATCCAAGGTTGGTATTTTAACAACTCATTTATTCCCACTAATTTCCAAACTTCTAAACATTAATCACTGTCAAGCCAGACACTGACATATTCCCTGTTGCATTTATGTGCCCACACTGACTTTTTTCAGTCACCTATGCTGAATCTCTAACATCACTCAGGGGTGCCTGGCTGAAAACCCCAGTGATGCTCTGGAACATTCCAGCCCTTTCTGTGCAGACGTGTTGTAAAAGCCAAGCTAATGCTTGGGTTCTGCCTCCATCTCCGCTGCTGAATTCCTGGGCGTATCTGAACAAACCACACAGCTTGTGCCTCCATTTCAGTCTCTCCTCTGATATATAGACTCTGATATATATAAGGGACTTCTCTACTTCCCTAGGGTATTCTGTGGATTAACAAACACAGGGTAAGCTGAATCAATATGTAACAAGGTGGAAAGGACAGGGACTTACATCTAGAACTATCAACCTAATCAGGACCTAAATCACATTAAAGGTTACAGGGATTTCATTCCCAAGAAGGTGAGCATCTAAAACAGCCAGAGCATTACAGATGTGACTGAAACACAATTAACTAGTAAATATTGTTACAGTAATATTTCAGCACTTTGCTTTCCAAGACTGAAAAAATGTTTTGGTAAACTCTATTAAGACTCAGCTCATGAAACACAGCCTCTGCAGTGCACAGCAAGAGATGCATAATGGTGTGCAGCAACATGACCCAACAGATTAGCACAGGAAAGAGAGGAAAATAGCACATCCAACCTGCAAGTTCAGAGGGAATTGGGTAAACAGAAGGATCTCAGGTGGAACTAGGATTAGGGCAACTTGAAGTACATTTAGTCTGCTGCCAGAAGAACGATTACAGAACTTAAGACCAGTAATTGTGAAGAAGCTTTTTAATACCTTTTCCAAGCAATACTACCCACATCAGCAGTGTTCCTTCCCTCTGTCCTATTGAGACATGAGGACTGACTCAGGTGAGGATGTGCCACCTACAGAGGAACTACTGCTGACTGCAAGGCTCAAGGGCTGCAAGAACTACCCCAGCCCCACCAAAGCATCCAAACAGCTCTAGTGAGAGGCCCTTGCACAAGGCACTTCACAGGATCCTCTCTCTTCTCAATATTGACCTTCCCAGATCTTTTTATTCTCCCATAGTCTCACATATCTCAAAACGTAGAATAGAATGATAGAATAGAATCAGCCAGGTTGGAAGAGACCTCCAAGCTCATCCAGTCCAACCTAGCACCCAGCCCTATCCAATCAACCAGACCATGGCACTCAGTGCCTCATCCAGTCTTTTTCTGAACACCTGAAGGGACAGCGACTCCACCACCTCCCTGGGCAGCCCATCCCAATGGCAAACCACTCTCTCTGTGGAGAACTTCCTCCTAGGAATTTAACTGCAAACATGCTCCACTGTCTTACACCCAAAACCAACTGTCATTACATTTTATCTCATATAAGTAAGCTACATTAGTTTTCACCAATTGGTTTCCCTTGATACCTATGCCCTCCTCTACTCTTGATAACCTGAAATCCATTTTGCTTTCCAGTACTTGTCATTAGCTCAATGAGATCACTGTTTTTCCTAAAATTCCAAGCTCCTTTTCCTTTGCACCTTCTCCTTTTCCAAAACATAGCTCTGTGCCAGAAATGACTTTCCTTTTAAACCAGAATGCACACCAGTTAGAGCTATTACATATTGTTTATTAGAAATAAAAGAAGAATTGCCATTTCATTGTTTTGGTTACACACATAACACACATTCCATGAATCTATCTATGCAAATGTGCCCTGGTACTAATATTTCACACACCTCCAAACTCAAGGTTATTTAAATACTTCAAGCTAAGTCTGTCAGGTCTTGAGTCCAAGCTCTTTGAACCCAAGAAAGTAAAATTCATAGACTTATTGTTTTTGTCCCATGTTCTTAAAGGTAGCATCAAAATATCACAGTATCACCAAGGTTGGAAGAGACCTCATAGATCATCAAGTCCAAGCCGTTACCAGAGAGCTCAAGGCTAGACCATGGCACCAAGTGCCACCTCCAGTCCTGCCTTGAACACCTCCAGGGACGGCGACTCCACCACCTCCCTGGGCAGCCCATTCCAGTAGCCAATGACTCTCTCAATGAAGAACTTTCTCCTCTCCTCAAGCCTAAATTTCCCCTGGAGAAAGGGGAAATATGTGGAGACAGAGCTTTTTGCACAGCTAGCCTCCAAAGTCTGGGAAAGCCAGAGCTTGGGACTGAAACCCCCAAAAATATCCACATAAATGTCCCATCTGGCCAGAAAAAGTTGTCAATTCTTTATATCATCTTTTTCCAGATCATCTTACCCAGAGGAAAGCCCATTGGGAAGAGGTTCCATGTGCTGTACAAAATCTGTTTCATTTAGTAAGCATCTCACCAGCATCTGTATAGAAACTAAGGACCTGGTCAAAGAATTAAGTTTCAGGAGGACACCAGGCACAAAGCAACAGCCCTGGTATAAGGCCAACGCAGCTACTTCATTTCACTTGCAGGCTACTCGGGTGTGGACTGAGCTCAGTGGCATCATCTGAACTTCAAGGCACATCACACAGTGGATAATCATCACTCACCCAAATCACTGAAAACCTCTGCTGTGACACTTGTTCTTTTAAATACAAGCACCAGGCAGGCGGAGGTTGGCAGACCATACCTGTGCCTCTTCAGTCAGGCCCTCTTCTCCCTCTGCTGCTGAGCTTAGAAATGTCACCTCTATTAATGTCCTCTCACAATAGTCTCTTAAGCTCCCCTGAAGATTCCTACAAATGTTATTGAGGAAACAGCCCCAAACTGACCATCCTGTGGGAGGGCTGTCCAACAAATTCCAGTCCTGAATTTAGGAAAGCTGCAATTAAATGTACCAGCAGAAAATTAAGAGTTTTCTAAGAGCTCTGAGAACAAACCTTTCCTTGTAGAAGCTTGCTAATGTTTTCCACAATGCTAGGACAGCTACTCCCAGGTTTTCTTCTTATCTACAACTTTTGTTAACATCCATATCAGCTTCAGCTCCCTTTCATGGACTGAATTTCCAGAAGCTCCACTTCATAAGGCTTGTTGAACCCTACGGTACACAAAAAATGAGTTGGATAAAAGTTTTGGAGTCAAGACAGATGAAAAAAAAAAAAATCTCTCCTCTTCCATCCTCCAAAAGATTTACAGAGTCAGAGCCTAAGAGCCTATTTCACCAGTAGTTTTCTGACTCTGGAAGAAGACTAATTCAGTAATCCCAGTGAACAAATGACAAGCCTGATTGTTCCTTCACTTCTCTCCCAGAGACAAAGAAACCCTGTCACACTATATTTTTTAGGATGATGTTATTCAGCTCCCACACCCTTGCCAACAATTCCTCGTGACTCATTCTCCTCTGAAAATGCTGTTATCGATCTTCTATTGAGACAACAAACCCTGACTTATTTGGTGTCTGTTTCTGTTCAGTTGGGCCTTTCACAGAAGCCAGAAAAGAGTATCTAATGCTTTTATAAGAACTGGAACGTAGTAAGAAGATTTCTGAGAGAACCTATTATGGGTAAGTATGATGAATAAACTGAGGAACTAAAGCTTTTTCCAGTTCAACCTCTTCTGAGGAAGCAATAAAAAGACTTTGCAGCTTCGTTTAGAGGAAACTTCAGTTTCAGTCTGAGTTATCTGTTAGGATCAACCAGCCCAAGTTCACCAGAATACCAAATGCTCCATCCCCAGCAGCTATGTATTACCGCACTGGTGAGAGCAACAGGGAAAAGACAAAGCCCTTACTTTCCTTACACCAAGCAAGTACTCCCAAACGCTTGAACCAGCTATTGCGGGACCACAGGGGTATCACAATGGGAGATTTTAGAACACAATCTTGCTTCTACTGAGGGATCAGTAACCTGATTTTGGTGTGAAGGCCCCTTGAGGATCACCCTTGCCCAGAGAAAAGCCAAAGGGTAAATGTCACCAGGATCATACTCCAAAACTGACTTTGACAAGGATAATGAATAATGACAACAACAAAAATAACTTTAAACCTAGATGCTCTACCAGGATGCAGACAATTTGCTGAGCATCCCTGTACTCCTTGCTCAGCTCCAAGCCTTCAGCCCTGCTGCAAAAGAGCCAGGTTCCCTCAGGCCCCTTCTGCTGCCAGAGGGAGCTTTTGAAACCTCGCTGGCGCTTGCTCCCTCTCCCGCAGCACCAGATTATTAAAGGCCTTGTATTCCTTTGCCTACTCTCACAACCATAAATCCTCCTTTTACACTGCCTTTCCTTTAACACTGAACATAAAAGAATGCACTTTTTATTGGAGTTTTATCTGTGCCTGGGCTTCTAACAACCCATACCGAACAGTCTGTTATTATGGCTCCTTCTGGATTTAGAAGCATATAAGCTGTTTGTGCTTGGCTGCATGCATTGGCATTTTTATGTTCTTACATATCTTTATCTGTGCAGTATCTCTGCATATGCTTTAAACTGTTTAAAACAACAAAAAAAAGAAACACATACACCAAAAAAAACCCCAACCCAACAACAACCTAAGACTTCATTCAAATAAAACTGCAGAAAAGCGATCTGCTACTCGCCTATTTCCTCATCACTTGAACTTTCACATCCAGCAAGGCCTGGAGTGTTTAATTTTGGCCACTTGTTTTAATTTGGCCATTACAGTTAAAAGGCCATGACCTAGATCTGGCCCTGTGAAGAGGTAGTTTGCTCCAGTTTTAAATGGGCACGAGGCATAGCATTTTCACATCATAGAAATGCTTCTCCCTTGTCTTTTTTTTTTTCCCCAATGTAAATTTTGCAATGCTAATTCCTTTCATAAGAGACATAGGGATAAGTGGTGGTTTACAGTTCAACCTTCCCCTGGTACCCATAAATATTTATTGTTTCTTGCCCTGTTTCGAGGCGCAGATGAAATTCATCTTCCGGGGGGGGGAGATGGTGGAGAGGGAAGGGATGTGGAGGGGCAAACATCATCTTTAAAGCATAAACGTGAAGAAAACGAAAACAGATGCGTGAAGAGGGAAAGAGAAACTGGTGGGAACACGGCAGGGCTGAAGCACATTTTCCCTGGGAGACAGCTGAGCACTTCCTCGGGACACCCTGCGGGCGGCTCCCCTGCGGACAGCTTCCCAGGAGAAGGTGGGAAGAGGCAAGAAGAGGCTGGGAACAGCCACGCTCCCCAGCCAGGCCCCTGACGACACCAGCGTACTGGCCCCTCCAGCTAAATCCAGTCCCTTCCAGCCGGGGACGAAAATGTGTCCCGGTGGGAAGGCAGAAGGATGGCCTCGCCCAGGGTCTCGTTAAGGCTGTGCTGCCGGGCGACAGCACCGGCTCCGGTGGGCATCGCCATGCGAGGACAGGGCTTTGCGGGCCAAGCGGCAGGAAGAAGGGAAGGAGGTGCCGGGAGGGAGACCGGGAAACTGTAACTCATTGTGGAAGGGCTGGCCTGGCCGGGGTGGCGAGCGCTCGCAGACCAGCACATCCATCAACCTGCCGAGCGGCCCGACAGGCTGGAGCCGCGGCTGCTCCTTCTCCGCCCGTGTCAGGCGTGATCCAGCCCAACTGTGCCGAGCGAGCAGCCCGGCCAGCCATGCTCCGGCCGGCCATGCTCCGGCCAGCCGCGCTCCGGTCAGCGCAAGCCGTCGCAGCCCGGCCAGCAGGCTCAGCTCCGGCCAGCGCAAGCCGCCGCAGCCCGGCCGGCAAGGCTCAGCTGTGGCCGGACACCAGCCCCGGCTGCCAGCGGGGCACAACGCCTGCCGTCCTGGCTCTCACATGGCCTGAGCGTTCTGGAACCTAACCCCCTTTCGATCCCTGCAGTTGCATCCGAGATTAATTTAACTCAGTCGTGTCCACTTGCTTTAAAAGCACTGTTTGGTCTCACATCACCTTTAAATCAGCCTAACACCATCGGCTCCAGCAGTCCCCACGTGTGCGAAGGAAGAGCCAGGCCCTCAGGCTTCCTCCAGCACTTCAAACGGGCCAAACCAAGTGCTCTGTTTTCTTCCATTTTATGAGGTAATTTGGGTTAAGTTCTCCTATTTATTTTTGCAGCCCTGCTGTAAAGATGTTGCTCTCTAGCAGAGGGCTATTAAATGCTTGATGATTTGCCTGGCAGAAGTGCAGCCGCCTGCCCCTGGAGCCGCTGCCATGGACTGGTGCAGCAACAGCGTTTGCTGCAACATTCCCGGGGCCACCACCTGCTCCTCCGCTCGCGGGCACTGCCCTTGTGTTTGCTGGCAAGGCCAGGGTCTGAAGAGCTGCAGAAAAAAATCCTGGGCACAAGGATGAGCCTCCGTTTGCAGCTGCCCCCCCTGCCCGGCTAATGAGATGCTGGCGCAGGACGTTTTGGCACCGGCTTTGCTGTGGTGGCTGACACGCATCAGCTGCAACACCTCCACAGGTCACAGGGCTGTAGCTCACAGCTCCTGCTCTAAACTTCCTGCACTTTGTCTGCTTAAAGCAGAGCCAGAACACTGCTTTATTGATGGAGGTGGCGAGAACGATTTGTCCAGTTTCAAAGCTTTTTCTTGAAGGATTTCAGGACTTTTCTTAATTTATTAAGGCTGATTCAAATAAGCATTTGGAAACACATGTAACAGCACTTCCCGAATCTGCACTTTCCCAGCATGGCAGGCTGGCTTGATGGCATACAAATAAGCCTCTGATATGTTTTCCACATCATTTTCACATTTCCATTGATCTTTTTGCTTTGCTGGAGCTCATACATCCCAAGATGCCCACGTAAATGAATGGATTTATATATTATAGCAGTAGTGCTCATTCTAAAGGAGAAGATACAGGTAAACATGAGCAGCTCTTAACATCACTAAGAGTGCCAATGCTATGTATAAGCTTAGGCCCTGCACTAATGCTCAGGAGAGCAGATAACATATTTTAGCTTTAGGTATGCACTCACCTCCTCCTGAAGTCAAAGGTACTTAAGCACAGAATCAAAATAGGGGAAGGGGAGCTTTTATAAGAACAATCCTAAAAATACCCAAAGTGCTTTTCTGCAACAGACACACAAAAGGTGTTTCTGTCTTGGAATTATTCCATCATCACAAAAATGCAAGGTGCTTTCTGGACTGGAACAAAGCAGCATGTAGTGTATCAAGGGAGAAAGTCAAATTCAAGTGAAATGATGGGGGATTTTAGATGGGCCAAGAACTCAAAGAGTTCTGCCAAGGAAAAAAAAAAAAAGGATGACTATCTCTGTACTTAAAGAAATAAACAGTCAAGAGCCCTGTACAGTATTCATCCAGAATCTACAAGTGGCAGATGCTCTGTCATCCATGCAATACCCAACTAGAGAGGGCTGGTACAGATGTAGTGATGATTTGATTGCCATGTCTAGAACTTGATGTAACGTGACAGTAACATAGATTACCAGAAAAGGAGGTATGGGAAATCTGATCACCTCTCCAACCTGAGAGATTTGTACTGAAAGCATTTCTTGCAATATTTTAAGAGTTTTCCAGGATCTCTCAAGTCTGATGCCAAGCCAGTCCTGTCTTGTTCAGTGTGCTAGACTTGACAGGACAGCATATCAGAATGATTCCCATTGCTCCAATACGAGTGAAATACACTATGCACGAGGCAAAAGGCGGCTGTCATGTTCATGAATGAGCACACCTCTGCACTCTCACCTTTCTGCACATATAACCAGCACTATCAACTTAGCATGTTCCTAAATGATCCCTCTGCATTCTGAGGACTGCATTTTCTGATCTCAGCATTCATACAAGTAGAGAAGCTACAGCTCTTAGAAGTCAATTTAGAAAGTATCTTCCTTGCCATCAGCAGGGGCAAATGTCTCTGCAACAAGGCAGGTGGGAAAGCAGCAGAAGAATTAGTTTTAGAGTGGTGTTCCAGTTTGTAGAGTAGCTGCTGCATTCTTAAGAAATAACATCAGGCTTTTTTTGGTGTCTGGAAAACATCATCTGCTGTGCAGGTACTCTCTGTGTCAGCTGTTGCAGGACAAAGGACAATAGTGAAAGATTACACGTGATGTGTCATGCTGAAAGACTACTGTTCCAGCAAACTTCCACTTCCAGCACTACCTAATGTCTAAAAATACAGGGGGGTGGGGGGGGAAAGGAGAGGCAAAAAAATAAAGGGAAAAAAAAACCCCAACAGCTTGAAAATGTGACAGTATAAAGCTATACTCTCATCCGTGCAGCAAGTCTGCTAAAATGGCTAAAAAGATTGAAGAAATACACACCAGAGGAGTTAACCCTACATTACTTCTGAGAGATGACAGCTTTGTTAAATCACTTCAGTTAAAACAAAGACAAAAAAAATCATTAAAAAATAAAGCACCTTTTCTCCAGAAAACAGCTTCACCGAGTTTGGGGAAATTGTTGGCTGAAGATGAACCTATTAAAGTATGAGGATAGGCAACTCTTGAAAAATATGTAGGGGTTAAAGTCGCTTTCTTGAAATGCCAGCAGTCAGCCAGCAGTATTTATGCTAGGTGGCTGCTCTGTACTAAATGATACAGATTTAAAAGGCTTCAGCTAGTCAGACAACATCCAATTTATAATTGAATCCAAGCCAACATCCTAGATCCAGATACTCACAAGCTTAGATATTTATGGAAACCAAATCCAAATGTAACATGGTTTCATGGCTAACAAAAGAATAACAAGTAGCTGTTGCTAGTTACTGGACCTGTCACACATTATTAATTGTGAAGCAGCCTTGCCAACTCTCATGGTCCTCCTGTGCTTGTCTCTTAACAGGAATCAGTACTTTTCTTGAAGCAGTAGTTGCTGGAGTCATTTGACTATATACAAATCTCGCCTTCCTCTCTGGGTTCCTTTAGCATGTCCTAATGGATTCACACAATAAAGCACTACATCTTTTCTATATAGAAGGGGAAATTCAGGGCCTTGTCTTACTTCCTTTAAGAAGAGAAACTCCAGGTTTATATTCATTAAACTTTTGGCACAATACCTGGCCCATTGTACGGTTGACAAAGAACACAAACTGACTGAGATACTGCATCTTAACAAGCGATTATCTGCGGTGTGAGTGGTAGTAGCTGCTCGGGGAAGTGCTCCTACCACATCCAAACTGTGGGGTACTTTCACATCAAAATTCCTGTTCTGCAGCTGACATCCAAAATGCCCCTGACCCAGGAGCTAGAGGAGACTACAATCACAAGTAGAATTAACAGTAGAATCCAAACCCATTCTCAATCTACATTTTAAACTCGTTATTTATTAGATGGTACTCCATCTAAATGAACTATACAGTAAAGTACACCTAGCTTCTGGCCACAAAGAGAAACCTGCCAGTATTGGTCCACTGCATCCACATCCATTTAATAAAGCAGAAGTAAACCCATTGTAACAGGACATCGCCATGGGATCTGTATCTCCAGATTTGCAAATGAACGTGCCTTGATGTTTAATTTTCCATGAGTTCCCCTGCGTTTAGGTGCCAGCAGGAGACCATTATACTGTGACAGCACTCAGTTCTGATGACATTATCTTAAACTTTTCCCAGTTGTCCGTCCTCACCCCTGTTGTGCTGCCATCATCTATTAACATTCCACTGACAACAATGAAAGATGTTCGAGCAGAGCACAGTAAAGCCATAGCCAAGCTGGGCTGTACTCAAACCTGGATATACACAAACGCCTGGCAGTAGCTAGAGTTAATTAACTGGATCACATCTTGCCAATTCCTCACAAGGCTCTTCTGAGGTGCTTTGCATTTGTCATTCATGGATTTGTGGATTTTTATGGTTAGAAGAAATCATTAGATCACCAGGCCTCTCCTTCCCCATTATAAAGGCCATACAATTGCATTCACTTACTTCTGTTGTTAACCCAATTACTTGTGTTTCACTGTCTTCCAGAAAAAGACATCCAAAGACTTCAAAAAGATGGCAAACCCACTTCTCCCTTGGAAGTTTATCCCAACAGCTAATCACCCTAAGTATTACACAACTAATATAGGCTTGGGACTAATAAAGCTTAGTCCCCTATGGATTCGTGTTTCATGGTTGATTGACTTGGATGCCTAACAAGCTGTGAGCTCTGATTAAAGTTTCTTCCCATATATGGAGCATTTTTAAAGTCTTTTCCCCAACTCCTTGTGGATCCTCTGTGTCATACTAAAGTGACAACTCACATTATAGCCCTGACAGTACCTCAGATTATAGATCTCTGTCAGGATTCTTATAAGAGGGGTTTCACCTACTCTTGACCACATACTTTCATGAAACCTGTAGAAACAGAATTGCTTTGCAGATCCCCCAGCCAAGAGCGGCTGCAGAGAAACAAGTGCAGAAGTTAGCGGAGGGGCACCTGTATGTGTACATCATCCACTCATACACCAGTCATAGTTACTTGCATCTGGGTTTTCTAAATAGTTGTGCCCTCTTTCCTTATTTATTTGCATTTATTGCTCACTTCCTCACTGTCTTTCTTTTCCTTCTCAGTTGACTTTAACCCCCAGAGTTTCACCCTCCAGCATTTGCTCTGCACTGAAGACATTCATGCACTCAGCATTCTTTCTAATATAATGAATGCCTTGAATCACTTCTCTTTCTTACCCTGTTGTATTTTTTCCCAGGTTGGAAACTTTTTATTTTCATTTTATTATGACTCCTGCCAATTTTCTCCTAATGCAGAGATGGTGATGTGAAGAAGGGCCCACATGTCCAATCATCTTTCCATATTTTTCCAATGACATTACTTGGTCCAGTTGAAAAAAAAAAAAACCAACAAACCATCACTTCCATCCCTTCACTACAGATCTTCCTTGCGTCCTTAGACCGCTGCAGTTACAACATTGCTAAGAGACAGAACAGTGAGCAGTGTTCTCAGTGCTAATCTCCTCAGTGTCAGATAGAGGTAAAAACACCTCCTTGTGCTACTCACAAACTCCCCTTCTTATATATCAAAGGACCACATCAGTCTTTTCCCAGAACATCTCAGGGGGAACTCATGTTGAGTGACTTGTCTTCTTTGACCTCTAAATCCTTTCCAGAGCTTTCTAAGGCACAGTCTTCCTATTGTTCAGAGAAAAACTACTAACGGTCCCAAAACCACAACACCTATTACACTAAAAGAAAGGTTTGTGGCAAATTGTTATCCTGGATGGCAAAAGACTCCGTAGCAAATATTCCCAAAAAACAGTGCAAGAAATAGCCACCAAGAAATTAAAAATTAGGGAAACTGAACATCTCACTCTAATCTTAATGCATTAAAGTCTGCTTTGGTATTGTTGAAGAGATTGAAAGAGTAGACCTGGGACTTCATAAGCTAATTTTAATGATTTGGAGAGAAGGACAGAGAAAATAAGTTGCAAAGTTCTGTATTTCTCCCTCTTCTTTCCCATATTTAAGGCAGATTACCAGCAGTGTCTTATGTGTCTGAAGGTACTGAACTGAAATAGTGTGAATCAAAATTAGAGGCCATTTTGAAAACAGGAAGCTTGGCTTCCCTCTGCCTTGGCTTTCTTTTCAGTAACCATGATAATAAAAATGAATTTGTATTTCATAGAGATGTTGAAAGACACTCAGGTTAGCAGCTCTGATGTTCTCAGAGATAAGCAGATCTATAAGCACTGAAAATATGATTTAATACTTTTTGTTGTTTCACATATTGCTCTTAACTAAATTATCTCTTCCAGAATTCTTTGCATTAATCAGTTTCATCCCATATGATCACTGACAGTTTTGTTAATATAAAATTAATCAGCTGTTTGAGACGACACTTTCTTGCATCTGTAACAAAATATAATGAAGACAGAGGAGAAAATAGCAATTTTCTTGTGGGAAAACTATGGCTAACTTTCACTGAGTCATTTGACAAGAAAATAGAATGAAGCAGTGGTCATTTTGATGATCACATACCAGCTCCTGAGACAACTATTCTGCTCGAGGACCAGCCGCTGAAGAGCCGTCTGTCTCCAGGAAAGAACTGAGAAGTCTCAGCTCCTGTCAGATAAGAAGAAACTTGCTATGTCAAATCCTAACTTTGAGGAAGGTCTTCAAGGAAAAATCTCTGATGAGGAAGCAGAGTGAAATGGCTTTTAGACAGCCATGTCTTGTACCATATCATTTATCTGAGTTAGCTGGGTTTAAAAGAAAATAAAACATAGATGATGGTTAAGAAAAATTGTTTTAGAAAGGAAATCTTGAATGTGTTTCTTTTGACTAAAGCTTGCAGACAAGACTTAAATCTAAGTTGAATTTTTTATTACAGTAGCAGTAATAAGGCTGTTTGGTTTGATTGCCCTTTATACCTTGTCTAAGAATATGCAAATGATCCTAAAGGAAAATGAAACTTGACTTTTAATTGGGAGAAATTAATAGGCATTCTCTGTCCTGATGGTTCTAGCTGAGTTTAATGGTTGCAGCGATCTGACTGTGCAAACACTAGTGCATCGAGATTACTTACCTGCATTGAGTTGTTTTCATGGTCAGCATCTGGTAATGGCCCTTTTGTACAGGTGTTACTATTAAACAAAATAGAAGTGAAAAACAAAGTTAGTAAAATCAGAAAAAAGCTCAACCTGAAGCAGTACTTAAATCTGCTGGGACTGCAAAACCAGCACTCACTGCATCCATGGAGGAGAAAAGCCAAGGGAGGCAAACCAGGCTTCTAACTATGTCAGTCAATTAGTGCCATTTTTAGCTAGAAGGGGATTTCTCGCTGATATTCATGCAAGTTTTAGGTTACAGTGATTTAAGATTACAGCTTATATATATATATATATGTAGCTACATACCTGGCAATTTTATGTTAAGGCCTTAAACTAAAGAAAAAGATGACTAGATTACACAGAGGATTGCACAGAGGAATTGAGTGCACCCTCAGCAAGTTTGCAGATGACACCAAGCTGTGTGGCGCAGCTGACTTGCTGGAGGGCAGGGATGCCATCCAGAGGGACCTGGACAGGCTGGAGAGGTGGGCCCAGGCCAACCTCATGACGTTTAACAAGGCCAAGTGTAAGGTCCTGCACCTGGGTCGGTGCAATCCCAGGCACAGATACAGGCTGGGTGATGAATGGCTGAGAGCAGCCCTGAGGAAAAGGACCTGGGGGTCTGGGTCGACGAGAAGCTCAACATGAGCCTGCAGTGTGCACATGCAGCCCAGACAGCCAACCGAGTGCTGGGCTGCATCAAGAGAAGTGTGGCCAGCAGGGCAAGGGAGGTGATTCTCCCCCTTTACTCTGCTCTCGTCAGACCCCACCTGGAGTACTGTGTGCAGTTCTGGAGCCCCCAATACAAGAAGGACATGGAACTGCTGGAGCGGGTCCAAAGGAGAGCCACGAAGATGATCAGAGGGCTGGAGCACCTCTGCTATGAGGACAGGCTGAGAGAGTTGGGGCTCTTCAGCCTGGAGAGGAGAAGGCTTCGAGGAGACCTTATAGTGGCCTTCCAGTATTTGAAGGGAGCCTACAGGAAAGCTGGGGAGGGACTATTTACACGGTCTAGTAATGTTAGGACGAGGGGGAATGGGTTTAAGCTGGAAGAGGGGAGATTTAGACTGGATGTTAGGAGGAAGTTCTTTACAGTGAGGGTGGTAAGGCACTGGAACGGGTTGCCCAGGGAGGTTGTGGATGCTTCCTCCCTGGAGGTGTTTAAGGCCAGGCTGGATGAGGCCTTGAGCAGCCTGCTCTAGTGGGAGGTGTCCCTGCCTATGGCGGGGGGTTGGAGCTGGATGATCCTTGAGGTCCCTTCCAACCTAAGCCATTCTATGATTCTATGATTAAATAGTAGGGCTGCCTTAAGGATGCACTCATATGCCCCTTCCAGACATACTTGAAAAAATGTTTCTCATGGGATTACAGACAAAGAGGGATTAATTAGTAAGAGATAATTCTCATGCGTTGCACAATGCGTTCATCTGTCTCAGCTCAGCACGTTTTACTGAATGATAACGTCAGCAGTATAGGTTCCTACCGGTCAGAATTACATATGCATGACGCCTCTCAATTTGAAGCCTATGATCTTAATGCTTTTGAATCTGTATCAAGGCATAGGAGATAGCAGTGATACAATTTCTAACATAGGTTAATTCCTCATCTGCACACTTTTTAGTTCAAACCATTGATAACGTGGCAAGATTCAGTTTTGATTTTGTCAGCTTTGGGAACAAGCCCGTTGGAAGCGTCATCAATGAAAGCTGCAGGTGCACCTCCCCTCCAAGGATGGTAACCTAGAAGAAGAGCTATGTTCTCTCTGAAGGCAAGATCATGTGAGAATTCTAGGAAGACTGATAAATGTTGAAAGAGGAAAGCTCTGCTACAGTCTTTTGATAACACCGGCAAACATTTTCATGGGACTTGTAGATGGAGCCAGATTTGTTAATGAACATGCTCTGTGGTGTGGTTGGCAGTGACAGCAGAGGACTCATGCGCTAGAGATCTCCTCCAGTCTTACATTCCTGTATGCATTGGAAAATATCTTTTGACATCATTACACCTGAGAGCTCTCCATGTGTCCTGAATTTGATTGGCAATGCAGCTTTTTCAGATTCTGAGGCCACACAAGAAAACACAGCTTTTAACTTTTCTGCTTTTTCAGTCCTGAATTAGCTACACCAGTTATGTACCACCCTTGGTGACAGATTTATTTATGCATTTGCCAAAGAACATATATATATATATACATATCAGTGACACAAAAGCAGACACAAAGCTGCCATGTCACTTTGCTGTGCCTAGGCACAATGCCATTTGAACACAAAATAGACAACCAAAGAGGTCCGAGAAAGAGAAGCCAGTCCTGGCAGTCACTGACTGAACAGAAATCTCTGGCAATCTTTAGCTGGATTGTCAGACAGCTCTGAGGAAATCAAGGATGGGTATCTTTACCATTAAGCAATAGAGCTTGAAGGCAGAAGAATGTACTTGTGAATACCATCTCTGTAATCATCCCTGATAAATTAACTGTCTTCACTCCTGTTCCCACTCCTGTTCTCCACCTGTCCTTTACGTGACTACACCCTTTCACCTGCTTCACCTTCACCCCTTGCCAGCTTCAGTGCTTAGAGCAATTGAGAGAGCCCTGCTAGCAAGCCTTCAGCTCCTATCTACTGCTCATGGTGTGTCTGAAGAGACAGGGATTGGCAAGGGGGCAGGTGGAACGCGCTGAGAAGGCAGACAGAGGGAAGCAGCAGGTTCCCAGCTGGTAGCAGACAGAATAGGACTTAACTTTTCTCCCACGAGACCTGAGTAACCTATAGCTCGATGGAGTTGCCCTCCAGTCACTATTCATTTTGCAGAGAACATCAAAGGTCTGGCATGCTGCATTATGCACTGCTGCTCCAGGACAGCGAGATGCTGTTGTAAAACTCCAGTAGATGCACAGCACTTTTGGGATAGAAGTTGTAATTGCCACTGAAGGAGCACTTAATCTTTTCTTTTTTTGTTTTTTTTAAGTTTTGAGACATTCTAAGAAAATATGGAGAGGAGTAAGAATCCTTTTGTAGTATAAAGCAAACCCCTCACTCAATACACTAACAACATTTAATTCATTAATGGAAGTTAATGAACATTTACATTTACTGTGCCTTTGGCTATCACAGGGAAATATTCTGGTCCATGTGTGAAATCAACTTACTTAGAGAACTACAAGGACAATTTGGGGCTTTTGTTAAAGCAAGCATGAAAAGTTGTCTATAAAAGTTATGCCCCTACCATGATGAAGAAGTACCTTGGATGTGTGGTGTTTCTGTCTGAGGTCACTCTCATTTAGAAGCTCACTAGCTCACTGCAATTCCAAATGAACAGCTTTTCATTACCACTCATATTTGTGGATGTAAATAATTGCTTTGTAAAGCCAGAGAAAGTGCTGGCTTCAGACCAACCCAGGGGTACAGACAAGTGATCCCTGAGATGCAACTGAGTACAACACTGTACACAATATACATGATGATAGCAACAACCACACACAAGATATCACACCAAAGTCACATTTGTCTCAATTTGCCGCTGCACTGAAACACAAGAGGACAAGAACTGTCCTCATGAGCTTGAATTAGAAATCATAGAATGGTCTGGATTGGAAGGGACCTCGGAAGGTCATCTAGTCCAGCCCCCTCTGCAGTGGGCAGGGTATCCTCAACCGGACCAGGTATGTGTAGATATCTTTCCAAGTTTTACTTTAAAATGGATTTAATAGAACAACAAAACATGACCGTATCTGAAGGAGAACATATTGTCCAGGGGGCTGATAGGAAAAGTCTATCAACAGCATCAGGTTTGGTGGAAATATCAGAGGACAAACCTCCTAGCCTTTTGCCTGCAGCAGCTAGCCATCTCAGCCAAAATCAGAAAACTTTCTGGAATGCCAAGCTACATAAAGAAAAATGAGATATGAATCATGTTTATTTAACTTTTATTTAAAGACAGCAATAACTCCTTTGCACCCTTTGGCAGCCTAAGGCTGCTTACAAGTTACACCTGTAACTTCCAGTAGGTTAATAAGATTAAACCTACTCATTAACCCTCAGCATATTAATGGCTAATTATGTGGCTTATTATTTAAAAGTGGATGCCCCCATGCAGGTTGTTTGGAGGGATGGGGAGCAAGGAGGGGACTCAGATAGAAAATGTTTATGTGTGAAATGGAAAGGTAAGGTTGTTTCTAGAGGGTTTAGAGGTTGAATACTTCAGGTTGGGAGGATATTCATTATAGTATATTTAGATGAAATGAATGTGCAGGTGGAATAAAGACAAAGAATGATTGTGGAACTTGCAGCAGCTATTCACTTCAAAGATGCTCTTGATATGACAGTGACTTTCTGTAATGCCTGATCTTCTCTCTAGAGCACCCCTATATGTCCTACAGCATGTGAAAGCACAAAGTGTACAAAAAAGCCTGTTCCCAACTTGCCCTCTGAGACTACATGAAATTCAGGTCATTCTAACTGGAGCTAGACAAAATTTGCACTATCCACATTTCAGAACAGAGGTGCTGAAATGTGCCATGGAATATGTAGCCATTTAACCCAATTCTTTTGTGTGGAAGGAAAAATCTGGACATTTTAAAGCTTTTAAAGTATGAAGACTGTTTAACTGTTTAAGCTTCTTATCAGTGATTCAGTGTGATCAGTGATTCATTTTGATCTCTGGATTCAAAAAAGAAAAAAAAAAAGAAAAGAAACATCCTCCAAACTTCAGTTTTAAAAAGAAACAACCCCCAAACTTCAGTTTTAATTTCCATTGACGTTATTTCTCAACTAGTAAAAAGGTAATCCTCAACACCTTGTCCAATCCCTTATTATTCATTTTTTGGAAACTGCTACCGAGGCAAACAACCCAAGCTTCACAAAATCCTTTCTCTTCAAAGCAGAACTTCTCAGACAGGGCTTAGCCTCCTGTACCTCATTTAATCACTACCAGTATGGTGTCATGCAAAGATAATGTCACTGAGTCTCTAGGTATGAGAAAGATGATTTGTTTGACTTGATTTTTTTCCTCGTAGCACTGAGAAATCCCCTTAGGCAAGAACTTTTTTTTTTTTTCTTTTCTTTCTTTGTTTTAATTTTTCCTTAAGCAAAAAGGAGTGGGACTCATTTGTTAGGTGTGTGAGACTTTGCAGGTCTGGTTTTACAATACACCATTTAGTCTTTGGTGAGGCTTGTTAAACCCTGGAAGAAAAGTCATGCATTGACTGAGTGACGCCACCCTGAGGTTGATTCCCAAGGGAAAATAAAGACTTGGTCCTGCCTTGGAATCGTTAGGGTGACCGAGAACACCTTCTAGCAAGTGATAGCATACCAAACCTTGGCAAGCTGCATAATAACATTAAACTCAGTGATCTAATTATTCTCCTCTAATATAAAGGGCAGGGTTCCATGGGAAATCAGGAGCAGGGCTGAGAAATACATTCAGCAAACACATTTCACAATGCAAACGGAGGCAGTTTGTCAAGACTCTCAACCTGGGAAAATTAACTTAAGAAGCTGTCCTGTGCATCCACTGTGCCCAGGTCAAAATAATTTCACGGGGAGGATCTTTAAAGCACCAGATTTTCAGCCTGGAACACTTAGTTTAAAATATCATTTTAATTTGTTGTGGCTGAGAGATCTTTAACTTCTAATTAATCATGGAGATGCAAAATATAACTCTATAGATAAATATAGTAGAGGAATTTAAACTGACCCCTGCTGACCTGTGAACATAACAAAAAGTCACAGGCAGAAAAGAGATCTTTTATATGTGCCAGTGAGAAAGTCAGCAGCACTCAAGATGTCATGGGAGACCTTCCTCCAGTGTTATACTTCTTTTTCTGTATTACATACTTCATTTTTTCCCCTGTATAATCTAGTCTGATGCCTATTTGCATGTTCACTCATTTGCACACCTAAAACCCTGCACATGCCAAAGAAGTGACTCTTCTATACCCTCTGTACACAGAAAAAAATAGATTTTTCTGCAACTATATTTCCAACTGTGGAATATTTGAACTCCAGCCCAAGTAATTACCTGAGCAGTCTACTGGGAATGTACATATTAGAGCAAGTTGTAAAATAATCTCTTCCAAATAGCTATTAAAAACAAAATTACAGATCCTGGGCCAGATCCTCAGCTGTTACAAATTGGTGGCTGTTACAAGTCTCTTTCCTTCGTGTGTGCAAAGTTTGAGCTCCAAGAGAAATTTTACAGTAAAACTCCAAATGACTTCAAACTGAGGTTCAGAGCAGGAACACAGGTGGTATTCACACCATCTCCTTCAAATTCCTTTAGGCATTTAGCTTGGTTTCTCTGAATTGTGCCTGCCTTCACTACATCAGCAGAATGAATCTGGGTCCCTCCAAACAGAGGACCTAAGTAGCATCAGCCAGGCAACGTCAGTGCCCTTAAAGAAGTCTTCTGTCAGGAAAACTGAACTGTTAAAACGACTCTGCTTTCCAGCAAGCGAAAATACCAAGCCATTTCGTTCTAGAAGCTGTGGTTATTTGCAAAAGCAACTCAGTTGTTGCACCATTTCTGCCTCACTTTCTATTTTCTCTGGGATTCTCATAATTAAGCTGTGTCCTGAGTGATGTCTTGCTGTCTATAATAAGAAAGATTTTATTTTCTTCTAATGATGGTCTAAATCTTGTGTAGTAACCAACTGACTAACACAAGGAAATCCCAATCTTTCAGCTCCATTGTATAATTTATACAATATGTTCAACACTTTCCCACATAATAAACGTGGGAATCCCTTACAACCAGTCCAAGGTCTGAGGTTTTTTGTGTGAATCATGTTCGCTGCATCCTGGCTTTACCACACCCCCAACTACTTGTGCTGGGAGCCAAAGAGTTACTGCAATCACCGCTGGTAAGAGATACCATGTGCAAAGGCATTATTTGCAGAAGGATGCAGAGATGAGAGCCAGAGTCTGATAACTTTATCTCAGGGGTTACCTGGGAAAGACTCCTCTAGGTCTATTTAAAAGAGTAACTTTAAATAATGAATAAATTAAGAGATATTATCATTCAAATATTACTTCTTGCTATGACAAATCTTTCATGTAACCCTCAGCCAGGTTGTGTTTATTTAAGGTGATGTTCATTTGAATAGTTTGGGAAAGAAGAGCTTTCACTGTACCTGTTATTCAGTTTGACAGTTCTTTGCAACAGAGGAGTCATGTTTGAACTTGTACAGAGAAATGTCATTGTCTTGTCTTTAGAAAGATACTCAAGATACCTCAGATCGTCTTCACATACATTTAGCCTCCCTGACTGGCAAATTTACTGTCTGGCAGAAGATTTCATTTAAGGGGGAAGGCAAATGACAACAGGTTGCCCCATTATTAATGCAAAACTGGCAGTTTTAATCAGCCCTCAAAAACTAATGTATGCTTCCTGATTTGTGCTCTGGGCAGGGAATTGAGCCAGAAGGTTGCCTGTAACACAGATGTCTCTACTATACATTTGTTCCCAGTGCTTGGAGCCCTCATAGATACACAAGAACACAACAAGGATGATCACTTCCCAGGCCACTCTCTGTCCTATGTATTTCGCTTCTGTTATACTGTATTGTCAGGTTCATCTCAGCTCCACTTATTGCAATCAGGAAGCAAGAGTTTGTCAAGGTTTTAAGCACTCATTCAGCTCAAATCTCAGCACCTGATGTAGACTTCTGCTCTGAATCATCCTCTGGAAGAACCTCCTAGGTACACACCTGCCTGTTGACTCCAGAGGGAACCAAATCATAGTCAGCTAACCTAGCCACTTCAGGTAGAATCCAGAGTCTGAATGTCAAGCAAAGTCACTCCTTGTTACGGGGAAAAAAGGGTCTGTGCCACATTTAGAAGAGTGAGTTTAAAAACCATTTCCCTCTCATTAAATCTGGTTTTTGAGGGGGCGAGAGGGGTTCTTTGCACTGTTACGCAAAGGTGCAATAGCCACAACCCAGCCACTTGTTCTGTTGAATACTGGGAGTTTGCCTTGTCTGCAGTTACCATGCAGGGGATCAGACACAGGGATCCCGGTTGGTTTCTTACCCACATCACTGATTCAGTTTGCAATACCAACCAAGTCAAGTAAGCGGTGTCAGCGAGGCACCACAGATTTTCCCACATCACAGAAGTGCCGTTTTGGCTGAATTAATGTATGCTTATGAAGCACTTACTTGAACTTCTTTTGAGAATTCAGTGCAGTAGTATGAGAAGGAGTTTGCTGCAGGTTCCAGAGGAGCTGGGATCCATAATGCTGTGGCAATCCATCAGAGGCAGTGCAGAGAGAGAGCAGTGTGCCTCCCTGAAAGGCAAGCATACACAAAAGTTAGGAACTTGTTTATTCCAGCTGTAATAGGAAACTTTTGTATATAATTTCCCTGCTTACTCAGAGGCACTCTAACATCTGTCAGGCCTGGCCTAGCACTTAGCATACAGATCTGAGGAGAGAAACACATGCCCCATTTCCTGAGAGCAGCTCACCAGCACTGCTGCCAGACTCAGTGACCAGGCATGAAACACCAAGCTCATTTCCACCAGTGTACAGCTAGACTTCATGGACCAGATCCAGCTTTGCACAGGTGTATGTGAGAGCCACCCAGTCTGTTCAGTGCCTTTAATGAAATTTCTGCTCTGATTGCTTGTCACTCTCTTCTTTTATCCAGTCAAAAAGGAATAAGGACTGAAGCCAAAAGTCGATCACTTCCCACTCCTTGTGTTGTGGTTTGAACCTGACTGGCAGCCAAGCACTATGCAGACACTCACCCTCCCACCGCCGGGAACAGGGGAGAGAAATGGAAGGGTAGAGGTAAAGTGACTTGCAGACTGAGATAAAACCAACTTCACAATCAAAATGAAATTTTACAATAATCCTAATAATAAAAATAGCAGGATATACAAATGAGTGATGCACAGTGCAGTTTCTCACCATTCACTGAGCCATGCCCGACCTCTTCCCAGCTAGTGATCCTGGAAGAGAGAAAAATTCCAAACTCAAAATCCCAGAGGAGACCCAATCTCCTAACTAGCCCTCCTCTCCAGACTGAGCATGATGATGTAAGAAATGGAGTATTCCATTGGCCAGTTTGGGTCCATTGCTCTGGTTATGCTCCCTCACAGCTTCCTGTGCCACCTGCACACTACCCAGACATGGGAAGTTAAAGTCCTTCACTCCAGCAGCTGAAACCATCAGAATATTATCAACATTATTCCCATACCAATTCCCATACTGGATCCAAAGCACAGCACTATTCTAGTTGCTGAGGAGAGAGATTAGCTCTATCCCAGCCAAGCCTAGGACACCTTGCTTCTTTGAGGCAGTCTCTTGATCAGCATCCTGATCAACAGCTCTGGAAACGGTGTTCCCCCTGCCCATTCAGAGAGTGGCAGTCAGGCCAAACAGCATTCAACACAACATTCAGAGGTGGTTAAAGTGTTTAAGGGAATCCATACTTTTCTTTTAGATTCCTGATTTCAGTCAAAATCTAATCAAGCTCTGCAACAGAAAAACTGCAGGTCTAACCCCAGCACCACCAAAGCACTCTTATTCATCAATTCTTTCTCACTGAGTTGTTCTCTTATCTGGAGTTTACACATCTGTGCTCCTTTCCACTTTTACCCATAAACTCATAACCCTTGGGCATCTTGTAAAGCCTAAGGCTGCCAAGTTTTCCTATGAGAGCAAATGAGCTCAGGGTGCAACAGTGACAGTAATCACTGTAGCAGACAGTTCCAAACCTTATTCCTCTCTCTTGCACAACAACTGAAAAAGCTGAGAACTATCTAAAGATGTGTATTTTCAGCCAGTCAGGAAAGCCTTGTGGTGGTTTTAACTGTTACTCTTTACACATATAGACACCTACACATGTTCACACATCTAGACCTCAGAGTATTTTATCACCTCAGTCATAATCTAGGGTTTTTAAAAGGCATGGAATGCAAGGTGCTGCAACTGATTGCAGTCTCTTCCTATCACCCAAAGACTTTGGAAACACGTGCAATGCTGTGCCCTTTATCTGTGTGTTTCCTTCTCTTTCTCTATGACAATACATTCTGCACCCCAACAGAGGATTAATCACCTAATGGGAATACCACAAACTACAGAGATCTGCTGGGAACTATATATTTTGAATGACTTCACACTAGTCAGAAGTTCATGATGTCTGTGATTTACTGTCTCTGGTGAATTTCTCATCGCTGTTGAGAATTTAAACTACTTCAGCTGCTCCCAGTGATGAGGCACAGGATGCAAATACAAGGCCACAGTAACGTCTGTGATGCTCGAATGTGGGAAGCAGAAAAATGATGAATTTAGACCTAAGCAGGAGAGGAGCAGCTTACCCTTCAGCTGCTTCCACGTTCCTTTTTTGCCTGTGCCCAAAAGCCTTATAGCAGAAAAAGAAATAGAAGAATTGTGGCCAAAACCTTAAGTCCTTCTTCAATTTTCAATGCATTTTCACATGGCAACATACCTCACAGCATATTTCCATGTAATAAGATACACACATAGAAGAGGAGAATAAAAACAAGCCCAAGATGTCAAGAGTGCTCTTTGGTATGTTCAGGAGATACCAACTGGAAGCTGAAAAGAGAGAGCAGCTCAGGTAACCGACACTCTTGGACAGATGGGGTTTATATACCCAGGAGGGGGGAAAGGCTCAGCTGGATCAGTCAAAAGCAAAGACAGATGGCAACGTGATACAAGTTCTACCTTGAATAAGCATTTCAGGTACACAGCCCTGATCAGAAGTGAATATAGCTTGACAGACATTGCTCAATGTTTCAGTTCATTTTTAAACTCCTTTTTAAAGCAAATTATATTTCTTGATATCTTCTTCACTGTTCACTTTTGATACTCAGAGCTACGCCAGCTCTTCAGCCTCATGTATGGTTAGTAATTTCTTTGGGATCATGAATCATTAAAAGCAATGTTTATTCATACAAAATACACTTAACATTTTCTAGTCTCTAAATATACTTCAGTGAAATACACAACATCTTTTTTGGCCCAACAGAGACTTTAAAAGCTGTCTTCACTCAGCAACATTATAAAAGGACCAAAAAAAAAAATAATATTCCAGATATTTGCAGCATTTTAAGTGTTAAAAACTAAAATCTTTCTGATCACACAAATGAGCAAGGGTCTGACTCCTGACTGCTTTGCCTCTGGGTAGTGGGGCAGAAACCCCATCCTGATGTGAACAACTGCAAATAACAATGCTAAGTGAAACTACTGGAAAACTAAGGTTATCAACCAGTCAACCAAGCTGGTGAGTCAAGCAGGCATTTCCCCATAGGCATCTTTTTGTAAGTGGGAGAAACTTCTACATTTGAAGGCAAAACAAAAGCAGAGAATCTCCCTCACACTTGCCAAAGGAGAAAAGAAACAGGCAAGAGATGAATAGGTTAGGCTTTCCCCCCTCTGTCATTTGCTTACAGTCTGGATGTGCCTGAGCTCCATTCTGGGAACGTATGTGTTCCCCTGCCATGAAGTTTCAGCTAGCACGTTCACCTCTTTCAGAAGGTTTGCTTTGCCCACGCTCCTTGACAAGGAGCGAGGAGATGGCAACCCCACTGAAGTCAGTGGGAAATTTGCCATTCACTAGAGCAGAGCCAGGATTTCACACAAAGTTTACATCCGCAGAAGACCAGACTGAATCTCGTCCAGTGTTTGTGAAGTGCTTTGAAGTAGGGAGTGTTGCAGCACCGAGAGTATTGCTGCTATTATTATTGCGATTGAATGCACGACAGAGAAGAAAGGTAGAAACCCCAGGGTGAACTGGGAGGAAATACTGATTCTGCAGATCTTTCTCAGAGGTCAGTACATGCCATTTTTCTAAACAGTTTCCTTTAAAAGTGTCTAGTAAAATTCTCTTTCAACCTAAGTACTTTCTTGGCCTGTTAATCAGAAGCAGATCCTCCTACCAAGCGCAGCCATCCCGGCTGGAAACATCCTATCTTTTCCTCTGTGAACTTTTCCTAGAGCTTTATTATTGCTCTCTGAGGAGTAACTGAAATACTCTACAGAGAGCTTAAAGCATTTTCAGAAACACTGCAAAAGCTCAAGTGGGAAGGGAGAAACAATGGTTTCCTTTCAGCCTGTCTATTCTTCCTCTGAACTGCGCTGTGGCCTTTGCACTTCTCTGGCCCATGGAAACGAGAGCCTGGGATTGAGCAGATGTTGGCAGTGATGAGCTATTTCACTGCTTGTGGCTGTCGTGTATGTATTACCACCAGACAAGACAACAGTTGATCATCAAGGGGAAAAAGCTCTCTCCCATGATCTCATTAACTAGTTTGTTCTGCCACAGACTCATTCAAAATTCTTTTCAAGTTACATGGACAACACAGCAGTCAGGAAATGTATTAGCTGCTACCAAAGGAACTAGCATCTCAGTCTTGGCTCTCGCTTCACCCCAGTATCCTCAGATCACAGTCCCTGCAGTTCCCCTGAACATCTTGTTCATTAGAAAAGAACGCTCCCTGTAGGGTTCAGACACCCAGGGACAGATCTTCAACTGGTGCAAACTGTCAGTGCTCTGTTAACCTCAGGCAACCCAAGGTTTTAGCTGCAGAGGATTTATCAGCAGCTCGGCAGCTGTGAGAAGAGTACAGCCTTAGGTCAGAGAGTGAACAGGCCAGCAACTGTGATTCAGCCACTGGCACTCTCAGCTCAGCTGAGAATTCCCACCACAGCCTACAAAGGGGAGTTGGTATATCCTGATTAATTTCCAATTACACTGTCTTCTTTCAACCTCTACCTTTTTTGGTTATCTCCGTGCACAGCAATGATCCCAGTGGCCAAGATCCGCACAGGTGAGTTCTTGACTGATCTTAATCATGTGGCCTGTGATGGAAATGGTGACAAATTAACGCTATCAGTCAACTGCAAAGAAAGGATGAGCTTGTGTATTCTCCTAAATTTAATCCACTGTACTATAACCCAAATAAAAGCAGTGACATAAACCACACTATTAAATACTTCAGTAAATCTTTAGCAGGTGTAACTGCAGCTAGAAAGAAATGTTAAATGCCATAACCTAAGAATTTTCTGAACACAGTTTCTATATTTTCTGGTCTTGACCCAGGTGTCACTCACTGACAGCACAGTAGGTTTTGGCTGTGCTTGGCACACTTGCCTGCATTTCACTTCTCTGAGCACCACACTTAAGGCAGGATTGAGATCACAGAGTCATAGAATGGTCCAGGCCAGAAGGGTCCTTTTGAGGTCATCTAGTCCAGCCCCCTGCAGTCAGCAGGGACATCCCCACCAGACCAGGTCACCCAGGGCCCTGTCAAGCCTCACCTGGAAAGTCTCCAGAGAAGGGGACTCAACCACCTCCCTGGGCAACCTGTTCCAGTGCTCCACCATGCTCATAGTAAAGAACTTGTCCCTAACATCCAATCTAAATCTGCTCTGGTCAAGCTTGAACCTATTGCCCCTCGTCTTGTCACTGCAGGCCTTTGTAAACAGCTTCTCTCCATGCTTCCTGTAGGCCCCCTTCATGTAGTCAGGCTGCTATTAAGTCTTCGCGGAGCCTCCTCCTCTCCAGGCTGAACAACCCCAGCTCCCTCAGCCTGTCCTAGTAGCAGAGCTGCTCCAACCCTCTGATCATTTTCATGGCTCTCCTCTGTACCTGCTCCATCATCTCCATGTCCGTCCTATAATGAAGGCTTCAGAATTGGACACAGTACTGCAGGTGAGGTCTCAGCAGAGCAGAGTGAAGTGGCAGAATCACCTCTCTGGCTCTGCTGGCCATCACGGTTATGAATATGTGAGACAAGACTGGGTTCACCAATGCAGATAGCTCAACATAGATAAGCCAGCCCCAATGTTCTATGAAGACAACTCTATATAGATACTTGTATAGGCAAAAGTTGTTGTAACACTTTCAACTCGGCACTGCATTAGTGTTCCTATACAGTTTGTGGAATGATGTCTGGAATGAGTCTGGTTTCTATGTGGACAACTCCTTTTGTAGCAGAAGAGATCCCATCTATCAGCATGCAGTCACATCTGCACCTCACTTTATCACACCTCACTTTTGTCAAGGAGTCTCATAGTCTCTCAGTACTTTGGAAAAGGAGAGCACTTTTTTGTAAGCTGAAATATGGACTGAAATGCCTGACTTTGTACTGATAGGTTTTCCAATGTTTGCAACGGTGAGCACCCACATTAGCAAGAGCAAGAGCAAAAGCAAAAGTAAGCACTTACTTATTTGCTATAAATACATACAAAGAGAGCCTATTTAAGCTCCCCAGTATCAAATGCTAGGTTTGGATGCAGCATTTTGTCCAATTAACACATTCTTAAGGGAAGATATGCCATGCTTTTCTACCACTCATCACAACCAAGCACAGCATCTGCATGCATTCAGGACAGCTCATCACACTCAGCTTTTGGCACTCCATTCCATGGCCTGTGACATAACAAAGGTGGTAACTCTCCTTTCTTTAGAAGACATAAAACATTGCACAAAAGCAGTACTTTCTTCGTGCAGCACTGCTCCTAGGCATCCGTGTGTGGAAGAACAGAAATTGGTTTTTGACTGCAAAAGAATAAGCAAGAGGATAATTTAGAGAAGGAAAAAGATGGACACAGTTATCCATCCATTTCTGTGCCCTCAGAAACCACGTGAACAGCTTGGGCTAGAGTGATTTAGCAAAAAGGGTAGGTAGTTTGCTGCCAGTAATTCAGTATTTTACCATTCTCTGAAATCAGCTGTAACATCCTTACAGACTTTTGTGGGGTCAGGATTTCACTCACTCTGTTTTGCCTGACAGAGAAGGTCTAATGTTTTACCAAATTAACTTCTTAATGGGGTCTCTTCTCCCTTTTCTGACATTCAGGACAGCAAAAGACCCAGTGCTGCTAACAGCCCTTTGATGTGCCAGCCCTCTACAGCTTCCAGGTCCATCCTCTCTTTGGGGGTCACACCTGTTGGCAGCCCCGTGACTGAGCATGACTTCTCCACACATTTTCCCTGCCTTCCCTACTGCTGGGAACACACAGGCATCCTCTAGAAATGCATCTTGCCCTCCCAGCAGCTCCGAAGGCCTGTGGTGGGTCGGCTCCACTGATCAGCTGGAGATTTTGTTTAGAAGGCTTCTTTATGCTGTTTATGTTGCTGTCAAGTCTAGCTCACCACAGACCTAACACTGCCACCTCCTTGTTTACATACCTCCACTCCAGGACATCATAACCCTTCTCTGCTAACACTGCCCAGTGTCTGAGGGTGCAGCTTCTCTTTTTTTTTTTTTGGTTCTTTTTTAAACTTCCATAAGGTTTGTTAACCACATTGCTGTAAGATATTCATTCAGATTTCACCCAGATAGACCCTTGCTGTCAGCATTTAACTCTGTTTGCATTCCTGTGTAAATAGAGCATTAGCCAAAACAGAGCCTATTACAGAAGATAAGGTCAGGCACATCTTTACAAGAAAAGGTAGCTTTGGAAGCTTCTGTGCTTGTTACAAGAAGACCTTTCTGAATGCAAGAAAAAAATGGAGAGAACTGAGAATGTTCTGCTGAGAGTAAATCACACTATTGAAAGTAGTGTTCTGTCTGTATGTACCTTTCTTAGGAACTTTAAGAGGACATATTTAATGTGTATATAAAGTATGAAAAGACAAAGTCTTTTCAGATTTCCCTTGAAAAGTAATGCCTGTTTAAGATTACTGGTTTTAAAGATTCACAGATCAGGTAAGATTTCAACCAAGGTTTTCTCCCAAGCTGGGTATCAAATTATTTGACAGTCTGCTTCCCAGTTTGGCTCGTGCGTGTAAACATCTGGAGAAACATCATGTCCTAAATTTAACCACAGCTTTTATATCACACGATAAGCATACACTTTAAATCCTCATTTAAATCTTCAAATTCTAAAATCTCATAAATTCTAATGAGTCTCCAGTCTTCTAAGTATAAATTTCCCTTTCAAATAGCTGTACAATATTAATGTAATCCTTCAGACAAGACTATCGGGCCCCACTGATATTTAGAACGACAGGAATCACAGCAAGCCTTATATGATTTTTCCTCACCAACATGACTCCTAACTCAATTGTCAGGTTTTCTGTCACCTCCAATCTAGACTCCCATGAAAGGTCATACAGACCTAATGCAGTGGCTCAGCTTTGATTGCACCAGGACATGGTTGTTAACTTCAGCTTCCCAGCTAGCATTCTCAGTAACCACACTGAGAGGTAGAACTGAAATCACACTGAGCAGCTACAGAGCTTTTTCTGTAAGAGCAGCTTTTGAAGTTAAACTTGGGTGAGTTTCTGGATGATGAGAAACTGCATTCAGCTATTTCAGCACTTGTTTTGGTCACATTCCATTCAGCTGAACAGGAACTAAACATCAGTTAACCTGCACCAGAAGTCTCTATCCAGTGTAATTCAGTGTGCTCAAAATGAGACTTGACACCTTATTTTCTTGTGGCACCTTTGCTTTGCCAATGCAGTCTCAGTTTATCCAAAGCTTCCTAGGTTTTCACCAGTGTCAAAAGTGTGAATGTATTTTTTGCTGTAGTAGTTTTACAGATCACCCAAGTTCTTTCTGAGACGCCAACAGAAAATCAGAGCAGAATTTGGCTCAGTGTATTTTCACTTGTATACCTCAAGGTACCCTAGAAATATTTCACAATTAAGATAATTATGAAGCATTTGCAATTAACTTCTTTTATTGCTGAGTACCGCCCCAGCAATTCACCTAAAGGTAACTTTGGCAGTGGAACCTCAGATGTCTTCTCATAGATCTGCCCTGTTACCTAATGCTGCCTACTGCTGCATTAGAGAAGTGTGAAAATTATTTGCATGTAAATATAAAATCAGTTTTATACAAAGCACTCTGAACAAATGCCTTCCACCCTATGCTTTAAAGAGAGGCATTTTATTTGGCTGGAAATGCTTTGATAAACAACAGACCTCATTGACTGCAACACTGAAATGCTCTAATGAATTTTTAATGTCTGCAGTTGTTTAACTGGATCCTATTACAAAGGAACTGAAGACACAGAAGCATGATGTTTCCTCCACTGCCACACTTAAGAAATGAGCAGAGGCATGCCAAGAAAATGTTCTGCTTTCAAAACAAGGCTCCAAGACTGAACTCAGGGGAAAAAATAAAGTGTTTTGTCGTGGTTTCTAGAATTAAACTGCTGCTGTTGATTTGAAATCTACCTTACCTTTTCCCCAGACCGACTGTGCTTTGTTCTGTCCCTTACCTCGCTGCTGGTGGGATGGTTGGACTTGATGATCTTAGACATCTTCTCCAACCTTCATGATTCTATGATTATATTGCATCTGTGACTGACTGGCAGGTGGCAGAGACTGCTCACATCTGAAAACAAAAGTCAGAGATCAGTGACTGCACAGGCAGTAGAAGGGTAGCTCTCCTACTACAGTAGATGTGCCATTGTCCCACAAAGTTACAGCATGATTGAAAGATGATGCTGCGCTTGAAGTATCGCTATCATTGCACAGCCTACTGACTGCAGAGATCCTTCTGCTCTCTTCAGTAACCCTGTACTGATTAACAAGATTGAACTGGGAAAGTTCAGCTTCAAAGTTTTTCCTCAAGTCCTCTCAACATCCCCTGCATGTTTTAAACCCCATATGCAGTCCCAAGCAGTAGAAACGCAGGCACATTAAGGCCGTAAATTGTTGCCGACTCCTGAAGCATTTTGCTGTTTGACAAGCAAGCCCTTGTGCTTCCAGAAGCCTCCCAGCTTGCCTGGAGGCTTTTTTTGCTGGAAAATCTACGTGTTCTCATCACCAGCACAACAATGGGGCTGGCTGCAGGCGCAGCAGTGCCACCGTGCAGAGGCAGAGAGGGCAGCCCCATGCAGGGCTGGTGGAGCAGCCATGGTGAGGAGTCTCGTACAATGAGCGCTAATGCATGCTGGGCTCTCTGTGCCAGTGCTCCACTCAACAGGCTGCCTCCCCTGGCAAAGCATCAGGCCAGTAGTAGTGCTATGCAGAAAGCCAAGCTCCTTGCTCAGTTTCCTCATGTAAGGAGCAGAGGAGTAACACAGCAGGGATAGGAAGAGCTGCAAAGCACTCAAGGACATGAGAACTGTTTTCACACTAAAACAATACCCAAGAAGAGAAGTGCTCCTTCCTGCAATGTCTTTCTCAGCACAGTGAAGAAGGTCCCAAAGTTCACCTGCCCATACATTTCCTTGAATGAGAAATAACACCATAGAAGGTGGGTGTCTTCTTCCCAGAACATACTCCAGAGTGTTTGAGTACGTACCTCGTCCTCCCCCACATTTGTTTGTTTTATCCATCTGTTATTGCCCCATATTTGATTATGAATTGAAAGCATTCTCCTGGAGCTGCACTCTGAGCTTTTTAAACTGAAGTGTTTGAATAAGGCTTGTCACTACAGGAAGGATGTAGAGGGCATCACATTCCCCAGCTGCCTCCCATCACCCTTTCCCCCTCCCTGCACCTCAGAGCCAGCAAGCAGCTCAGATGCAAACAGGGAGAGCTCTAAGCAGCTGCTAACCTCTTCCCTGTTTCTCCTGCTGAGCAGCTTCCACGCTAGAGAAGAGTGGCTCTGTTCCTTGCTTTCAAGTGAGCTGAGGCAGCCTGAGGGCAAACAGAATGGTTCACTGGGTTCTGTCTAAGCCTACAGTGGCACATTAACAGAGGATAGATTCCCCTGTCCTACACAGCCACAAAGGAGAGGCAGACAAATATGTGAAAAGGGGATCATGTGGCTCCCTGATTCTCCCTGCCCCAGACACAATGCCTGATTAAAGAAACAATCCTAATTTTTCCCAGATGAGTATCCCAAAGAACTGTGCGCAGTCCTACAGTGCATTACTTCTGGAAGGGTTTGCAGAGGCAGGATGTTTTGCCAGTACTCTAAAGTTGGGAAGTCCCCCCTTTCAGAGGGCTTTCCAGGAAGGGGAGATTTCCACTCCCTCTGCATAGGCTGAACTGACACGTGAAACTGAAATAACCTGTTGAAACCTTGGGCTGAGAGGGATATTCCCTGCTCCAACCAAGTGGCCTGCTCAGCAAGCTGAACCCCTTAGCTCAGATTAGAGTATATCTCCTTGCCACTGCCAGAGTGTGACAAAAGCCATCAGGCTGCATGGCAGCCAGCAGAGCTGAGGACATGCCCGTTTCTTCTGCACTGTTCTCAAGGGAGAGGAATATAACTCTTGTGAACTGATCCATAACAAAGTAGGGGGTTTTCTTCCCCTCTGAGTTACTCCAATAAGCCATTTACATTTGATAACTTAACTGATGGAAGGGCTGTTTCAGGTAGCAAATTTACTGCTTTCTTCTTCACAAGATGAGGAAATTTCAGCTTGAAAACAGGTTTTCAGCTTCAAAGCTTTACAACCTGACACTTGAAACACAGCATGCACAAACCATCCATGCTCCTCTTCTTGGCCATTTGTGAGCCCAAAAGTGGTGTGGAGCTGGCTGAGAGCAAGGGGGACTGAAAGAGTGTCTGTGTGGGCTTCAACTGCAGCCAGATTAGATGAGGGAATTAGAGACTAGGTGTGGTTCCCACCTAGAATGCCTCTCCGGCGGTTCACAGACCTTCACACTGTCTTATTAACACACACTTCCCTTTCTCCTTCCAAATTTGTAAACTGCACCCTCTCCCAGATCCCTCCTTAGCTTAAGGGTGCTGGCATGTTCTCTGCTGACTTTCTGGAACCCAGGGATTTCCAATTATTTCCACATCATCCCCCTGTTTCTCTTCTGGCTGTGGTGCCTCTGGGCTGCCTGCTTGACTTCCCACTCTACAGGTCTGCAAAGGAAGGACAGAAAGACCAAAAATTAAGTGAGCAGAGTGATATCTGAACAAGGCAGAAGGGAAGAACAGATAGAAATTGCCTGGAGCCAGATTTGTGTATTCACTCTGCCTTGCCCACCTCTCTGAAAAGGCAGCCTTCGTGTCTCCTCAGGTTCTTGTTAAGTTTCCCAGCTGTCTTTCATTCAGCATCCGGCTCTGTCCCTCTCAGTTCTTAGGAAGAGAGGAGTGTCATCTTTGCCTTTAGGGGCAGAAGGCTGAATCAAGGTGAAGTACAGGCAGCATGTTTTATTAAAGCATGTGGCATAAAACAACTCAGCACAGCTGAGAAGTTTTGAACGTACAATTGCAATGTTTGAGATTCTTGCATTAGGCAACATTGCCCCCACCCCAGATCAAAAGCTGATCCCGGTCCAGATAAGCAGTGCCTGCAGAGCCTGCACCTCAGGCCTGTCCATCACTCAGTCTAGCAATGCCCTCACCCAGTTACCAGCTTGGCCCAAGTACTCAGCCCTAACTCGCTCCCTTGGCTTTCCAGTGCTTATTTAACTACTGTTTGCAGTGTATCAGAGGTACTCCTCACCCCATGCCTTCCAGACTAGAAAGCTGCTGGCTACAGGCATTTTCCTCCAAGCCCTTCCCTGGCCAAGGCTTACAAAGGGCCTCCACCTTCTTGCTTGCTGTGGGTTCTACTACAAACAACCCCCTTCACCCTGTTCCCAGGCCAAGTGTTGCAGGGAGTGAAAGGGAAGGAAGGAAAAGGAGATAGCAAACTGGCTTATTGTTCGCAAGAAGGGTGGGGGAAGCATAGAGAAAAGCTGACCTGAGCTACAAAGTTCTTTTTGTTTCCTCTTTCTCCTGCAAGGATGATTTCTGTGGGTGACTTCTGTGGTTCTCAATCTTCCCCACCCCACTCCCAGATGCTAATTCAGCTCCTGCCCCCAAAAGATGAGTAGGAACTGCACTGTGCCTGACTTTTCAGAAGTCCTGGCCTGATGTTTTTCTATCTCAAGTCAGTCGACCAAAGCAGCACATCCCACTGGCAAAGCTGAGAGCCTCCTGAAGGCCTAGGATCAAGATATTGATAGCACTCAAGGTCTTTATAATCACAGAAATCACAGAAACATCCAGGTTGGCAAAGCCCCTCAGGATCACCAAGTCCAACCTATAACCTTACTCAACAAGATTCACCTTAAATCATATCCCTAAGCACCCCATCCAAACGACCCTTAAACACATCCAGGCTGGGGGACTCCCCCACCTCCCTGGGCAGCTCCTTCCAGTGCCTGATGACTTTCTCCATGAAACACATTTTCCTAATCTCCAATCTAAACCTCCCCAGTCTCAGCTTGAGGCCATTCCCCTTTGTTCTGTCTCAAATTACCTGTGAGAAGAGCCCAGCAGCAGCCTCTCCACAATATCCCTTCAGTTAGCTGTAGACAGCAATGAGGTCTCCCCTCAGCCTCCTCTTCCTCAAACTAACCATTCCCAGCTCCCTCAGTCGCTCCTCATAAGATTTATTCTCTAGATCCCTCACCAGCTTCGTTGCTCCTATCTATTAGATTGTCAGAATAAGAATGGAGACAAGCACTTATCCGGTTAATTCCTCCTTTCATTTTCCACATTATTCCCATTTCCAAAGCTGTACATATACATTTGCAGGTTCTAACAATAGGATGTTTGTGTGATTCCAGCTGACCAAACAACAGGAGCTATTTATAGCTACAGATGCCTGGACTCTACTGTATTTTCATTTATGTCATTTTCCTTAGGTCACCCATTGGAAAGTGGTCATACTTTCATGTTTCTCACACGAAGAGGCCCTGCAGGTTAGCACACAGGAGATTAACCTTGGCAGTCTGCACTGCTGGACAGCCTGAAGAGGAATTCTAGCTGCAGCTGTCTGACCCAAGGAGCCTGAGGGGCTGGGGGTTGGATGCTGCTCTCAGTGCCACGCCAGGCAGCAGGTGGTTGCAGTGGCAGTACTGACAGTTTTCACAGACAAAGCTCTGTAAAAGTTAGTCCTGATTTGTGGGGTTTGTTGTGCTTTTGCCAAGGCTCAATGGCATTGCAGTGGAACAGCCAATATCTGAGAAATCCCAAAATGGGTGAGTGGGGCATTGAGAAGAGGCATTAATGAAAAAGATAAATTACCATAAGTGACAGAACAAGAGGACACAAGTCTCAAACTGCACCAAGGCAGGTTTAGGATGGATGTTAGGAAGATCTTCACAGAAAGAGTGACTGGCATTAGAACAGGCTGCCCAAGGAGGTGGTGGAGTCACCATCACTGGAGGTGTTTAAGAGGAGGCTGGATGAGGCACTTAGTGCCGTGGTTTAGTTAATTAGAAGTGTTAGGTGAAAGGTGGATGACCTTGAAGGTTTTTTCCAACCTGGTTAATTCTGTAATCATAGAATCATAGAATGAATCAACCAGGTTGGAAGAGACCTCCAAGATCATTCAGTCTAACCTAGCACCCAGCCCTAGCCAATCAACCAGACCATGGCACTAAGTGCCTCATCCAGGCTTTGCTTGAACACCTCCAGGGACAGCGACTTCACCATCTCCCTGGGCAGCCCATTCCAATGCCAATCACTCTCTCTGGCAAGAATTTCCTCCTAACATCCAGCCTATACCTCCCCTGGCACAGCTTGAGACTGTGTCCCCTCCTTCTGTTGCTGGCTGTCTGGCAGAAGAGACCAACCCCACCTGGCTACAGCCTCCCTTCAGGTACTTGTAGACAGCAATGAGGTCTGCCCTCAGCTTCCTCTTCTCCAGGCTAAATACCTCCAGCTCCCTCAGCCTCTCCTCACAGGGCTGTGCTCCAGGCCCCTCACCAGCTTCGTCACCCTTCTCTGGACACCTTGCAGTACCTCAACATCTCTCTTGAACTGAGGAGCCTAGAACTGGATGCAGTACTCAAGGTGTGATTCTGTGAAGTATCCTCCTCTTAGCAAAGAGAGCCACAGCATGTCCCTCGATGCTAACACAGCATCACTTCCCAGCCACACAAATGCATTAAATTCAAAACCCCTTTTAACTTTTTCAGCTGCTTCTCTGTACAAGCTTAAATGGTGACAGGCATGAATTTACGTGATGACAGTTGGGACATCAAAGCTACATCTTAGAAGCCATTTAGCCTACAGCCTCTTTCTATTATATGGAAGGTTTACAGTAGGTAGCGCACTTTCTGTAGACCCTTCACTAGCTGATAATGCTATCCAAGGCAAAGTCATTTGCACAAGCATGCTGTAACCCAAAAAAGAAAGGCAAGTTTCAAAAATCTACCTAGCAAGTAGGGCAGTTCTCCAGAAGGCTTTTACAAGAGGGCTGAAATTCAGAGGAGACAGACACAAAGGGAACTCTCATGTCCAAGTTGTCTCTTAGGGTTGTGCATCAAGATTCAGCACAGGCAGATAGAGACAGCAGCATATTTTACAGCATGCATGCTAGGAAAATAGACCTCACAACTATTCCAAGCAGACACATACCCAGCCAGAGCAGATCTACTAAATAAAGCCACAAGGTCTTTTCCATAAAATAGAGAGCATTAAGGAATTTAGTGATTAAAAATATGCAATAAAACTCATAGCTGGAAGTATACAAGACCGGAATGAAGACACTGAGCTTGCATTCTTTTATCTTAAAGCCTCAAAGGTCTTCTTATTTGGTCCAGCCAAAATGCCAGAAGAAAGTGTATTTGAACATTCAAAGAAAAAAAACCAAGGCTCTTCTTTGGGGGCTTTAAGTATTAACTTGTACTGATGAGGATGTTCCCATGCAACTGAGTAGCACTGCTGCTTTTCAGAACAAAAATCTTTCTGACCTCCCAGGGGTTATCTTTTCCTTATTTTTTTCATTTTTCCCCTTTTTTTTCATTCATGGGAAACCCAAACATTTTCTGAAGTGTTCAGAAAAGGGAAGCTGCCTGGTATGGAGAACTCTGCTACAACAGCCATGGAATGCCACACATTTATTAGCCAAGTGTTTCCATCCCTCTGTATACATGACTCTTCCCTCAGCCTAATCATTTTCATAACCTTTTGCCCTTTCCACGGCATCATAGCTCTTTAGTAATATTTATTCTTTTTTCCCCATCTTGTAAAATGTGCAACCCCATTGCCTTGCTGGGTTGTGGCTGATCCCCACATAGATCAGCTCAAATAGGAGTTCACAGAGTTCTCTGACAGGTTTTCTTTCAAATATGTTAGTCAGTAAGGGGAAAAAAAAAATCCAAATGATTAGGAAGGAAGCAGAGATGCTACAGGTTTTTTAAGCTGTTGTCTGGTGCCTTTTGTCTCAGGCACCAGCCTCACAGTTGCGTTTTCTGGGAAAGTCATCTTCTTTTGAAAACCAGCACCTTCTAGGCTAACACTGAGAACCTGTACTGGGCACAACACCCAACAGAGAGCTGCAGTTAGCAGTCAGCACAGCATTTTTGTTGACCAAACAGCAAACTGAGTTTAGTTCTGAGGACTACTCACAGAATCACAGAATTTCTTAGACTGGAAAAGACCTTCAAGCTCACCGAGTCCAATCATTAGTTTCACGCTGGCAAGTCCTCGACTAAACCAAATCCCTCAGCACAACATCTAATCACTATGAATCATTATGGTTGGAAAGGACCACAATACTATTTCTATTCACAATACTACTATCTACTACACACTCTTGTAATTCCTACATGGTTTAGGCCAGATCAAGTTCACCTCTTTTCCTCATGCCCACTCACAAAGACTATGAACACAAGCTAAGGGACCAATATTGTCCAACAAGTTAAAGACTTTCTTTAAAGAGCAGAAAAGATCCATCTGCACTATTTACTGCAGCAAAAAGAATGCAAGAGTTGCTTTTGTCCTAATCCCAAACAGAGAATGGCACAGGTATGATTTTTTTTTTCACCATATAGATTAGTAAAGAAGGCAGTGTAGAAGAGTTGAACCAATTAATCAGCTCAAATAGCTGCAGTTTCAATAAAAGAAAAAAAAATATGTTGCCTACTGATGTTTGAGAAGTCATCTTGTAGAAAATACTGACATTTTAAGGATATGATTTCTATTTCTTCACACCCTGGAAAATCTGTACTGAAATAAACACAGATTTGAAATTTGCACACCTGATTGTTACTGAGTCCAGAACTCTGTCTGCAACAGGATGTGCTATACCACAGTTATTTTGGCAGGCAACTCGAGGAGTAGGCACCTTCCATAATGCAAACCAGAACAGAAGCATCACAAACCTGCCAAAGCTTCATATGGTGCCATGTGGGTACCTCGGAGGCTTTTTGGTTTGTGTTCTGTCTCCTCAGCCTTCAGCAGTCTCAGCCTCTGAGAGTGGTCCTTTTTGGCTCCTATGGCCTGTACAAAAGTCACATACAGGATCTGAAAACACAGAAGCACACTGTGTGAAAACAGTAAACCGAGTAAAACTGCTGCTGTCTCTCTAGTGCACTGGATTTTCAGAAGCGCGAAAAGTTTCTCTGAAGTATTAAGGACTAAAAAATGCATAGAATGAAGTGCAACACAGACCCTCAGTTCTTCTTTTTAACCTTGAGAAGGAAAAAACAAAGAAACAGACAGCTTGGAAAAGCTTACAGAAAGAATTGCATTTCTAAAATGTTTCTAAACATGGGAGGTTATTCTGCCCCTGTACTCAACACTGGTCAGGCCACACCTTGAGTACTATATCCAGCTCTGGGCTTCTCAACATCAGAAAGATGTTGAGATGCTGGAACTTGTCCAGAGAAGGGCAGCAGTGCTGGTAAGAGGCCTGAAACACAGCCCTGTGAGGAAAGGCTGAGGGAGCTGGAGGTATTTAGCCTGGAGAAGAGGAAGCTGAGGGCAGACCTCATTGCTGTCTACAACTACCTGAAGGGAGGCTGTAGCCAGGTGGGGTTGGGCTCTTCTCCAGGCAACCAGCAACAGAACAAGGAGACGCAGTCTCAGGTTGTGCCAGGGGAGGTATAGGTTGGATGTTAGGAGGAAGTTCTTAACACAGAGAGAGTGATTGGCATTGGAATGGGCTGCCCAGGGAGGTGGTGGAGTCGCTGTCCCTGGAGGTGTTCCAGAAAAGCCTGGATGAGGCACTTAGTGCCATGGTCTGGTTGATTGGCTAGGGCTGGGTGCTAGGTTGGACTGGATGATCTCGGAGGTCTTTTCCAACCTGGTTGATTCTGTGATTCTAAAGGATCCAAACTTCTGTGCTCCTTGGTAACCTTCTATTGGTGATGAAAGTCTTTACCCACCAGAGATCAGTCCTATCATGGCAAAGTGATTACGGGGTTGTCACTGATTGTGCAGTGAGATCAATGCAAATGCAATCATTTTCAGGTGAATGAAAGAATAAGAATCAATGAAGAAATGCTCCGTCTGGAAGTCATGTGTACACGTGGCAACACTACAGAGAATATCAGCAAGAGCCAGATGCCAGGAGAAGCACAGAATTTAACACACATACTTCTCTAGCCTGTATAGGATCTCAGGTGTTAAAAACAATTTTCAGCCAGGGTGCTTGTGCTGCTGCTGGGACCTGAGGTTAGCAGTTCAGCTTTTAAAATTCAGCCCAGCTTTCACAGAGTTCTTTTCTCTGGGAAGAGAGAAAGAGAGCTGTGGGGAGGAAGCCGCACAGAACGGGACCTGCGTTCACCTCCAAGATGCTTACACTACATGACACATGGCTCATGGCATTGCTGCTGGAGACATTCCTGAGAAGCCTGAAGGAATGCAACAAGTGCCTGTTAAAATATGCAGGGATCTCTGCAAGGTTCAGGCCAGGCTCTGCGCTTTTTCTTCCTGCAACATCTCTGCCTTTTCTATAGTCACTTTTCTCTGGAGGATCAAATCAGCACAAAAGCTGTTCCGTATATGGGACGCTTTGGGTAGGAGCTCTGTCGTGTAGGTTTGTGCAGCACCTCTCCAACAGCTCCAGAAGCTGGAAGAGAAACCATACAAGACAAACATCTGAAGCATGTTTGATGTTGTCTATCTCTCATCCACCACTAATACTAACAGTGCAGATCTGTCCAGTTTGGAAATACCAGTTCAAAAGCCTTCCTTCTGTCTCTGCTGACTTCCATACAGCTGCTAAGCTTGTGCTTGATATGTTTATGTTAAGGGTTTGGTGTAAACTGGCCTTATTTTGCATAGCTGTCTGAAAATGGCCCAGCCCCCTCTTTTCAAAACTGGGCAAAAGACCAAATATTTCTGTGAAGCTTTTAAAATCCTATAGGCTACAGAAGACATTAAATCTACACCAAAAGGGAACATTTTCAGAGAGAGCAGGCACTGTTCTGAGAGAACGTGGCAATGTTAAAAACACTGGGTTTAAAAGCTTTCAGATAATCCTTGCCATTAAACTATACCAAAAAACAGAGAGGATAATTCTGCAGCCTCCAAATGGTTCCTTTAAAGATTTGCCTAAGGCAGGCAGCATAGTCTAAAATCTTAGTAAAAATTAGGATTGGTAGCAGTGTTGTACACAGTGATGAGTTTGTAACATACCTCCTACTTACTTTGGCCTCAGATTCACCAGAAAAGAGAGAGGTTGTAATTTCTTGATGAAGTAATTTGGTGAATGGGGGGCAAAGAAGGTAATTTAATCACTGACCTAAAGAATTTGTGTGACAGCCATGCAGGTCTTTTATCCTCTGTTACACAATGTGTTCTTATTTTACATGTAATGCTTTAACAGTGTGCCACACTGCTAAACCCAAAATGTGCTCAAAATGCAGGCGCTCTGTGAGGCAATCAGTCTGCAGATGAATGAATTCCTCTTTGCTGCTTGGAATCAGGACTGCTAGGCACAGCATTTTTTCAAGCTGAACTCCACAACCATCCTCAGACTTTTTTTTTCAATGGGCAATATCACAGCACCTTATGCACTGGACAGAGCTGAAGAGACAATCCAGAGACAAGGTGGGGAACGGTTTGAGCTGGGCTGAGCACAACACTGCACTGCCTTTCCTAGGCAGTTGAAAAGTCTGACAAGGATGTCCACAGGCAGATCTCCATCAGACCACCTAAATGTATGCTAGATTACCTTAAGAAAATGTCACAGCATAACTGAAGGCCACATGTGGCTGGAACCTCAGTTTGAATCTACCCAGTGATTATAAGTATTCACCTCCAGCATCATTGAATCTGGCCTCTTTTGCCTCCAAGACCTGCAGAGTCCTCAACAGAAACATTTCATGGCCATGTAGACATTTCAGGCCCATGGCTGTTCCTAGTCCTAAATGCAGATTATATTCAGAAGCTCTTGTTTGGCAGGTGTTGAAAATGACAGAAGTTGAAAATCAAGGATGAGAAGTCATCCAGTGTTATTACCTCTCTTCAAACATCCTATTTATTGTCCAGGCAGGAAAAGATGAAGCATGAGACATCAGTGAAGCAAGCCCCTTTACCTCTCAGAGAAAATTACACAGGAATTCAAATGTCCTAGTATAATTCACAGATTCCCAAGTTCACATGAACAGCAGCAAGAGGAAAATTGCTCCATATCCTGTAGAGAGGAAATGAAAGGTATCAGGAAGAGAAGAATGTGCTGTGTGGTGCGAAAATGCTGTTTTGATTCCTGATGCTAAACATCTGCCATATTTTTTGTGTGGAATCACTTGACTTAGTGAGAGAATAGCATCTTCAGGATTGTGCAAAGCCTATTCCAGACTTGAGCTGTCTGAATTGGCAGCTGTGGGAACACCCACAGGAAGCATGGGACCCTGGAAGAAAAAGTGTAGGAGTACATCCTGTGGGGATAGATAAAAGTCAGAGCTGGGCTATGGGAACCTCTTCAGAACAAACATGCAAATGCAGTTTCGCAAGTCAAAGTCTCAACTGTTTGTTTAGGGGCTTTTTTTTTTGGTTAGTTGTTGCTTTTATTGGTTTTCACAGAACAGAAGCAGAAAAAGGATCTTAGTCCTTAGAATGAATTGAAAACCTTCGATGTTTGCCTTATTGTTTGGTGTGAGTTCACGTGCTTCATTCGCAGTGCCACGGCTTGGTTCTTCTGCCTTGCAACAGAAGAATGCCACAGCATACCTAACCCTGGTCTGCCCAGTTTGTCTTCACACAGCCAAAAAGAGTAGTGCTGGAGAGGTGCTGCCTTACTGTTTCACAGGCAAATACCTCCCTTAGCCCATATTCCATTTAGGATTACGAGCTATGAAGTCATTAATCAGGCAGACTAACAAGAATTTAATCCATTTCCTAATTATTAAATGCTTCTAGTGACTGAAATCAAGTAGACATCAGTGCCATGCAAACAGACATCTTCCCATGATGGTGGAAGCGCTCTCCAAGCCACTTTCCATCCTGTACCATCAGTCCTGGCTAATCGAGGAGGTCCCAGCTGACTGGAGACTGGCAAATGTGACACCCATCTACAAGGAGAGCTGGAAGCAGGATCTGGAGAATTACAGACCTCTCTGTCTGACCTTGATGCCAGGAAAGGTCATGGAGCAGATCCTCATGAGTGCCATTATGCATCATGTGCAGGGCAACCAGGTGATCAGGCCCAGCCAGCATGAGTTCATGAAGGGCAGGTCCTACTTAACCAACCTGATCTCCTTCTATGACAAGGTGACCTGCTTAGTAGATGAGATAGATGGATGTTGTTTACCTGAACTTCAGTAAAGCCTTGGAAGATCTTTTACAGCATCTTCCTTTCTTTAGTTAATTAGAAGGGTTAGGTGATAGGTTGGACTCGATGATCCTAGAGGTCTTTTCCACCTTGGTTAATTCTGTGGTTCTGTGATTCCTGATGAACTGACTACTCATGGCTTGGATGAGTGCACACTTTGCTGGTAGAAAACCAGCTGAATAGTTGGGCTCAAAGAGTGGTGGTGAATGGAGTTAAATCTATTTGGTGGCTGGTCCAAGGTGGTATTCCCCAGAGCTCAGTTTTGGGGCCAGTCTTGTTTCATATCTTTATCAATGATCTGGATGAGGGGATTTAGGCACCTTCAGTAAGTTTGCAGATGACACCAAGTTGGGCAGGAGTGTTGGTCTGCTCAAAGGTAGGAAGGCTCTGCAAAGAGATCTGGAGAGGCTGGGTCGATGGGCTGAGGTCAGTTGTATGAGATTTAACAAAGCCAAGAGCTAAGTCCTGCACTTGGGTCACAACAACCCCATGAATACTCCAGGCTTGAAGCAGAGTGACTGGCAAGCCCAGCAGAAAAGGACCTGCAGGTTCTGGTTGACAGCCATCTGAACATGACCCAGCAGTGTGCTCAAGTGGCCAAGAAGGCCAACAGCGTCCTGGCCTGGATCAGGAATAGTGTGGCCAGCAGGACCAGAGAAATTATTATGCACCTGTATTCAGCATTGGTGAGGCCACACCCTGAACACTGGGCTCAGTTTTGGGCCCCTCTCTACAAGAAGGACATTGAGGTGCAAGCAAGGAAGCAATAAAGGAAAGAAAGAAAAGCAAAGCTACCAGCTCAGTAGAAGTTTAAAGTAGTAAACATTTTCCAAGTCATCATGCACTATAGAGAATTGGTGACCATCTCTCAAAGCGCCTTTTGATTCCCCAAATGCTGATGGGAAATATTCTGGAGGCACAAATAAACTGCAGATGTTGGAGAATACATCTTAGAATTCTGCTGAACATATTACCCTACTGGGAGGCTGTTTGGAGTCTCTGGGGACATTCCTTTGAGAGCCCAGCTGATTGTCTCATATTGAAACAGCATGTCCAAGATACATTCCGAGCAAAAGAAAATAGAACAGGGGTACTCTGACCAAATATAAATCACGGGGCTAAAGGGCAGTTTATCTTCCTTCTTTCTACCATTCCTTCTCCCCCCCCGATCCCAAACGAATACTCCCCCCTAGGGAAACAGACCACTGCCAAACATGATGACTCAGACATTAGGCACTGTCCCTGAGTGCTTCCCAGATGGTGTCTGGATGGGAAACCCAGAGCTTTCGGCACCATCAGCCTTGCTACTCTTTTTTTTTTTTTGCCCACCCCCTCTTTTTTTTCCTTTTTAAATTCACTGCAGCCTTACTTCTGATCTCATGTCAAGCCCTTACAGCACTGTTGCCCCCCACAACGAATTCTGGTCCTGACCTTCTAACAAGCGATGACATTAGCACATAAAAAAGAAAAAAGATAGGAGGGAAATCATAGCAGACCTAAGGGAGTGGGAAAAACAAAGCTAAAATAAACATATTACTTAAAAGATTATCTTGTGTCTAATTGGGGGGGGGGGGATAAAAGAAGCTATCATCCATGTAAAAGGAGAAGAGTCTGCTGTAAAAGGCAGGCACACTGTGAAGAAGAGTACATGAGCACGGTTGCATAACAGTAGGTACTATGAAAGCAAATGTTCTCTGTACAGTGTTTATTGGTCTGCTTCTTTTTGTGGCATCCTCTTTGTTTCAGTAAAATCCTGTTCCTTTCAGTTTGCTCTATGTTCCCCCAAAGCTAGCACATCTTGGGATGAACATCTGGACATGAGCAAGCCTGAAAGCAATGGCTTAATTCTGTTCTTCTCCAGTACTGTATGTTCACACCAGACACTGGAGAAGTCCAATGTGAAAAAAAATCCAGCTCTTTTTTAAACCCCCATGAAGAGAATCTCAAGAAAAGCCCTGTAAAGCTTGCAGATTATGCACAATGGATCAAGTTATCACAACCCTAAACAAAACAAATCATGGGAAACGTAGAAGAGCTCTTCCTCTCTCTCCACACACACAAACCCAGCTGCAAGGGATGAAAAAGGAGGAATTGCACTTTGAGAAGAACCAGGTCCAGAATGTACTTTTTTCTTCCTCTTCTTCCTCTCCTTTTAAGATTTACCACCAAGATCATCCATAAGAAACAAAGAACTTCCTACAACTGAAGAAAAGAAGTAACCAGGTACTCTTGTGGGTCTCACTAGATTTCAAAGGTTATGTAGCAATTCATTACACTTCTCTGAGCTACACAAATTCAGCTAAGCAGTAACTGCATTTTCATCAATGGGGTTACTTTGACATGTGCACGAAAGAGAGAAGATTCAGCCCCTTTGCTTACAGGTTTAAAGCCAAAGGTTCTAGAATAAAAAGCAGCAACTCCTGGGGGCAGCTGATTTCTGTATTATAAAGAGCCTCTGACAGAATCATAGAATCAGTCAGGGTTGGAAGGGACCACAAGGATCAGCCAGTTCCAACCCCCCCCTGCCATGGGCAGGAACACCCTACCCTAGACCAGGCTGGCCACAGCCTCATCCAGCCTGGCCTTAAACACCTCCAGGGATGGGGCTTCAATCACCTCCCTGGGCAACCCATTCCAGGCTCTCACCACCCTCATGCTGAACAACTTCCTCCTCACATCCAGTCTGAATCTCCCCACCTCCAGCTTTGCTCCATTCCCCCCAGTCCTGTCACTACCTGACAGCCTCAAAAGTCCAACTTCCTCCTCACATCCAGTCTGAATCTCCCCACCTCCAGCTTCGCTCCATTCCCCCCCAGTCCTGTCACTACCTGACAGCCTCAAAAGTCCCTCCCCAGCTGTTTTGTAGACCCTCTTCAGATACTGGAAGGCCTCAAGAAGGTCACCTGGGAGCCTCCTCTTCTCCAGACTGAACAGCCCCAACTCTTGCAGTCTGTCCTCATAGGAGAGGTGCCTCAGCCCTCTGATCATCCTTGTGGCCTCAAAGCTGATAGCACTATGCAGAACCAGCTTCTCTCAGCCCTATTTTTTATGGCCTGCATCCACTCTTGCAGCACTTTGCCTGGTGCATCAAGCCAGGGTCACAAACGAAGGCCACCATAGGGCTCCTCTCAGTGTGACACAGTCACTTCAGGGTCATTACACCTGGAAATACTTCTGAGCAGTCACTTGGTGAACTGCTGAGGAACCAATGGTGTAAATCAGCAGAAAAAGTAGCCAGGTTTCTAAAATATGCCTCGCAGGCAGTTTTCAAGCCCTGCCTGGTTTTGGAAGCAACTTTGTCAAAATTGGACCCTCTCCACAAAGTGCTTTGATGTTGATGAATCGGTAAATTCCTATGAAAACCTGTTTAGTCAGAACTTTCCTGACCAGCTCTACTTCCTCCTTCTAGCAAGCCTATTTACAAATTCTCCAACGTTCTGTGTGGCTCCAAGCAAAGCTTTTCTGCCAGCACCACTGCTGCTACAGACCTCTGTGCTCAGGGCTCTATAGACACAGCTGAACATGGGCACTCACCCACTGGGGACTTCCCCTTTCCTGTCCCCATGGGAGGGCAGTGCCATGCAGCAGCAGAGATCTCAGCCTCCTTCTCCATCCACAGCACAGCTCCATCCAGACCTGTGTAGCTCAGGAGGCTTTGTCATGGTGACTAAAGAACCATTATGCCTGTTTTATACCCAGAGAAAAGTGAAGCTTAGAGACACAACCAGCTAGGAAATGTCACTGCAGCATTACAGGTAGACTCCCACTCCTGATGCTTGGCCTTGTATTGAGTCCAGCATCTACTGACTCGTCAAGATTCACAGCTGCTGGTGTGACTTGGGTCCAGCATGGGTGAGCTGATGCACGAGCTGGGGAGGGAGGCTGGGAGAGAACAGGCCAAGATTATATTAAATTGTTTCCATCTCGAGCTTGGAAAAACAATGCACTGTGCCGAGACAAGGTGTTATTGTCTGCTTTTAACTGCACCCTCCCTTTCAAGTTTGTCTTTCTTAATAAAGCAGCTGAGGTCATACTATTGTCATTAGAGCTTGGCGAGTGCTCAGCAGCTGTCACCGTGGCAGCAGGAGTGTGCCTGGTGCCAGTCCTCTTTGTCACGACAGCCGCAGCAATGTAAGGAGAAGGGCTTTGCAGGATGCAGGACAATACTGGGAAGGAAAAGGAGGGAATCCTCGACCTTGGGCCAGGGCCTGGTGGCAGACTATTGAACCCTGCGCGTCTCGACAAACCACAAGGAGTAAAAATTCTTGGAAGCTGCAAAGGTTGCAAGTGAAAACAAAAGATTCTATCGTGTAGGAAATAGAACAAAACACAGAGAAATTTGTTTTGTTTTCAGAGATAAAATAAGCAAAGAGCGCTCCGTGAGGGTCAGGAGCGCTGTGCCCTGCGGGCAGCCAGGAGGACAGGAAAGCTGGAAGCAGGTAGGGAAGTGTTCCACAGCCTTCCAAATCTTGAGGGACTCCTTCAAGAGCAAAAGGATAACGACAGTCTCTAATAGGACCTAAAAATAAATCATCTATCCAAACAAACCCCTGATCGTAGAATCATAGAATGGTTTAGGTTGGAAGGGATCTAAAAATTATCTGGTTCCAACCCCCCACCATAGGCAGGGACACCTCCCACTAGAACAGGTTGCTGATGATCTGATGATCTAACAAAATCAAATGGTTGTCTTTTGAGCCCATAGCTGAGGCAACAGAAAGAAGCAGCTGCTACTGAACTTTGCCAGTTGGGCAACCGGAAAAGCCCAGCATGGGATAACCAGCAGTGATTTCCTTACACTCACATCTGCACCCATAGTAGCTGCAGGAACAGCCACTGGAGATGGTCTCACTGGTCCATGCAAACCTGTTAACATCATAAAGGTTTTCCTGCTGACATGTTTGAGTATTTTGCCCCCATTTTTATCAGCAACACCCAGAAAAGTGGCCTCGACTAGGAGCTGCTTAGCTGTTGCTTTTCTGCTCACTTCTGAAGATCCACCACAGAAACATTAGCAATTGCTAACCCACACCTAGCAATCACTGCCACCTCTTTTGCATCAGAGATCCCTGTGGTCTGTGTGCACAACTTCACCAACTTTGTGGGTGTTCCTTTAGGACAGGAAGTGAAGAAATAAATCATATCCCAGTGGAATCCCCAGTGGAGCTCTGGACTGACAGGATGCTACCCAGGCTGCAATTAGGCTGGGATACCTGAGCCAGTACCCCTGTAGTTTGAAAAATACCGTGACATTTTGAATGACCACAACTGGCCACAACCTCAGCTTTATTCCTTATCCAAAAGAAAAATACCTTTTGGAGCAGAAAAGCCCCACAGTGGGTGAGCAGGACTCACAGTGCCACCTGCTGAAGCACCAGGACTGCTCAGAGCAGCAGCCAGTGTCCCTGTGAGAGGCTGGGGATGACCTGGCTCCACGGCCATTGCAGCCAGCCTGACAGTAGCACCGGTTTGTCCTGCCCAGTTTCCTATATGAAAACAATCTCATCAGAAAAGAAGAAAAAAAGGCATCTCAACAGATTGGGGAGGAGGAAGAGGCACAGGGTGCTGTGGCACTGTGGGAAGGCAGCAAGGGATTGGGGTTTGTGACATGAGAAAGATGCTCTCCTTTCAGCAAAGCTTTGGGTCACAGCAGACTCTGTGCCAGCAGCTGGGCTGGTTATTACCACGAGACAATACAACTTGTTCTTTTTCTTTCTCAGTCATTTCACAGCTTCCAGTCCCTGCTGGAGTCCTCCATTCCCCTCCTCCCCATACTGCAGCCTGTGGATCCATTGAAAAAAGATGCTGGTAAAGCTCCCTTATAATTAAAAAGGGCCAGTTAATTGCAACAGACTAACGCCAGATCTTTTAAACAGTTCCTTTTGCCTTCTTCCTATCCTCTACTTTCTCATTATGGGACAGCATATAGGTAAGACCTGAAAAAGAACAGCATCTGATAGAGTTCCTCCCCTCCCAACAGTATGGTGTAGTCAGTCACCAGCTCCTAGCAGCTCACATCCAGTAACAGCAGCAGGACCAACCCATCCCTGCCCTGGCAGCAGGTGCATTGTTCCCCTGAGCTATTCCCATCATAACAGCTCTGAGGCAGGTTGTCCCTCTCCAGTATGACACCACTATCTGAAACTGTACAAAGCAGCTTAAAAAGGAGCAAGTGTCTCTGGTGCACTCAGAAGAATGATGTCAGGACATGAACTAGAAGCAGAGCTGAGATATTGTAAGACAGCATAATGAAACCTCAGAAACAAAGCAGGGAGGTATATATACAGAACCTTCCCTCTGACAGCAAGCAGATCCCAAGGACAATCTACAGAATAAACTGGTGCAGAAAAGGGGTGGGGGCAGCTGTTGAGCAACAGAGATGTTATGCAGTCTGAAATGGCTTGGGGAACATGTGTGGCATGTATTTATCCAGGTATGGCTACAGCTAAGGGCTTCTCATGGTAGTCACAAATCAGCTGTCCTTTTCTTTGTACCTTGCTTGACCTTATTCGTGCTTACCATCTTTCCCACTTTTTTATTCCACATTACTAGTGAAAAAAAACACCCACAGTCTCTCAGCTGCTCACAAACTGTTCTACAACCTTTCTGCAGAGAAGAAACAGAAAGGGGAAGGGATGAGCAAATGTGGCATTGACTCTGTGACTGTGGTTTTTGTTTCCATAAACCTTAGAGCACAAGAATGCATGAGATATTTACACAAATCTTTCCACAATTCCTGTGGCCTTTGGGAGCATTGCATTTGCATGACTTCACCACTGTGGCTGGTTTGTGCTTTCTCAGCAGCATTGCCTGCAACAGGGAGCAATCCTGGCCCTTCCCAGTAGTTCTTCCTCTCCCACCCTCAGACAGGATCACAGAATGGTCCAGGCTGGAAGGGGCCTCTAGAGGTCATCTAGTCCGGCCCCCCTGCAGTCAGCAGGGACATCCCCACCACACCAGGATCACACCAGTGCATCTTAAATACAAGCTACAGTTAATGCAGGGGTTCCTGTCCTGTCTGTTGTCCAGTTTCCCAGGAATGGTACAGGAAGTTTCCCAATGCATCTCACGGATACAAAGTGAGAAAAAATGTTCTACTCTGAGAAAGTGTTAGTCATGGAGATCTTGAGGGAAATATCTTGGGATATGAGAGGGAGGAGGATGTTTCTGAAAGGTTACTGAAGTGAGGTAGAAGTTAATAAAAGACACAACAAAAGCTGCAAGACATAGCTTCTACATCAGCGAGTCACCGACAGGACAGTGAAGCTTAGTGCCATGAGACAGAGCCTCCAACTGAACAGACTACTGACTAAGAACTTGGGTACTGAGGCTCTGTCCTCTGCTGCCCTAATCAAGGACTTCCAGCAATACTTTTGGTCTGTCTATTCCTCATTTTCTCAATCTAACAAAGGGATGTTGCTCAACCTTTGCAAAATACTTTGAGTCAGTGCACAAAAAGCTCTGTGTAAGGACCAAGGCTTTTTTTTTTCACTGAGTGAGAACATCAGGTCACTCTATGCACAGGCTGCCAGTTGGGAAACAAAGCCACAATGTCTACAAGGTGAGGCAGTCTTGCCCTTTCACACTATTGCAGCTGCAACCATTTGGCTGCAGCAGCCTTGGCTTCTCCAGCACTAGCAGATGTCTTTAAAAAGGAGGCTGCATCCTGGGTGTTTGTTCTGAAGAATATGAAACATCAGAAAATCATACGGTGGTTCAGGCTGGAAGGAACCTTAAAGATCATCTAGATCCAACTCCCCTGCCATGGCATAGAGGCAAACCTTCCACTAGATCTGGTTGCAAAAAGCCTTATCCACCTGGCCTTGAATACTTCCAGGCACGGGGCATCCATAGCCTCTCTAGGCAACCTGTTGCAGTGCCTCACAGTGAAGAACCTCTTCCTTACATCTAATCTAAAACTACCCTCTTTCAGTTTGAAGCCATTGCCCCTTCTCCTATTGCTGCACAGCCTTGTAAAAAGTCCCTCTCCAGCTTTCCTGTACCACAGAATGCTAGGGACTGGAAGGGACCTCAAAAGGTCATCCAGTCCAACTCTCTTGCCAGAGCAGGACCACCTAGAGCAGGTCACGAAAGAGCACATGCATGCAGGTTTTGAATGTCTCCACAACTTCCCTGGGCAGCCTATTCCCGTGCTTTGTCATCCTTGCAGTGAAAAAGTTTTTCCTTCTGTTCATGGGGAACCTCCTATGCTCCAGCTTGCACTCATTGCCCCTTGTCTTCTCACTGAACAGAGCCTGTTCTATCCTCCTGACACTCATCCTTCATATATTTATAAACATTAGTCAGGTCACCCCTCAGTCTCCTCCAAGCTGAAGAGCCCCAGCTCCCTCAGCCTTTCCTCATAAGGGAGATGTTCCACTCCTTTGATCATCCTGGTGGCTCTGCACTACAGGACCCCTTTAAGTACTGTAAGTGTCTGCCTCTGGAGACTTCTCTTCTCCAAACTGAACAGCCTCAGCTTTCTCATCCTGCCCTCATAGGAGAGATGCTCCAGCCCTGTGATTTGAGGGGTGAGATGACTAGTAGAGAGCACACACTGCAATTGTGCAAGTCTCCAGACTGTTGCTGTGGACGTTACAGGGCAGCCAGGTCTCATGAAACCCTTTTAGAAGCTGTACTGCATCTCTCTTCCCCTCTTGGGCTGAGCCCAGGGGAGATCCAGCCCAGAGGCAGACCTCCAGATTCATTTGTAGGAGTTTAACGCTTGATATCAGAACCAGTGTGCAATGACATAAGGCAGAAGCATAACCACAGACAGCTTGTAAAAATTCAGCTCTGTCCCTCACAAGTGAATCCATACTTAAAGCTGCAGCTATAGCCCATTGTATTCTCCAGCAGGAGACTCACTCCTGCTACCACTTGAGTCAGCAAATTTCTCTATTTACAGTAATCCTTTACTTTGTCTTTGTAACGTTTCATTGTTATTCAAACGATTTTAAACTCTTTAATGTGTTTCAAATTATATTTTTCCAGGGGAAAAAAAGACAGCTGAGTGTTCAGAGGGGAACACTTAGTTATGTTATGGTTCAGCCCGAGACACTGGTGACTCTTGGAAAGTGTTGAAATTACAGGTTCATGACGTACAGAGTGTTGAAACACCATCTTACTGCAACACTTGGTCCAACACGAGCTGGCAATTTCAACACTTCCCAGGTCTTCTGTAAAACCCCATAAGTGACCAAAATAAATGTAAATTCCCATCAGTTCATCTCTGCTGTACAACAGCACAGATTGGGAAAACTCTTTTCATTCCCAGCCTTGCCACCCTTACTTGGGATTATCATTCTCAAAATGGGCCTAATTTGTCTAAAAAGAGGTCATCCAGGATTAGCTACTCTCACAGCAAGATACTGGTCTCAAGGTACAACTGGTCTGATCTGCTAATATCTCAGTTCTTCCAAATAGGCAATTTTTGTCTTGGTGCCACAAAGAAACCCAACAGTAAAGTACCTGCCTGAGCCTAAGCAAAGGATATTTATCAGCGACCTCTGAAATGTGCTGTCCTGGAGCTTAGCAGAGACAGTAATAACAAAATGTTAAACACAGGGATAAAATCTTCTTGACCAAAGGGAAGCTGCAATTTAAAAACACAGCAAAATTTGATATTTAAAAATACACCATGGCACTGTTTCAAAATACCATTTGTCATACAAGCAGGAGGCAGTGGTGCAGGCAGGATCATGGCTTGCAGTGTTTGTTTTGAAGATGAGGAGACTACAGGATTTGAGCTCGACCTCTTCACAGAGCCCTTAGCTCATTCGGTTTCATTTACAAAAGAAAAGTTTTCACTCGGGAAGCTGCTGAGAAGCAGCTTTATGCCCTGGCTCCTGTAAGCAGCTCCTATCAGGAGACTCCTACACCTGAAGCCAGCAGAGATGCAGCCAGCTGGAGCACTTGGCAGGACATGGACACTGAGAGCAGACTGGGGATAGTCTATAGTGCCACAGCCCAGGGACAGGGAAACACATCAAGTGAAACAAACTCTCGGGCTGAGAGTCCACAGAAAAGCCAAGTCTCACCTGGGGGTTAAGTGGGACTGGCAGGGAGGCTGGACAGCTGGAGGGATCCCACCAGTAGCATGTATCCTCTTCAGCACTTACTAATAATGGAGATGAAATGGGAGCTTTAACAATACATTTCCTTTTCTTTATCTGGCTCCGTTCTGAATATTTAATGCTAATTTTAGTACTTGGGCAGTTGGGAAGAGGTAAAATGGAATAAACACATTGTGCATAATGGGCTGTAAATATACAGGCCCCTGACATGGCAGCTTGGGATTCTCTGCATCTATCAAAGCTGGAATAACAGCAGAAACAGCAGTTCTGCTGTTACATACAACTACAGTTCTCATTTATTTGGAGAGAACATAATTTTTTAAGATAGCAGAGAGCTTACTTGGAAAATCACAATAAATTATCAAAGCCTCTCTTCTGCAGGACTTCTTACAGAAGCTGCTTTTATTTTCCTTCGGACAGTTGCAGCGTGCTGCATACTGGGAAGAAGGTACTTACGATAGGATTTATTTGCAGCTGTGAGCCAAGATACATATTTGCCTTAGACAAGAGTCAGAATTATCACAAAGAACCATGCCGACTGGGGCTTAATAAAATTGGACCAGGGTGTCAGATTTAAGCTGGGTGAAGTTGGCAGCTGGGATGAATTGGACCAGAAATGTGCTGTGTAACAAGATTTCACTGAAATTCTTGTGCAAGAAAAAAAAAGGAGGGGAAGAGAGAAAAAAAAAAAGCCTGTGGAATATGTCACGCTAAGGGCTGACAGTGTAGCTGCAAGAGTGAACACTGAATAAATAAATTCCATACGTAACACAGGCCCAGGAAAACTTTTCAGGAAAGCGCCTCGGAGCTGCGCAGCCTCGCGTCTATAAATCTCCATTAAATCAGTTTGAGTGGGGCGAGTGTTAGAGACAGAGCTGCCAGAAATAGCTCTTTTCCTGCAAGATGTAGAAAAGATTACAGCTGAGATTGAGCTGGCAGGGTGGGGAGGGAAAGCAGGCGAGGAGGGGGAGGAAGAGAGGCAAAAGGAGTTGAGCTGGAGGAGGCGGGGGAGCTGTGAAAGGCATCTCATAAAAGTCCCATTTGTTGGAAGGCTGCAGGAAGTGGAGGCAGCTTTGGCACACGTGTCCACGGTGCTAAATTAACTGTTAACACAAATAATCAAAGTGCAAGGCCCATCAAGCCGCTGGCGCCAGCAAAATGAGGGAGCGGCCAGGTCAGCGCTGCCCCTGGAGTGAGTGGGCTAGCAGGTGGAGACCCACCAGGGCCTGGACAGGATGGAAGTGCTTCCAGAACACACTGACCCGCTGGCAGAGGGAAGCACCGCTGCACTCCTGCTTTCCAGCTATTGTGTGCACAGCCACTTGTCTGTGTATTTTTGTTTTGCATTTAGTTATTGTATCGTAGGTCTAAAAAAAAAAAATAAATCCTATTTCTTCTCTTAAAAAAAAAAAATACACCACAAACTTGTTCAACAAGTTGGTTTCTCTCAATTGCAGTTGAGAGTTTGGACACCTCAAGGTGAGCTGTAGTACAGCTCAGCCTCTGTTTGGCAGCATTGCTAGGGGAAGAGCTGAGAAGGACAAAGAGCGATCAGGCATACGCGCGCTGGTTGCCCTCCAGCGCTGCCCTTGGGAAGGAAAACCTCTGCTCTTCAAAAAGAGATGCTGAAAGGCAACGCGATCAGGGCTACATCTACCTGCTTTGTGTTCTCTCCCTTTTAGAGATTTCATAGCCCCGTTCTCTGCCACAAATAGGATGCAGACACATTGCATCTCTCAGCAGGAAACCGATTTGCCCCCATGCCCATCTTTTCTCAGAGCTGTTTGGCGCAGTTACATCCCAGACTCGTGTTGGACTGCTCGTAACTATAGCGAAGCAGCTCAGCAGCGATGTACAGAAACCTGTTTCAGTCCACAGTGCCCTGTGCAGAGTGAAGCCGGCAGGGTGGTGGTACTCGCTCCCATTCAGTAGGATTAGACTTGTAAGCAAGGAGGGACTGCTCAGATCTCAAAGCATCTCACTGTATTGCCCTGTGGAAACAGAAAATGCTCCATCACCCTGCTCTGCCCTCAGCCAGACGGCTTGGTGGAAAGGCTGCTTGGCTGCCACACCAAACTAGTAGGAGTCCTGTGCTGGATTCGTTGCCTGCTTCTCTCAGCTTCCTGACACACGACAGCTGTAAACCTACTTTAACTGCCCAGTAAAGACAGGTTTACAATTACTTTGCATGACCAAAGCACTGCCAAGCAATCACAGTGCAACAGTGATTCACAAATCATATATTCACCGAAACACCCCAACTTGTAGTTACAAGGTGTGATAATAGAGAGCATCTTGTCACTGGTTAGCATAAAATATGCTCCAGAAAACAAAACCTAGAAATAAGCAGTCAGCCTGGATTTCATTATTTGTAATTAGTTATAATTTATAATAGATCATTTCCATAGTTGGAAACATTCTAGTTCAGGTTGGACAGGGCTCTGAGCAACTTGATCTAGCTGAAGATGTCCCTGCTCCCTGAAGGAGTGCCAAACTAGATGGCCTTTAAATGTTCAACCCAAACCATTCTATAATAATTACTAGCATGACAGAAAAATGAAATCATTTCAGTGGGGATACACATCTTCAGAGCACCTATACCTTAGTTACAGCTTTAGTTCACAACTGAAAGTATAAAACCCTAATGTTTCTTTAAAAAAACCTCTCATTAAATTTCCTCTCAGCTGAGAGCAAAATGCCCAACGCAATTATCGAGGGGGTGGGTGTAAAGTCTTAAAACAGGGCACAGTCGCTGCCACACCATCATTAAGTGTGGCACTAACATTCACACATCTAGAAACAGTGGTTTTGTGAGGTTTAAATTCATTGAAATTCTATGCCATCATCCCTATCTTCCATGGGGTCGCTTTGACATCTGTCAGATACAAAGTCTGTGATAGATCCAGAGATGCAGCACGGTTCTGGCAGTACTTTAGAGCAGCTCATCCTTAGTTAACTTTGTAACCTTTAACTGAACCAGCTGGTCTGTTCAAAGAACATTCAGAAACTGTAGCAGCAGATATCTGATGTGATCCAAGGAGCAGGTATAAAGATAATTTGCTCATAAGTCAGTCAGATTTGTGTTGACTTTTACAGGATAGAAAAATGTAAGATCTCTCAGGAAAAGAGATGGGGCAGACACAGAAAAACAGAAACAGAGAAAGAAAATAACACTGTCATGGGCCAGGATTACTTATTATTACCCTTTGCTCCCTTCTTGATAAGGATTAAACCAACTTCTCTGAAACCTTCCAGGTATAAAAGTCAACTTAACATAGACAGAGGTTTTCTACAAACTGAGAGCTGCGACTTACACCAGAGGTTAGGTGGCTGCTGTTGCGTTTGTCACTGTCAGGTTTACCTCTACAGACACATTACGGCCTCCCCTAAAGATACCATTTTATGTCAGTGGGTGAGGGGGTGGGAGAGTGCATGCATGTGTCAGATGACAAGTGCTGTCACAGATACCAAATTAATGGGAATGTTATAATTACTCTGAGAAATGGGGAAGCCAAGCACTTCCTGAGTAGGCAGGAAAAGGCTAATTGCAAATTTTAGAGACTAGAGAATCTTTGTTAATTCAATGAGAAAAATAAAAGCCCATAAAACAAAACATGTATGTTTAAGAGCCCCTTTTCTGACCCTAAATCAAGTTTAAGAAAGAACATCGTTCTTGCAGCTTGATAAAAATTAGTAAAGATACAAAGAAACCAAGTCAGGAAAACAAAGTTCCAGACATATAAAGATGAGATCGCTCCAAACACATCAAGATTGAGTAAGAGCTGACTTGGCTCCTGTCCTACAACTAATAAATCCAGCCAAAACTTGTTATTAGTTTCCAAAGTGTCTTGCAGTTTGCACTAGCTGTGTAATGTTCAGCATAGCCAGTGAAATGGCTCTCCCTTCTCCAGTATGCCAACAGATAGCACTGGGTCTGCTCTTCCCTGCACCCAGACCTTGAAGCAGTGCTCTCCATAGCTCTTCTCTGTGTTCTGTGCTTCCTGATGATTGTAGGACCTGCTGAAGTGGGGCTCTGTTTCATTTTGGCCTGGGTTTCATTCTAAAGAATGCTCTGTCATGAGAAGAGCAGTCCAACAAGAGTCTGGGATGTAACTGAGCCAAACAGCTCTGAGAAAAGATGGGCATGGGGGCAAATCGGTTTCCTGCTGAGAGATACAATGTGTATAACTCTGACCCCACTGTGGATTTACACTGGTGTGAGGTAAGAATGATCCCCCACACTCCTTTACATATTTTCATTGCTGAGTTGTCCATCTTTTCAACTGTCAGGAAGGGATTTCTCTTCCTCACTGCTCCAAGTGATAACAAGAAAAAAACTCTCACTTCTGCATGAGAGACAAGGAGTAAAAATTCCTGCTGCTCTTTACAAGGACAAAACAATTAAGGAGACTGCTGTGGAACCAAACTGAAAAGGACCCCAGTTGCTTCTCAACACATCCTAGCCTGAAAGCATAAAGGTCAGCTAAAAGGGGAAAATGAGCTTGGGCCCATTTGCAAAAGCTTAACTTTGGGTTCAGAAGCTTTTTTATTAACAAACATCTAAACATCAGGAACCCTCTACCAACATCTGCTTGTGAAAATCATGCAAATTCTCATTCCACCCATTTTTTCTCTTTTTAGCAAATCCCAGAGTATCCAGAGTAGGAAATATCAATGCAGCAAGACATTCAAAACCATAATAAAGAAAGAAAGAAGCAGTAAGGGTTTGCCAGAGACAAAGAAGGGGGTGGGAAGATACAGACATGGCACTCTGTGCAGAGGTACTGTCTTCCCACTCCCTAACGTTTATTTCAGTCAGTCCCATGTGCCTTTTGTAAGCTCTATTCTAAACTATCAGGAACCTGGAGTAGTATCTGGAGAGCATGCAGCAAAGCAATGTGGCCAGAAATGTGGAATCATCTGTGACCTTATCCTCTACAAAAGTAAAGTATATCTGGACTGTGCATGAGGACAATCACAAGTGCTGTATAACACCAACGTTGTGTTGTGCAATGCTCATGCCTAATGAAAGCTCTAACATATGGCAGCAGCATTCCTGAAGCACAGGGGTGCATGGACTCCAAAATTACTTTGCACAGTTTGGGATGGAGGCCATCTGCTAATGTGCTCTCCCAGGTACAACAACAATGCAGTGGTTTTCTACTGCTTGCTTCAGTGTTTACTTTCCTTCACTCATTTTCCAACTGCATTAGTGAAGCTTCTTCCTGTAGAAGGTGCTAGACGTGGTTGGAAATACCAGTGGCCTCCCCCAAATACCACGTAAGGCTTCAGACTTATGCTAAATCCTTTCACTGAACTCATCCAAATGTTAGTTCATACAATGCAGCTTCTAATGCAAAGAGATTTCCAGATCTAGTTCTAAGCACTTTTTTGCCAGCCTTGTTCTGACACAACATCATGCAGCATCACTAGCTCAGACCCTATAAGCAGTAATCACATTAGTCAAGTAGCTCTGCATCCCTCCCCCAACTCCAGAAGGAATAATTATCTCAGCTGTAGAGCCAGCTAAGCCTTCAGATCCCAAGCTAGCTCATCTGATGATGGTTCAAGGATGCCCACACTGCTTTACATTACAAATGCATTTTCATAGCCTTGCTCTTTCTTCCAGACATGATTGCCAATAAATTCAAAGCTCCATAGCACAATCAAATTGTCAGATAATAAATCAAAAAACATGGGAGTTCTGACAGCAAGCCCCGATGCAACTCACATCCATGTGGTAACAAAACAGGCATGTATCTCATTTCAGCAAGTTAATATAAAGCTCATTTTTCTGATTTAGTTTTCTCACAGCAAAGATGAAGTGTTGAGGGCTCACCTGTACCAGTCCAGAACTGGAGATAAGAGCAGTCAGGAGTTTTCACTGACACAGAGAGAGGCAAAAACCAAAGCAAGATGCTCAAAAGGTAGCTCCTGTTCCAGCACAAATGGATGCGCCCCAGCGTACACTCTCTTAAGCTCTTCTTTCCCCCAGGTCCTTCCAGGCTGTGAAATGCATTGCCCAGCAGCCCTCCACAGGCAGGAAAGCACAGCAGAATGGACCTGGTGAAGAAAGTTTTTTTGTTACTCTGAAGGGAGTTAACAAACACCTGTTACAGTTTTGAAGAATTTATAGCTGCCAGTTCAGCCCCACATCAGCACACAGGATGAAAAGTGAACTTGATTTAACTTTGACTTCTTGTATCTTCAGCAGAAAACCAAGGTGAAAAAAGGTCACTGGGAAAAGTCACTGCAATATTTTCTAGGGGATTGTGTAATATGGCTGTTTCTGTGGGGTATCACAAAGGCTGATGGCAAACCACTGTTGGTTTCATTCCCATCTTCAAGACAAGCAGTTCTCAACCTACTACTGACAAGCGAACTCAAGAACTCCATATGCATAACCTAGGTCTTCACCTACACTAAGCTAATGTGGTTTGCTGCCTTCAGTTTCCAGGCCACACGTGATCCTAGACTCAGACAATAGGCAGTACTTAATATTGCCCAAGTGGCCTTAAATAATCTTTTCATTTTCAGTTGCCACTAACCTGTGAAAGGAAAGAAGAGGCTGCCTGAACTAGCACTTTCTCAGTTTGTTCTATCATCAACTGTTTTTCCTCAATGGAATTGTGCACAAGCAGTAAAGACAGCTATGCCAGGAGAGAAGTGGGGGAAAGAAGAGAGTTTTTTTACTCCTGAGGGCTTTTGCTCTTTCCTCATAGTTTTCTGCATAATATAGCTCCTCTTTTCATTGCCCATCAGGGAATCCCAGAGGCTAGAGGAGAATTTTCCCATTGGTCTTCGAGCATTCTTAGGGCATTCGTGATGGATTCTTGTTTTAAGAAGAGGTTATTAGTTGTTTGCTCTTGAGTATTATATCATCACCATTACAGCAAAGCTGGTCTCATTCTAAGTTTTGTTTATTCTCTGGCACACATGAGATATCTTGGGTTACACAGTTAACATCCCTTTATGCACCAAAGTCAATTAAAACCTTTCCACTGGCTCCAGTAGTGCCAGATGAAATGTTGCAAAGGTGCTGAAAAAATGATCTCTTTGGGGCTTAATTCTGTTTCCAGTGGTAAAATTCCCTCTGACTTTGACAGGAGTTGCCTCAAGTCCATTCATTTAAACAGCTTTTTAGAATCCAAGAAACAATTCTGCTGCCATATAGGCTTCTGCTTGCTAAGGAATGCTCATAGACCTTGAAATCTGTTTATGTTGTACCTTATTAATAGAAGTTATCACTTAAAAACGTCTTGGCCACTGTTTATATTTTCACTGCTTATATTATAGTTCATATTAATTACTGCAGACGTAGCAAGAGATACAGAAAAGATCTCCAGTTGGCAACAGTACCTAGTGAATTTTTGAAGCATCACAGCATTTCCAGCTTCTGGAGAAATAACTGGAATCACAGGATCATAGAATGGCTTAGGTTGGAAGAGACTTTAGAGACCATCTACTCCAATCTCCCCACCATAGGCATGGACACCCCTCAACTAGATTCAGTTGCTCAAGGCCTCATCCAGCCTTGCCTTGAACTCCCCAGGGAAAAGGCATCCACAGCCTCCCTGGGCAGCCTATTCCAGAATCTCATCACCCTTGTACTGAAGAGATCCAGTCTAAACCTCTCCTTAAGCTTAAATCCATTCCCCCTTGCCCTACTGCTAGACAATCTCACAAAAAGTCTCCCTCCAGCCTTCTTGGAGGATCCTTTCAGGTACTGGAAGATCCCTTCACGTATTGGAACATAGCTGACCTTGGCCAGAAATTTCACCAGTGCAGACTTGTACCTATTCCCTTAAACAGCCATTTTCAGCCCCACTGTTACCTGTTTCACAGCTTGGGATGGCATAGCCTCATCTCAGTACTTGATTTCCCAAGGCTCATACAGCAAGCAAAAGATCCCTTTGATGTTTTTCCAGTTTTGTAGTTAACACTGATGTGCAGGAAAAGATCCACTACTGAGAAAGACTCCATAGTAGCCATGTGCATGGATTAAACCTTATTTTTATTATCTTTCTTTTTTCAGTAAGACTTGGCTTAATAAAGGCACTCAGCCATGCTCAGAGGAAATCAATCTTCTGTGCAGTTAAGGTCTGGGTGTAAGGTGCTTTCTCTTTATTTTGGTCTTTTGTTGTTGTGTCTGAAGGATCATTTTTGCCATCCCAAAATAGTTGGTGCTATCATGTATTGACTTCGACAAGTCCAAGAAACTACAACCAGAAAAGCCTCAGTGTTCTAAGAAGGGAAAAGGCACCTTTTATCTTATCTGCTCTGCACATACTTTTAATTCTGAGGCTGACATCATTGCTGGCAAAGCTTTCACAGTTGCCAAAGAACTAATCAGCTCACTACAGCAATGAGCTTCGATAAGTAAACTCACTGCATTCAGTTTTGGGCTCCCCAGTTTAAGAGGGACAGTGATCTGCTGGAGAGGGTCCAAAAGATGGCTATGACAATTACCAGGAGAGTGGAACACTGTCTGAGGAGAAGAGGCTGAGGGACCTGGGGCTGCTTACTCTGGAGAGGAGAAGACTGAGAGGGGATCTAATAAATGTTTACAAATATCTGAGGGCTGTGGGTCAGGAGAGGGGGAACAGGCTCTGCTCACTTGCTCCCTGAGATAGGACAAGGAGCAATAGATGGAAGCTGCATCACAGGAGCACCTCAACACAAGGGAGAACTTCTTTCCTGTAAGGGTCACAGAGCACTGGCACAGGCTCCCCAGACAGGTTGTGGAGTCTCCTTCTCTGGAGGTTTTCAAGGCCTGTCTGGATGTGTTCCTGTGTGACCTGAGCTAGATTGTATGGTCCTGCTTTGGCAGGGGGATTGCACTCAATGATCTCTTTGGATCCCTTCCAACCCCTAACACCCTGTGATCCCTGCTTACAGATGCTAGCACTGAAAAGTTAACAAGTTCAGTGTTCCTTGATACTTCTCAGAATACTGACTTTAACTTTTCTACTGTCCATTGCTGTCATCTCCATTAGCCCTGGCAGTGGAGCATAAGGACACTAACACAAGCAAGCAGGTGTACTTTGCAAAGAGACCTGAACACAGTTAAAACCTCCTCAGCTGATTCCTAATTCTTCCAATCTTGCTCTGAATACTTAATAAAATTATCCAAGCCTCCCTTCAGTTTCATCACCATGACCACGCTCTGGGACTGGAGATTCCTGTATTCCAATACTTTAATTCATAGTCCACAAGGGAAGAGAAATGAGATATAGGTTCTTGGGGAAAAAGATAATTACTTTTACACAAATATTTCACCCACTGTTTTATGAGGTGTTACACATCTCTAGGTTTGTTGCTTGTACCACAGCAGGCTCAAGCTATGCCAGTGAATGGCTTGGATAGAGTGTCCACATTTATTAGCCAACAAATTTTTGCAGTGCATGTCAGGTATTGACACCTGAAACCTCTGAATAATTGTTTCCACAGAAAAAGTTTGCAACAACTTTGAATTTTCTTTTCAAGGTTGTCAGAGTGAGGTCATTAAGGGAAGTCTGTGTCCTGTTATCCATAGCAGAACTCCCCCATTTGCTTTCTCTGCTTTTGCACAGTATTCCTGTCCTTGCACAGGTAATGCATACTGCAGGAGCCAACAGACAAAGAGGCCTTCTATGTTTACAGCCCAGCAGATGTTTGGTCAGAATTTCCCAATGTGAGCACCTGCTATTGTGTGGGGGAGCAAAAGTAAATTTTTGAACACTTACTTACATGCTGAGATCACTGGAGATGGCAGCAAGCAATCACAAGGTTACACCTTACACACTTCCTTGGGCTTCAGACTTGAGCTGTAAGACTTGAGGTGTGCTCTCCTCTACCCAGGGCTATGGCAGCAAGCAATCACAAGGTTACACCTTACACACTTCATTGGGCTTCAGACTTGAGCTGTAAGACTTGGGCTGGGCTGTCTTCTACCCAGGGCTATGACAAAGCAGAAACACACACAAAGGTCAGCAAAGGCAGAACAAACAGCAGCCGCAAGGGCAATGGAACCAGCACTGCAGCAGAGCAGCAGGTGTTCAGCTCTTCCTCTCCTTACCCACCACAAAAGTTCATTTTCTGGTTTTGGTTTGGGTTTTTGTTTTTTTCTGAGTCAGTCATGCTTCAACTTGACTTCTTGTTTGTTTTGAGGAAGAACAAGGCAACAGCCTTTTAAGGGCTCCAAATACTGCCATTATGTGCCACAAGTGGGAAGGAGCTGGTTAGTTGGTTGGAAAGGGAGCTGCTTGAGCTGGAGGGGAGGCAGGAGAGGCTGTGGACAAGAAGCAGGATGGTTGCCACAGGGCCCCTCAAGGCCATTACACAAACTCTTCTGCTCTCTCTAAGCACCGTGACCTTCTCTGGGTATTAAATTGGGTTGTTTTGTTTTCTTCGAGCTAGGATGATTCCTGCCACATATTTGATATTAGGATCTCTCTCTAGTGGTTCACAAGTATTTGATCCCCTAGGGCTTCAGATGCTGGATCCACTAATGATTCACACAATGGCAGTAATGTCATTCATGGATGAAACCACATTTCCTTACCCTACAGGGTGAGAGAGAGAGATGGGAAGACTGTGGCTAACATGAGGAAGGGATTGGGTGGGAAATAAAAGTTGAAGTATTCAGGTCAAAAGACAGTGGGTGGCTAAATAAAAATCCGTGATTTCTGATCATTTTGGAGGTGGAGTGAACAATAGACATTTCACCCTCCAGTGCCTGAGGACCCTGCACTAAAAAAAATAAGACAATAAATGACCCCCCCAAGTGAGCAATTGAAAACCATTCTCTTTGAAAACGGTTCTTGAAAACGAGTTGGCAGAACAGTTAGATCTCCCCACAGCAATGCATCATGAGATCACGTACAAGGAAACGGCACAAGTATCAAAGCATGTTTTACTAGAGCATGCCCTTAGTTGCTCTGCTCTTTCAGCTGTGCAGCCCAGACTGAAGCCTGAGAGCAGAGGCTGCATGAGGAGCTGGGTAGACATTGCCAGCTGAGCAGTAGCTCAAATCCTTCTTTGCCTTTCAGTAGGAAATGGGGCTTTCACATTTTAATTATTTAACAGAATCACAGCACACTGAAATTAGGAACTTATATTTAACTGCTAATGGGCATGCAAATTTTGAAGGAATATTTCACACACACTTCCACTGATGGATGGTGTGAGGAAGGTGAGAAATAACACAGGAATGTAGGAAACAATGATTTCCAGGAGGGACTGAGCCAGACAGTTGAGGCTGGCATGCAGGAACATCTTTACCTAAACACAAAAGAAGGTTGAAACAAAAGCAAAGAGCAAAAATGAAAGGTTCCTGAAGAGGTGTATCAGAATTATCTGCTGGAGTAGGGGGAAACATGCTGAAAGCACCAAAGAGATCAGCTCAGGAAAACATGCCAGAGAAATTTCCAGCAGAAAGGTCTGTTCCAAGGCTGGGACAGACCTAGGTGACTCACAGGGCCTTCCCAGCTCCAGAGTGGAAGAAAGAGAAAAGACTTCCAGTCCCTCACAAGAAGAGACGCAACACTTGGATCAGACACCAGCCTAATAACCAAGGTGCACTTCTGAAATCTCTAAACATTCAGGCTGAGAAAAATATACATTGTTCACTGGTTAACAAAACACAGTAACTGTCAGGAAAGGGGCTTGCATCCTGATTTGTGGATATAATTTATATGCAGGAGAGTCTCAGCTCCAACTTCACTTTTGTGGGTGCCAATCCTACCATTTAAGGATTTGATCTTGGAGACAGCTACTCCTCTGAGCTACGCCACTGACGTAATTTCCCAGTGAAGTCTCCTTACACCCACAAATCAGGTGTTGAAATCCCTCTGTAGAATAGTAAAAATGCTGGCACAACTAACTGCCAATGTAAAATTATTCCTGAAAGTGAGTGAGACAGGTCAAAGCCCCCTTAAAAAAAAACAAGTCTTGGTGGCTATGCAAAAAAACCAAGATTCTACTATGCTCAGGTAGTGCATGGGTGTAGGGAACAAGGGACAGATACAGTCTTCCTCACACACCCTCCCCTCAGCCCCTTGTGAGGCCAAACATACAGGCAACATTTCAACCTCAAATCCACAAACAGATCAGGATTCACTGGAGGAGAGAGAGGCAGATTTCTTGTTTTTTAATAAAAGGTAGGATTAGGAAGACGTAGGTGGGGAAGGTGTAAAACAAGCAGGCAGGCAAGCAGTCCTTAGTCAGCTTCCCTCTTATATTCATTGCTCTGCAAAGTGGACAAGCCTTAAGAAGAAATAAGACACATGGCTGTGGGTAAAGGGGGGGGGGAGGAATTAGAAACTGTAATTCAATCTAATATTTGAGGCTTGGCAAATGCACCTATGGGATTTCATGAAAACCCCCGAATCTTTTTCATTTCGGAGCAATTAACCAGATCCCAGCATCGCTGGCTCCAGTGAGCCGCTTAGCTCTGTTTTATTACCCATTTCCTTTCCCCCTCGCCAGAACTAGCTCCCATCCTTGCACTTGGGGGGGGTGGAGGAAAGAGAAAAAAAAAAAGGGTGATGGGGGGGAAAAACCCCCACACTGTTACAATGCCACAAAGGGGCCACCACAAACAAGTGCCAGCCAGTGCATTTCAGAGCAAACACAGAACACACATAAATGAGGCTCACATTTGGATTAAAACGCTGTTGTGTTCAAGCATTTATGTGTGGCATAATTAAAAACATCCAGCCGTAATTTAATAGTTCCCACCAAGCACAGACATAAAGTCTAGCAATTTTTTTCCCCCTCTGCATATTTAACCCTTAGAGAGAAGGAAGAGGAGGTGGGAGGCAAGGGGAAGGAGCAGGAAGCTGGAGAGAGACGGAGGTCTTTTGAACATGTTTGGGGTTCTTTTTCTCCCCACTTCCTTTGTGTCATTCTAGTTTGCTTTTTTTACCTGCTCTGAGCTTTTGCTTCTACAAGGAGAAAGCCAGTATCTTCTGGATGCCACAGAAATAGGAATCCCATGCAGACAGCATTTCAGTACAGCTGGGTATGGGACCCTTGATTTGCAGAGGATAACATCTGTAACTGGATGCACTGATTCACAGTTTGTGAAGACGCCAGCTTTTCCAGGCTTAAGAATCAGCTACTAAAAAGACAGAGCCATTTCACCACCATTACTCACACCAAGTACAATCTTTCTATTCAGAGCCTTCTAAATCAAAGGCAGCAGTGACAGGCCTAAGCACAGTGTTAGGATAGGAAGGATAAACCAGCATTTGCAGCAGTAGTTAAGCAGTGAGGAGACCATGGTGGGTTCAAGTCCCTGCTCTGCCACATCACTGATTTGCAGAGAGACTTTTCTAGGGCCAGTTTGAAAAAAGCCTGTCCACCAGCTAGAAGAGTGAACCACCATCTGTACCACTGGAAAACTGAATGTTTTAAAGATCTTTACCCCTCCCCATTTCAGTTCTCTGGTATAGGCAGATCTGGGAAGATAGCATCTTCCTCCATCCCAAAGTATGAAAGAGATGTACTAAAGATCAAGATGTGCTCAAATCCCACAGCAAGGAAGGAAATTAATGAAGAGCAGAAGATGTACTTGGCCCTATAATTCTGAATGCTTCAGTCTTCATTCAGGCAACAACCCATTACCTTGACTCAGCTGCACAGTAGGACTTTGCTTAAGCAAGGAACACAGAATCCCCCTCATTTTGGAAGAGGGAAAACTGAAGAAAATGCTCTGCATAAGTTCATAATCATCATCAACTCCGTCCTAATTTTCCATCAGTTGTGTGTCTAACAGCCTAGAACCTTAACTCTACTAGTCTTGAAAGAGAGAAGATTGCCTATGCATACAAAAATGGAACAGAGGGAAAAGACCTTCCAGATCAGTTTATGTAAAGCAGAGGAAACTGAAAAATAAACCTCTTTTGTGTGTGTGTAATTTTAGGTTTTAAGATCATTCAGTCCTCTCTTCAGCCTTTCATCACCACATCCAGACCAGTATCTAATGGCCTAAAAACTTACACCAATAATGCATATTTCAATCTTGCCATCCTGGGGAATAAGAGAAAGCTTCCAACCTGTCTGCTCAGGATCATGAAAGCCATCAGTGCTGTGAACTTGTCCCAGCTAGGTCAGAAACAAGACCTTGAAAGTCCTGGCAGCTAATTGCAAAAAAGAAATCAAGAAGCCTGGTGATGCTCACAGAATGGGTCATAACCAGAATATAGAGAGAAGACCAGTGAAACACAGACATAATGAACCTGAGAAAAGGACTGGACTTGATGCTGTTAAAGGTCTTATCCAACCATAGTGATTCTGTGAAAATTAGCCTGATACATATCTTGCTTTTAATATATGCCTGCCAATAGAAGATGATACATCAACTTCATTCTGAACTAGCAGCTCAGCTGTACCACCAGATGAGAAGCACTGCTCAGTGTCACCTACCATCAGCATAGCCACCTAACCAGGGTGAAGGAAATGTTTGCCTGGTGGCTGCAGCAATAGCTTTGGACTTGTGAAATGTAGGACCACAGGAACATACACTGATTCAGGATGGAACAGACCTTAAGGAGGTGTGTTCAGCTGCTGCAAGGTAAGCAGCTCAGACATATCTACTTCAGAGTTCAGAGCATCCAAGCACTGACAGCTCTTCCCACCTTGGGCACTGGTTAGTTACAGTGCAGCACAGTGTGGTGCAGAGACGTGGAGAAGTTCTCACTCGGATCTGGTGGTAGGACCACCCCCCCCCCAACACATGCCTGACAAATACAGGTTTCTTCTTAGGAGCAACAGTTAACCTAGTATGATGTGGTATTGCTTCTGGCCTTAGAGGCACACCGCAATGCCCAGATGTCCTTCCCTCTCTGTACTTCCCCTTCCCTATGATAAAGCCTGCTAGGCTGCTGTGAGACAGAACTTAGACCTAAGATTCTGATGGCCTCAAGCGCTCTAAACAGGAGACTCACCTAAGTGCCTAAGACAGATAGCTATGTGGGAGGGGGTTAGGTAAATAAGTTCCAAATGAAATCCCACAAACTGCAGCCCAGGACTACTGAAGCATTGGTTTTGATTGCCACTTTATTACCACCTTTATTGCCTCTCAAATAGATTGCACAGAGCATGGCATGCCAAGAAAGAAGAATGATCCTTCCCGTCCTAGTAAAATCATGGGTTTCTTCCAACTAGAAATCCTAACCCTGATCTCTTTTTATATAAATAAAAGTCAGAGCAGGTCTTGCACTGTAGCAATTTCTTACAGTGTCATTTTAAAAGTGCTCTGCTGCAAGCCCCTCTGCAAATGAAAACAATCCGTCTTCCCAAGGCATCCTGCAGAGTGTGTAACTTTTCAGGCAAGGCGGGAGTGGGTGATGCTGAAATGAAGATGGAACAGGGTGACACAGTACACCAGCACTTTGTGAGATCTGTTTTCTGCATACTGACTCTTCCTAATGAGAAAAAAGCTCCACTGAGCCTTAACCATCATGAAATCACAGACAAGAACAGCTAGGTGATGATGTCTGCCAACAGTGCTTCCTTTCTTTTTCTATCCCTCCATGCTAAGCGGTGAGTGCTGAGCTTCAGTAATACATGTAACATAGACTAGTGACATGGTGGCACCCAACCAGCTCAGCAGTAAAGCTGCCAACCTGCTGCTTTTGGTATTCTGCTAAAACAATATAGTCCTGAGCACACAGTGTAGGACACTAATGCTTTACACTGTGAGATATTACTGTCATAAAGTTTGCCAGATGAAAAACACCAGTAAGGCACTAAAAGCAGGGAGAGACAAAAAAAATCATATGATCATAGAATCAGTCAAGGTTGGAAGGGATCATCTAGTTCCAACACCCTTGCCACAGGCAGGGACACCTCACACTAGATCAGGCTGTCTAGAGCCTCATCCAGCCTGACCTTAAACACCTCCAGGGATGGGGCTTCAATCACCTCTATGGGCAACCCATTCCAGGGTCTTACCACCCTCATGGTGAAAAAACTTCTTCATAACATCCAGTCTACCCACTTCTAGCTTTGTTCCATTCCCCACAGTCCTGTCACTACCTGACATCCTCAAATGTCTCTCCCCAGCTTTCTTGTAGGCCCCCTTAAGATAGTGAAAAGCCACAATAAGGTCACCTCGGAGCCTTCTCCTCTCCAGACTGAATGGCCTCAACTCCCTCAGTCTCTCCTCATAGAAGGGGTGCTTCAGACCTCTTGTGCTTGACTGAGACAGAGATGATATGGAGTTTTCAGCCAGTCCTAGCAAAAGAAGTCTTAGTTTCAACAATATGTGTGAACTACAAAGCTGCCACCTTTGCCACATAGATACTTTGCTTTACCTGCCACTCACCTTCACCATCCACCATCACTTAGATGCCACAGACTGAAGCTACAAAGGTGTCAACAATATTACAGCTCAAGAGAGAAGCAGTTGCATCTGTCCTGTACACCATACGTCAGCACGGCGCCCTGACGTCAGCGTGATGGGTGCCTTCCACCACACAAGCTGAGCCAGCCAGCCCAGCTAACCTCATGACATCAGCAACGAGGCTCCACTCTATCACTCACTCACTGCTCCAGAAATCTGCATTGCCACCACAACACAACCACTGCTGGACTGGAAATCATCAACTGACTCATGTCTTGCTGCACAGCAGTTACTGTGGGACATAATTATAGTCAAGAGCTCTGCAACAAACCACCACTCTGAGGCAAAAGCATAGCGGTGTCTTTAATGTCTACACAGAGCAGATGGGAACTGGGAGTCCAGCCCTGCAAGCTTGACTAAGCACATTGGTAAGGCTGTAAGCCACACCATGAAGCTTCCTGGCAGGATGGGGGCAGAAAGTATGACAATGAGTCGTGAGGAGCTGAATTCACACTTTGAGCACGGCCCACTGGCACTGCCAGGCTGTAGGGGCAGCTGTCACTCACACTCACTTGGAAAGTCTTTTCCCTTTGCCAAACTGGTAACAGCATAAATAGGACTCAGGATGCAGGGCCTTAAAGAATGAGGCATTGTTTTCCTTAAGGCTAGGTTAAAAAAAGTTACTAATAATCTTCCTATGCTTTTCACCTATGCTTTGCATGCTGTTCAGAATGCACTTTCCTGGGAAATGCATTACGGTAACAGGCAATGTTTAGCATCACATTTGAAGGAAGCACATCCCAGTGATTAAAATCCAGGCAACAGAAATAAACACATCAGCAGGACACGCTGCACAGTGCTGAATTGGGACTTCTTTGGTTTATGACTTTCTTGAACGCTAAATGCTGTGTGAGAAAAACATTGTTCGAGCTTCACCATCTGCATTTGGTTTCTTCTGAGTGCATTACAATCATCAGTAATCACTGTAAGCCTAAAATCAGAAAACCTGGTTGTACTTGTGGGAGACTAATTGTGGCAGTTAAAGGTGGCTCATGCAGCAACAGAATTGTTCTATTTGGGTTTTTCTAAGTGAATTTATTAGAAGCTCGTTGTTTCTAAGTGGGGCTACTCCATGTTACAGTGCCACAGCCTATTATGTTAAGCTGAGAGAGGAACATTTGCCCTGTAAACAGCTTTCAAGATAACTATTTCCCAGAGTTGGAGGAAAGGTTTAAATTATCAAAATTTTCAATGCTAAAGACCTAAAGCAAAAGAAAAGTAAAAAAAAAGCAACAAAAAAAAGGCCTGGAGTTCAAGGCCAACACTCTGCTTTGACAATTTCAAAACATATCTTTTCAGTGCAGCTTCTCAAATATGCTATTATGTTTAATTTTCAAAACAAAAAGTAGTTTTGAATGAGAAAGCCACTCAGTTAGAAACTACTAAAACATTCTGACAGTTCCAAAACGTTATTTCCACAATAGTTTTCAAGTAAAGATATTTGTGAAAGCCAAGCCTTTCCCACAAACAGTCTCAATTTCTGTGAGTCAGCATGTTCTGTCTTTGAACACTTAATTGCCAGCATGACAGGAAGGCTCCCACCTCACAAGACCTCTTCTCCAAGAGCCTGTTACTCTCACATCCTCCCGGGAGCTGCCACTGCAGCAAACACACTGGGTTAAGCTTCTGCCCCACACCGAGGGCTAACATCCTGCTGCCAGCTGCAGTCCTCTGCAAGTCTTCTGTCTGCAGAAGCCTTCAACCTCTCCAGCCAAATGCCAGAAGATAACAGACAAGAACAACATAGTGTAAGAGAAGCACTGCACCTGCAGGCATTGCCTCATGCCTACCTCTTGGGTAGAGTCACGTCCTTAGGAAGGTCACTTGGGGAAGATTATCATGAAGAGGAAGAAGCTGGTCACTCCACCCACAGCTCCGTGACATCTCACAGCTGCTCTACAGCAGCATCATAGAATTGTTTTGATTGGAAAAGACCTTCAGGATCATGAAGTCCAACTATTATCTAACCTTACCAAGTCTGGTGCTAAACCAGATGGTAGCCATCATGATTTCTGGTTATATTTGAATCATCCACACCTGAAAGCACTGAAATGGTCTCACTTAGCATTCAGCCCACCCCACTGGGCAACGTGACTCTGGCTTGCAGTTCACCCTCCAGGCATCTCTGGCGGAGGCCATGGTTATAGGATGTCCTTTACCCCAGATGTGTCATCTGAAGGCTCCCCAGCCTTAGCCTCATCTCAGAACCCTTGGCAGTCCAGCTAGACAGCATCTTTTCAAATCTCCCAGTCCCCCCTACCAGAGTCAGCAGCTGCTCTCACCACTTGAGCTGTACTCACAAAATCCCAGCACGGCACAGAGGCTGGAAAATGCTGTCTTAACCCAGGGTAAAACTTTCTGCCCCACAGCAGATCTGTCTGGACGCTGAACAGTGACTAGGTGGCTGGACATGCCAGTGTCATTCTGCAGCCTTAGTTGGTTAACCAGTTGAGGCCACAGACAGCAGAAGGCATGCTGCATCCAAATAAGATAAAATTAAAACCTGGTTTCTAAACTGCACACAGAAAGACTGTCCACAACATGCTACTCTTCATTTTTCTAGCACTGTTGATTTTAGGGCTTTTCTGTGTGCCTTGGGTGATTAAAGCCATCCAACCTTTGGCCTTATGCCTTACAACTCCATCCAAAGAACGATGCAGTTCCCTAGAAATGCACTCTTGTCATGTTTTACTGCTTAGTTACACTGTTTCTTGGCTAGCTGCATGTGAGTTTTTATGCCCTTGAAGGCAAGGCTGGGAGCACAGATGCCCTGCAACCATTGCTGTTAGCAGAACTGAGGAGCACTTCTCCTCTTCTATACCTCATCCTTGCTCATTCTCCCACTAGGAGAAGTGTGGTCCTACCAATCAGCACTGTGCCAGCAGCAAAGTCTACAGCGATCCTGTGTCAGACTGGACAACGTCACCGTGTCACATAGTACATTGCCAGACTCCCAATTAGCAGTTATCCTTTACAGCACTTTGGTGATTCCTTCAATAAACAGAAGTGAGCAAAGGAAGCAAATGAGCACTTGGAAAATGGTCAGTAACCTCTTTGGAAATATTATCATTTTGTAATGAGATAGGGAGATATTTTTTCTCTGAAAATGTTTAGCCCACAAACTGACATCAGCAGACACCACAAAGAACACATGAATAACTCATCTAAGATATTAATCAGGGGGAAAAAAATGGGGGGGGGGGGGGGGGGAAGATGAAAGAACAGGCAAGTGGTTTGGACAGTCATTCCCAGGTCTAGGAATGAAGTCTGCACATTCTACAAGTATCCAGTCCTCAGGAGGGAGGAAAAGCAAAGTAGTCTGATGCAGCTTCATTTCTCAAGGCTTGGCCTAGCTGAGCACACACAGAAATCTGTGGTGGTCTGACAAGGTAGAATCCCATAAGAAGGTAATTATTTCCACATCAAGAATCCTGAGGTCATTATTCATAAAATTTCCCATGGAAGTTAACCAAGCAAAAGTCTGAAGAATTCCCCCAAAGATATGAAGGTATCAAAAGGGTATTCACAGTAAATTGCAAAATGTAACCAATGCTGGATGGTATCACTCTCATTTTTAATAGCCATGATCATCTTGGTCCTGTCTATTTCCCTCTAGTTTGATCATCTGCAGTACATCCAAGTTTTACCTAGCTGAGAAATTCTTTCAAATAGCAAACTGCATATTTAGACTTTAGGAAGGAAGAATGACAAACACTCTGTGCAAACATCCCTTATGTCCTTTCATTTTGCCCTTTCAGAGAAGGGAATTTGCCACTTGGAGCCAGCAATGCCTTTTTCTTGCCTTCTTCTGAGTCTCAGTTGATCAGTATTTCCCAAAACACAATAGTGCTGCTCGAGAGCTGCATGTTAGGCATCCAGATTTCTACAATAACAGAATTTTTCTGTTTTGGCAGAGTTCTTGTCTCAGTTTGGAAACTTTCAGCCTGAGTTTGATGTCATTTACAGGAGTTAATATGGCCATCCAAAAAAATCAAAAGGCTAAGTAAATAGAGAGCTACTGCAGCTTTTGCTAAGGTGACAGACATCACAGGACNCCCAACCCCTGACCCCCAGCCCCCAGATATTTACAAACATTTATTAGATCCCCTCTCAGTCTTTTCTTCTCCAAACTAAGCAGCCCCAGGTCCCTCAGCCTCTCCTCCTCAGACAGTGTTCCAGTCCCCTAATCATCCTCGTAGCCCTCTGCTGGATTCTCTCAAGCAGATCCCTGTCCCTCTGAAACATCAGTATGTCCTTCCAAAACTTTTTGCTAGTCCAGGGGTAACAAGCAACATAGATCTCATTACAGCTGTATGCATATGGACATACATTATACATATGTATCTAAACTTATGGATATCACTAAGGATTACATTTGTGTAAGGGTCAGATCTCAACCATAGAGAGGGACAATTGTCCTCTTGGATTCTGCCTGAACCTGTAAAATCTTTGATGACATTAAGGCTCATCTAGTAACAGTAACAGCAAAAATAATAGTAGTAGTAGTACCAATAATAACAATAAATAAAACAAAGCAGCCTCATCCTGATAGCTACCTGAAATCTTGTGTGGAGCTGCCAAACATGTACCAGGATGCTTTTGTGAGCCTGCAGAAATAGAGGCCTCGCCAACAACTGCCAGAGAGTCTCTGCCATGTTAGTTAACTCAAAGACTGCCCCAGAACACTGAAACTGCTCATGTTGTTAACTCTTTACTGCACAGGAAGAAGGGAGACCCTCCCTCTTCAAACTCCAGAAAGCAGCAGAACGAGAATAGAACATGCAGGTAGTTAGCAATTCTGGATAATAAGCATGGCATTTCCGTTCCACTCACAAGAAAACATTACCAGTTTTTCACCTTGCATCTTCTCTCTCTTTGATCCCTTACAAAAAACAACACCAAGATACTCTCTTCTTAAACTAATGATTTGCACATGAAGTGTCATTTGCTACAAACTGATTCTTAGAGTTGGCTTGTAACCTCCAACATAAAACATCATTAAACATCATTCCACACCCTTACACAACAAAAAAAACCTAAGGATATTTGCCCAGTCATTGATCACAGACAACTTTCCATGCTAAAAGATATTGAAACGGCCCCACAAGTTCTCTGGGCTGGTCCCTGAACTGTTTTCCTAGCAGCCTGTCGTTTCTTGGTTGTTCTTGTGTAAGCCATCAATCATGACACTTTTTAAGCACAGCCAAATTATGGAGTCTATGAACCCCACGGCTTCAAGGGCTGAGGCACAGAATTCACAAAGTTACTCCACTTTTTGAAGGGAAAAGTTTCCTTTAGCCATTTTGATGCTTTTATCATCCTTTGAGCCTCCTTTTTTTAAATTGGATTGGCTTCCTAAGAAATCAGCCAATGTTTAAGTAAATTAACATCTATTTACTTGGCCTGTTACAAGTAAGGAGGAATCCATTCCATATTTAAGTAAAGTTAGGGGTGGTTTCTGTTTAGCTGACCTCTTCCTATTCATTCCTAACATTTCTCTTTTTGACTAGCTGTAAGCTGAAGTTTGCATAGACTTGCCTGTGACTATTTCAAGCTCCCTTCCCAAAACAGGAAAAGGTAAGGTAGAGTCTAGCACTCAAGAACATATAGTCACAGCTGGTTTTCCTCCCCAGGTAGATTATTTTGCAGTTATTAACATAAAATTTCATCTCCTACTTTTTTTCACTGATTAAGTGTTATGACCTCTTTCTACTGCCCTGCAAAGGACTTCCCTGATTGAATAGCCCAGCCTTGTCCTTCTTCCTCTCATAAATACACCAATCAGCCCATGTAACCTTGTAGCACCCAGATGCAAAAATGGCTTTACTCTACAAACTTACATTTTTACTTCTAACATCCTTCAGAAGGGAACTTGCCCACTTACTGAACACCACCATAATTTTATAAGAGGAATCATGATTGCAGTGGATCATGTACCACAGAGGGAAGGTTGGAGCAGATGATCTCTAAGGTCCCTTCCAACCTAAGCCATTCTATGTTTCTTGGAGAGGCAGCACAGGCTTGGCTTCTGCCTGCCACAAAGTCAGAAAGTGGCAATACGAACAGCCACTTTCCATCTCTCTACCAGTAACAGCCAGGACCCACACTAAAGTTAATGAATTGTCAATTTCATGTCGCTATCATTTTAGCAGCATCTGTCCACAGAATTTCATTCAAAATTATGTTAGAATGAGCCTAAAACAGTTGTCTCAATTTGAGTATATTTCATTGCTTCACCTTCTGCAGCAGCATATTTCAGCAGCTGTAGGCTCCTCCCTGCTGCATACCAGTGCAATGCTAGCAGGTGTTACCATAGGCTGGTTCTATAGATGCACCTGTAGAGTTCTGACTCCTAAAGTGTTTGGAAAAGAAAAAGTAATTTATTTAATGTCTTTTGCTAATTTCTTCAAAATCTTTTTGGTGTACCTTACTATGGTTTGACATACACCTTGTGGGACTTCATTCTCTTCTGCACGTTCCTTATTTGGAATTACTTCCAGGTGTTTTGTTAGGTCTTTTTATTTATTTCATTTGTTTTTATCCTTGCTTAAGTTATTTTTCAATTTATGCCCAGGTTAAATCTGATTAGCTCTACATATCCAGGACTTGGATTTTGTAAACCCTCTTTGGCAAAGTAAAAAGCTCTGAATCATCACCTACTTTTGCTCAGATACATACTTAAATGGAGATCAAATAATCTTTAATCTTCTTTTTTTCTGTGCAGATCAACTTATGATGCTCTGCTGTTGTTGCACTGAGGAAAAGAAATAAGAAGCTGGAAGGAAACAGAGCAGAATCAAATTGGGAGTGAAGACAAACAGTGATGATCCCAGTGTTGATTATCTTGCTTCCCTGAGGCAACTACTGTCCTAGTGTCCCATGATCCTGTGAGATGTGGAACACAACCAAACCCTCCAGCCACTTCTGTAAGTCCTCCAGGTACCACAGCCAAAACCAACATCATGGGTGTGTCAGCTCCATTAGCGATGATTCAAATGATCATACAATAGAAGCTTTTTGCATGTCTCAGCAAAAGATAATTTGAAGACTTAAATCTAAATCAAAGGCATGGACATTTTTGTAATACTGTTAACTATTTGGCTATTAATAATTGCTTGTGTGACTCCACAAGTCAATGTTGCATTAGAGAAAAAAAACAAACCCAGAAACCAACTAAACCAGGACAGGGTAAGACCTCTTCTTTACAATGAAACATAATTTTGGCAAAACATCTGCAAAACAGACACACTCCTGCACTCAAGGAAGCTAGAAAGGAACCTGGCAACTTAACAGAGCAGATCCTGGATATAAAAACAAACACAGGATCTCATTTCCCCCAATCCTACAGCATGTGCATCATGTGTACATATGAACAGGACATCTCCACTCCACAGTTCATCATCTGAAGAAAGAAGACACCCTTCAGCTGCTGAAGCAACACACAAGACCATCAGTAGTAGACTTTTCTGAGCTTGCCTGTCAAGAGAGTCACAAATTCTCTCCTATGCTTCGTTCTTTGGCCTCTGAAAGACTACTGTGCAGTCTCCCTCTGTCACTGACCATCATGCAGGTGGCTCAATAAGACTTCAGTAATGAAGGGTAAAGAGCAGTTCCAGAGAGCCTGATTGATGACAAAGACTTTGGCTTACCATTACAGATTGTAGCTGGACAACAAAGCACAGTGATTTCAGCAGCAGTTCTCTACCAGACATCACGCATAATACAGCATCACTTAGAGTTGATTCCAGGAAGGAACCTGTCAAAGTCACTAAGGCTTTTCTCCAAAGGACTAAATAGGAACTGCAAGACTGATCCAAGGAGCAGAAAAGCAAGATGAACATAAATGAAGTAGGAACTGATGACTACATAATGTGTTGATGTGGGGGGGAAAAATGGTTTGTTTTGTTTGTTTGTTTTAGCAAAATGAGAGAAACACTGCAGGAAAGAAGCTTAAGCATGTTAAAAATAAAGAGCGTATTTCCTTTTCTGTCAGTCATGCTACAGCAGCAGCAATTTAAAGCAGATAAAATGTCATATAAGTTTGCACTGGTTTATTTCTTTGATTTGTTGGAGTTTGGGGCTTGTTTTTTTTTAAAGAAAATAACCATCCACAAACAAACCCAAATGAAGTCTGCTATTGCTCTTCATCAGCAGGAGAGCAGACTGCAAGATTGGGAGCTTGTTCTGATGTTATTTCCCTGCGATGCCGGTGGTCTTGGGTTCCTGGTCTTTTTAAACTCTTTGTGCAAACCAGACCAGCAGAACAGAGGCTGGGAAGAATTAATACCATTACAATGGAAAGAGTTCAGAGCATTATTAGCTACACCTAAAGAAATGGATCACATTCCCAAGTTCCACTGAAATATAGGACTATTTCATGGCAATGTGTAGAATCAGTTTAAACAAAACCCACCACTCACCATGGACACATTGTTGCTCCCAAAAACTATACACTGGACAAAAAACCAACATGTAAGAACATGAAATTTAGCTAAGCAAAGAAACATCACTAAGGCTTCCGAAAACCGTTTTTAAGACCAACATCTGATTTACAGAGACAGCCTCTTCTCCCTGGTGGTGACAGGACCAGAGGAAATGGATGCAAGCTGTGCCCTGGGAGGTTTAGTCTGGACCTTAGGAAATATTTTTTCACTGAGAGAATTCTCAGACATTGAATGGTCTGCCCAAGGAGGTGATGGAGTCAACATCCCTGGAGCTGCTTAAATGCTGTGTGGACCTGGTGCTTAGGGACATGGCTTAGTAGTTACCTTGCAGTGATGGATTGAAGGTTCCACTGGATGATCTTGAAGGTCTCTTCCAACCAAAGGTACTCTGTGAGTCTGTGAGATATTACATTTATTCACTCATGAAAGCTTAAGTCTTCTTGACTTCAGCCTATGCAATTCCCACCAACAGCCATGGAGAGCTATGAGCCTATGTAGAGAACAGACAGCACTGTTACTGTAAATAAAACGTTGATGCATATGGTCAGCTTTCTAATAATCCCTCCCACAAGATACTAAGTTTCATGAAATTCTTTAATTGCCTCTATTTGTTCTTAGATATATGGCAGATTTTATTTTTTTATGTAAAAACATAAAACAAAGGAAATTAAATTCTTGAGCATAAACCATGTGTGCCAAGGTTGTAAGAATGATATAAAAGACAACCACTGTATTCCAGTGCCTTACAATATCACCATAACTTTGAGGCTGTCATTTGCTAAGTGTCTCTGTCTTTCCAACAGTCCATGCAGGTCATGCTGAAGCAGCACTGCTTATCTTGTTACAGGTGCTGTGTGACTCTGAACCTGTCATTTTATTCCCATTAAAATGTACCATCAGAAAGATTTATTTTTGCACTCAGCACTCCTAGACTTAAAATGATGTGCTCTGAAATGCAGACATGCCTTATTATTTCTATGTGCACCAATGTCCTAGAACAAAGATGAAAGAATATTGAAATGATCTCTCAAATTCCTGGTACCCTGAACTCTAACTTCCTTCTCTGCATTGCACAGGTTTATGTTTTAGGCAGATGATAGTCTGCCCTTTCTATTTCAATTCATAGAATCATAGAATGGTTTAGGTTGGAAGGCACCTCAAAGATCATCCAGCTCCAATTCCCCGCCATAGGCAGCGACACCTCCCACTAGAACAGGTTCATGCGAACTGCATATTTTCCCAAGATTTATCTCAAGGTCCTAGACAAAGATTTGATAACATGTCAGTAATTTCAGTTTACTAATTATTCAGAAGTACAAGAAAGCAAGGAAGGAGCATTTTACAAGGGCTTGTAGGGATAGGATGATAGGTAACAGTTTTAAGCTTGAGGAAGGCAGATTTAGACAAGGTTAGGAAGAAGTTCATTACACTGAGGGTGGTGAGACTCTAGAATAGGATGCTCAGGGAGGTTGTGGATGCTCCCTCTCTGGAGATGTTCAAGGCCAGGTTGGATGGGGCCTTGAGCAACCTCTTCTAGTGAAAGATGTCCTTGCACATGACACTGGGATTGGAACTAGATGCTCTTTAAGGTTGCTTCCAACTTAAACCATTTGATGAATCTACGGAATTTCTTTTAGGTGATTGCTGATAGAAACTTATAATCTGACATTTCTCTCACTGAAGCAGTAGCTCAAAATCAAACACCAGCTCATTAATAGTAAGAACCAAAATTTACCTCATGTCCATTTTTTCAAAGGCTATTTAGAAGATATTTCATATTTGGTTTCCCTACTTTTTTCAGAAAGCATCAGTAATTGATCCAGATTTGGAGCTAGATCACTCATAAACGTACCAGCAAGCTTTCTCACAACTCTTCTACTCTTCTTAACCTACATCACATCCTAATCACAATGTATTAGCACTAAAAACTAGATAACACTGAACAGTTTTCTGCCCAAAAAGCAATAACACTGTAAAGTTCTCCCATGAATCCATGATCTGTTCTATAGCCAAACTGCTGATCATTTTTCATGTCTGTGGAAAGGTTCTGTCCATCCAGTGTATGAAGAGTCCAGACAACCACCACACAATAGAAAATAGTGCACTCCAGTGCCCTATCAGCTGAACAACATTGTGGAACCTAAAGCTGTAGGCTGCTTGCTCCAAAGAAAGCAGTTTCTTCACAAAAAAGGAGGTTAAGCAGCAGATGTAGAAAGCTGATACAGGGATCCTCTGGCCTTGCCTCTACGACAGCACTGCCAGAGAAATGGCTTCGCTTTGGACCCCTCACTACAAGAAAGACATTGAGATGCTAGAGTGTGTGAAAAGAAGAGCAATGAAGCTGCTGAAGGCTCTAAAGAACGAGTCTTATGAACAGTCACTCAGGGAATTGGAGTTGTTTAGTTTGGAGAAACGGAGGCAGAGAGGGAGACCTCATTACTCTCTACAACTCCTTGAAACTAGAACAAGATGGGGGGCAGCCTCCTCTTCCACGTAACAAATGACAGAAAAAGAGGTAATGGCCTCATGTTGTGCCACGAGAAATTTCTTTAGGTTGGGTATTAGGAAAAAAGTCTTCACAGAAAGAGTGGTCAAGCTCTGGAATAAGCTGCTCCCCACTAGGGGATTGGTGGAATCACCATCCATGGAGGTGTTCCAAGAACATGTAGATGTGGCACTAAGGCACATGCATTAACGGTGGACTTGGTGGCACTGGGTTAACAGCTGGACTCAATGATCTCAGAGGTCTCTTCCAACCTTAACGATTCTATGATTCCATGACTTGAAACTGTCATGTCAGGAACATGAATCAACAATATTTGTGCATCCACTAGAAGTGATACTAACCAGCAGCATAAGACAGATCCAGTGCAAAGCTCTATTTCCATCATTTTCCTCAAAAAGATTTGGGCTTTTGGAAATCCCTTGGGTTTTGCTTCTTTTAAACACAAAGGAAAATGCAAATCTCTTAAAACTCTTGGCTAGGAAGAAACCACTGAATCCAGACAACTTCAATCACACTTTTCTAGCGATCACCTGGGTCAAAGTAGGTATTGCAGTATTTAGACACATACATAGAAGGTTACTCTTACCATGTCCTCCCATCACCTTGTCTTCCCCACTGGCTCATCTGATCATTTCTTTGTCAGATGGTTAATATTAGACTCCAGTCCCGCAGGATATGGGACCACCTTTGAGCTTTTCATTCAGTCAGTGTTTACAGCACAGAAAATGCACTACAAATTATAACCAAATTTTTATTAAAATCATCTTCTCTACACTACCTCACACTACAAAGATACTACAAATACTGAAGTTCAGCATCAGCCAAATGATATGTGATAAACTCCCTGGCTCTGCTTTTTATAGTCTTTCTCCTTCCCATTCTCTGCTTGGGTTTTTTTCTGGATCACAATTGGTAAGGCACAGCAGATCTCCCTGAGCTGCCCTGCTCACTGCAGCTGGGCAACAGCCCCATGACTCCTTGGTGGCCTGTCAGAGAGCTCACCCAGAGACTGAGGTCTCCCTGCCAGTCCTCCAGACAGGCTGCTGAGGCCAGGAGGGCAGACCACACAGGCTGCTGCCAGCACTGCCACAGCAAACGTCGCCACTCTTGCAACACACCAGATTCCCATGCTGGTGTAAATAGTCCCTTTTCATCCTTAGATCCTACCTCAGCAAAACATTAAGTGGTGCTCACTTACACACATTGCTGTACTGCAAAGTAACACACTAAACATTTGTTCAGTCAGAGATGTACTTAGAAGCAGGTTAAAGTTTCGAGCATTTTAATTTTTTATGGAAAGATTAGAAACTAGGACAGGGGACAAAATAATCCATTAAAGTTCACACAAAGACCTTTTCATCCAACCAGAATCTTGCAATAATTATTTCCATACTGATTGGAAATACTTCACTGGATCTTGAGAACTGGTATGAGTGGACAGTTGGTATGGTTAAGTTTGTCCACCTAAACCAAGCTTCAAATTTGAGAAAGATGTGGCCTTTAGCATGAATGCTCTAAAAAACCCTGGTTATTTTTGCAGCCTTCAAATAAATTACTTCTTTGTCTGTCCCAAGTACTCCTTGAACATCTTGGGTGAGCTGAAAGCAAGCCTCTTAATTGTTTTGTTTTTTTTTATTCCTGGCATTTATAAGAGGAGACAAAAATCAAAATACTTATGTTACTTAACAGTTTACAGTTTTACTTATCATAGACTTGAAAGGATCTTGTATTTCCTACATGAGCTCTTTCATTCTTATATATTTGTCTTATCATACACCACACATCATTTCACGGCTACAACAGCACATGGAATCCACAAATATCATAAACCATTGCTCTTTGTCTGCAAGCTGATGTGTGCCAACTACAGCATATAAGATAATGAAACACTTCACATATTATTGGCAAAGTATATGAGCTGTTAAATATGGGACCTCACAGTCTTACAGCCAAACACCTGGCAAAGTTCAAATGAATTCCACAGGTTTGGTAAAAGCTCATTTTTCATCACTTATTACGTGTCTACTCAGAGGCATTTTGGTTGTATAAAAGTCAAATATTTATAGTCTAGTGCCTGGGGAGGAGCATCTTTCCCATCCCAGCCTCCCTCAATGAAAAGCTACCCAAAAAGCATCCCTTAACATTCTGCCAAAATAAGCCTCCCTTCGAGGCTGAAAAGATTTGGCAGGAACAGCATCCCACAATCAGCATTTTCTCTCCTGTTTTTGCCCAGTCACTGAACTCAACTTGGATCAACAGAACATCATGAAAAAGGTCTTTCTAAACACCTTCTGTAAAAGCAAAACAGGAAGCTCTGTCATCAGTGAACCTGCTCATTGCTTCCTCTCTTCAGCCTGAAAAGTTCAGACAGCCTGGATGAGTCACAGAGAACTTACAGATGCTTTCTGGGCTATTCAGGAAAATAAATCCCAAATTTCCAAAGTCTTGAAGCCTAACCATCTGTATAAGCACCTCTTCAATAAGGCTATTTCTGTAACTTCAGAATGAACATTACAAGGCTCCTTCAGATGTATGGACAGCCTACTCTGCAGGATCATCTGGTTTGAAATTCCCACTTCGGAGTCTGGTGAGTGCTCAGGACAGCTTTTATTTGCCATACACATACTATATGAGGAACATTCTTTTCCCAAACTAAACATTTCCAAGGGTATGGCATATTTTGCTGTGCAGGTATCTTCACTGATAGCCTGCCACCACCTTGAAAGCAACACACATGAACATGCTGACAGAAAAAAAACTTCTGAGACCTCAGCTCATCTGCCATTACAGTTGCTTGTAATGCTGTCCTGGGAATTCTCTTCTCATAGTTTTATGGTTTTAAGGCATAACCTTGCACAGAATAATGCATCCTGTCAAAAGTAATGTCACAAAGTCTTTTAGAGATGGGACGCTAATGGGGATGGATGATTAGAAGAACTGAATGGATCCATAGTGATCCAGTGATCACAATGGTCCTGTCTAATCTAGTTGAACTCTGTAGGAGGATAACAAGATGATGAGAAGAACTGAATGGATCCATAGTGATCTAATGATCACAAGGGTTTTGTCTAATCTATTTAAGCGCTGCAGGAGGATAACACCCAGCACACTGTTCTGAGTTATTTAAAAGCCTAGTATGAGACCGAAAACATATAGCTGAGAAGGATCCATTCCAAAACCTAGGCAGTCATGCAAGGATAAAGGCATTCAGAACCTCTTGCATCCAGGACATTGGTTAAGACATGAGATAACCAAGGTTATTCTTATCTGACAGCTGCTCAGTAGCCTACACAAAATGAAATGGTGGTTTCAGTGCAGTTGGTAGACAGATGTTTGCATGGAACTACGTGGCAAGTTGAGCAAATAAGTCAAACAGTTCTGCTAGGTTAACATACCAGAGATAACAGAACATCCAAGTTCAATACTGCTCACCCCAACTTGCCGTTCCTGGGGTCAGTCGAGGTCACAACCAAGAATTCCTGCAGGAAGTGCTTCCACTTCTGCTATCTGCTCCTTTTGCAAATGCAGGAGTCCAGACAATGCAGTATTTCGTGCAGACAATAAATCAGCAATTGCAATCAAAAATTTAAGTAATGCAAATTTCTCTTTAAAATCAACAACAAAAGTGACAACTGTCTATATTCCACCAGCCCTGAACAATATTCTACTGCAGCCTGGCTTTGAAATATGAACAATCCCGAAGTCTAAGTGGCCTTGGCCTCCTCAAAAGCCAGTGGTGGAGTGTGGACTGACTGCTCTTGACTTTTTCTGCCGTGAATACACACAGGCTGTTACAGCATGGGGCAGGGTTCTTCAGGTGACCTTGCTGCCCAGACCCATTTGTGCAGTGAAAGCATCTGTTCTTTTCAGGAGAATACTCGAAGAGGGAAAGTGAAGCGCACCAGGTTCGAAAGGGCCACACGGGCAATTGCTACTGAAACTCAACATCCAAACTACTTGCTCCAAGCCCTTTCAGTGCTGCCTGTTGTCCACTTGTCTAAAAAAAAAAAAACAAAAAACCACATCTTTACTGAAGGAGCGCTCAGGGTCTAGACCAGGCTGCCCAGAGAGGTTGTGGGGGCTCCATCTCCGGAGGCATTCAAAACCTGCATGGCCGTGTTTCTGTGTGAGCTACTCCAGGTGATCCTGCACTCGCTAAGGGCTGGCCCGGATGATCGGAATGTCCCTTCCACACCCCACCATGCTGTCATTCTGCGACTCCGTGATGTTGCCTCCTCCGGGAGCAACCGCAGCAGCGCAGCCTCCTGCAGAATGGAGACAGAGCCAGAGCTCGACTCGGCACAAGCGGCTGGGTGAGCGCTGCCGGTCTGGCCACGCAGCGGGGCCCGAGAGAGGAACCCGCAGCCCGCCGAGCCGCCGCCACCGGCGCCGCTAAGCCGTTGGGCAGGGCGGCATCTAGCGGCCGCTGGCGACGACGGCTGGCCGGGGAAAAGCCGCGGCAGGGGACGGGGCCGAGGCGCCGAGCGGGCGGACAGCGGGGGGAGCAGGTGGCGCCTTCCTGCCCCGTCGGCTGCTGTCGCTCGGTGGTCTCCTGTCTGCCCCGGGCGCGATCTGGCGCCTTTCGAGTCGTAACTCACCACAAAGCGTAACGTCGGCCTTTGGAGCCAAAGCGACACAGGTAGAATGTGGTGCTGCGCCAGATGCCTTCTCCAGGCTGTGACCTGAAGGGCTGCTGACTGCCTGACCGTCCTCATACCCTCCCTCACAAGCACTTCTGCAGTCACCGCATAATGCTGGCAACCCCCAGCAAAGATCTTTTCCTTTCCTGATAATTCGATCAAACGTTACCAAAAAAGCACAAGGCAATGACAGCTGTTTTGCAAAAGTGCCAGAAACTTCTCTGTCAGCAGCTACAGAGAGGCTTCTCCGAGAAGAGAGACTCGAGGGATCACAGAGCCCTTTTAGTTAGAAAAGACCTTTCAGATCATCAAGTCCAACTGTCGACCCAACACCACCATGGCCACTAAAACATGTCCCAGAGTGCCATGTCTGCATGCTTTCAGAACACCTTCAGGGCTGGTGACTCCACCACCTACTCAAACACCTTATTCCCACGAGTGACCAATCTTTCAGTGAAGATATTTTGGCTAATATCCAACCTAAAACTCGCCTGGTGCAACTGGAGGCCATTTCCTCTCATCCTGTCACTTGTTCCCCGGGAGCAGAGGCCAACACCCGCCTCACTACGAGCTCCTTTCAAGATGGTTGTAGGGTGCATAACCCAGCTCGCAGCTCCGGGGTGCAAAGCTGGGCCAGGAAGGAAACGGTGCACAGGCCAAAGAGAGGGGCGGCTGCGACACGCAGGCCGGAGATTCGACCAGATGGAGGATCTGAAATCCATGCTCCAGAGAAGAAACAGCACATAACGCTGAACGACATCAAATGATCACGACCCAAGTTTGAAACCTCTTCTGAAGGAACATCATCTCTACTAATCCAGTTCCCACTATGAGCACACCAGGGCAGTGGTTCAAGGATGACTGCGAGGGCAGGCTGCCATTTCCTGACTCACCATCCCCACTTCCTGCAGCCCAGCCTTTCAAGTCTTCCTCCCGCTACCAGCTCCTGAAGTGAACCCTCTTATCATGTGCTGAAGTCACAGGCCCCCGCAGACTGCGTCTATACACACTCTGGCTCCTCCAGGTTTTTGTCTGGAAATTTGTTGCTCATGCTGTTCGTATTAACATTTTTCTCACCGAGACCCAAGTACAATTATTCACAAAATGAATCAGGTTTGCCAGTATCTGCGTGGATTGCGAGAGCTGATTAGATTATTTCGTACCTGTGGATGCTGTAAAAAGGCTTCCTATTAGGTTTGGCTCATAAAAAAATCCAAAAAAATTTCACCTGATGGGGCTCCACTTGTCAAAAATCCCAGACAGCAACCGTGTCCTGGACTGCAGCAAGAGAAGTGTGGCCAGCAGGGCACGGGAAGTGATTTTCTCCCTTTACTCTGCTCTCCCAAGACCCCACCTGGAGAGTCCTGTGTGCAGTTCTGGAGCCCCCAACACAAGAAGGACATGGAACTGTTAGAGAGAGTCCAGAGGAGGGCCACAAAGATGCTCAGAGGACTGCAGCAGCTCTGCTATGAGGACAGGCTACAAGAGTTGGGGCTCTGCAGCCTGGAGAAGAGAAGGCTTCCAGGAGATGTTAGAGTAGCCTTCCAGTATCTGAAGGGGACCTACAGGAAGCCTGGGGAGGAACTATTGACAAGGTCTTGTAATGACAAGGCATAATGGGCTTAAACTGGAAAAGGAGAGATTCAAGCTAGATGTTAGGAAAAGGTTCTTTACAATGAAGGTGGTGAGACACTGGCACCAGTTGCCCAGGGAGGCTGTGGCTGCTCCCTCCCTGGAGCTGTTCAAGGCCAGGTTGGATGAGGCCTTGAGTGACCTGTTCTAGTGGGAAGTGTCCCTGCCCATGGCAGGAGGTTGGAAATGGATGATCTTTAAGGTCTCTTCCAACCTAGACCATTCTATGATTGTATGAATGAACACAGACATATTTAGTAAAAAAACCCTCCCATTAACAAGAAGTGAATTGGAGATAGGGATGCCTAGTAATGTTAGGACGAGGGGGAATGGGTTTAAGCTGGAAGAGGGGAGATTCCAACTGGATGTTAGGAGGAAGTTCTTTACAGTGAGGGTGGTGAGACACTGGCACAGGTTGCCCAGGGAGGTTGTGGATGCTTCCTCCCTGGAGGTGTTTAAGGCCAGGCTGGATGAGGCCTTGAGCAGCCTGCTCTAGTGGGAGGTGTCCCTGCCTATGGCGGGGGGTTGGAGCTGCGTGATCCTCGAGGTCCCTTCCAACCTAAACCATTCTATGATTCTATGCTACTCCCAAATGATAACAAACTATTGCACACTAGCTCTCTTGGTGACACAGAGCATGCTCTATTTGCCTCCTCCAATAAATCAAACCCAGAAGAAACCTAAACTTGAATGTATACCAAGATGTTGTGCAGTAAGAAGTCACAATCTTTTCCCTATAATCTTAACCAATTAGTTCTGTCTAGGGGCAAACCTAATTAACCACTTCAAACAGCATTTAGCAAAATGCTGGCTGTAATCTGAAAATAAATAAATCACTGGGGAAAACAGCACATAGCCCCCTGATATGTTGCATTTAGTTCTGCAGAGACTGTTCACACAGCTCTACACAAGCTCTCTCAAGTGTACAAACCTTAATGAAATTGATGAAATTCACTTAGGTGACATCTCCCCCTGCTGAGGTTGTAAGCTTGCCCTGGGTAGCTTTAGGAGGTGTGATCTGAAGCCACTCAGTTGGGACCTGTGCAGTAATTCGCAAGCAAACGGGCAGCAAAGGCAGCCATTCTGACCGTGCCTGCAGTGCCAGACAGTGGAAATCTGGTTGAAAACTAAAAGCTCAAAGCTTGGCGCAAGTCAGGAAAATTAGTTTGCAACAATTAAAAACAAGGAGAGATCAAAAGTGGTGTGTTTTTTCTATGCCAGTATCCAGGCTCTTCAAGTAAAGCAAGCAGAAGTTCCTGAATTTCTGCAAATAAAAGAATTCTCATGCAAAGTAACGAGGAAGAGGCAATCAGGAGCAAGGTTGAAGAAATAGTGGCCCAAAATATAAAAGAAATAAAAGAAAGCAGAAATATGAGAGAAAAAAACCCACAGTGAAGATCATTGTGGAAAAGTACTGTTAACACAACTACACTGCAACTAAAACACCACTAATAGGAACTAAAAAGATGCTGCACGAGGGAGGAAACCAGCAAATGCTCACAGCGTTAATGAGAAAGTGGCCACAAATGAACTGGGAACTGATGGAGCATTAGGGCATCTGGCCTGCAGCACCCAGCTATGGTGTTAGCTCCCTGGTCCATAGACCTGTCTTAGCAATATCCCAACTCCATGCTGTAGGAAACATTAGAGAGTACCAAACATACACAGTAGTTTGGTCTTGCAGTTAGAAAGTGCAGATACAGGGACGTACAAAAAGGGCCCTACAGAGCCCTTTGGCCCAACCTCCACCTATGCCAGTATCTTGCTTTCCAGGGAAAGTGCCTTACTGTAAATGCAGGTGCAGCCACAGCTCTGCTTCATCTTGAGGTGCTCTCTGAACTCTTCTTCTGGCTGTCGCTGCTGAAGTCACTCCACTGGAGATGTTCCTAGTGGTGCTTGCAGCCTTATTTTCCATCCCCCACACTGGAAGCACCCCATTTTCAACATTTGCTGTGGATCTCTGTTTCCTTTGGCCTTCCATCTCCGTTGCCACCAACACGCAAACAATTTAATTCTGGCTGAGGAAAGCAACAAAGCAAAGCAGGGAATAATAGATAGGAAATGAGAGTCTGTGGCTGAGGAGAGTTCCATGTTGGGCAGACATAAAAACAACAGCAGACAAATACAAAATCAATGGACCCATACCAGAGCAATTACCAAGCACTACATGAGAAACAAGACACAGAGGTACAAAGCTCTGCTTGTCCTAAGCCAGAGAGGCTGTTGACAAGTAAGTTTATCATTCTGTGTCCCGCCAGCCTCCTATTACAGCATCCAGCAACCATCAGCCCACCCAAGTCCTACTGTCAAAAGAGCTGTATGTTCTCACTGACAAATGTAAAGAGTTGTGGAAAAATATGTCCAAAGCCCAAAGCCTCACACACACAGCACCTTACGGGCTTTTGACTGTTAGAAAACCACCCTGAGTAATTTCCACAATCATGGCCAGACTCTAATGAATAATTTCTCAAAACAATGTTGTGGATGTTTCTGTAAACATGTTGAGAGTGTAATTTTAATTTCTTTGCTTGGAGTTAGTCTGTGCTAATAAGCATTATGTTCCTTTCAAGAGACGGCAGAGAACAATGCAGCTGCGCTCAGGCAGGGGGCATCTTCTGGGAGGAGGAGGAGGAGGAAATTGCGCTTCTCCAAAAGCAATTGAGCAACTTTTCAGGGAAAAAAGATTCTGGAGCGCTGAACAGAGTCAGGCAGAGTGGAGAAATGCACAAGGAGGAGGAGCCTGTGGCACAAGTAGAGAGGATTGCTCTGAAAGAGGCAGAGGAGACTTACAGAGCCAAGGGCCCAAGCTGGTGCAAATACTTCTCCCAGGACAGTGAAAGTGGACTGTGAAGTTTTCTTCACAGTGTAAGAAGCCACTGGAAAATGCTGCCTGAGAAAAAGACCAGAACATAAGGACACATTGAGAAGGCAGAAATGGGTGAAATGCTTCTGGCTTCCGTTCATATACAAGCAGGGTGGTTACAGCAGCATCACAGCAGAAGCCATGAGACTTGACATCTACAGAGCTCTTTACAAATACAAACTGCACAAAAAATATTAATTCCTTGCTGTCAGACCTTCTAAATAAAGTATGCAGAAACTGGTAGTTCCTCACAGTTCCTCTGATGACATGCAGTGAGGATTTGCCACAGCAGCAGAACATACTCTACAAGCAAGATCTGCCCATTTAACAAGATAGTGCAAGCTAACCAAGCATTTCATTGCTCTGGCCTCTCAGAAGTGTGTTAGGCATTGACTGCCCTCACATAGCCTAAGTTTTTCTGGTTTGTGCAGTACCTCAAGTAAGCAGCAATAACTCTTCACGTGTTTGAACTCTGACGCTGGCATTCCCACGCCACACCATGTTAGACACTCAGACAACTCTGCTGATCACATACTTCCTCTTACTTTAACAGGCCTTTCAGGAATGAACAAGCATTCCCTTGTATACTATTATGGTTCCCATCTCTTGATGGTCACACTTAATTAAGCACTAGTTTAGTAGAGAGCTGGTTACACTTCATTTCATTAAGTGATTTCATGATCACCAGAGGTACACTGACAGCTCTGTTAGCGAAGCTACGTGAGAAGGGGCAGCAGAGACAACAGTAACATTTTGCAGCACTTCCCTATCGCTGATTTTCCAGGCGCTACTCTTTCAGAATTACATTTCCATTCCTCTTTAGCTTTTTGGCTCACGGCTATCTCAGCCTTGATGTCAGATAGTCTATATCCAATTACTAGTACCTTTGGCAATGGTGGTCCCTGCATCCTTAAAGTCATAATTTTTATATAAAACAGGTACTAAGAATTTATTCATCTGTCTGACATCCTTTAGGCTTTTCTATTCACGGTCAGCCAATAAATGTGATTAAAGGGCAATGTCCCGTTAAGAACTGTAAGGAAGAATCATATGGAAAACAAGAAAAGGTTAAAAGGTTCTACAGCATGATAGACCAGTTAAAAACATCAGGTGATTAACTCTAAGGTATGTAAGCATCATATGACAGGAAAAGCACCACCAATGTTTAGCATAAGCACAAAGACACTACAGGACACCTATAAAAGCATACATTAAAGCTGCCCACCACAAAAGCCTTCTCACATCAGTTTCTGCTCATTCACAGGGATATGCAATGCGCAGGTGGTTTAATGTTTCCACAGTGAAAGCATTTTTCCTCTAATCGAATGGGGGGATTTTTAGCATGGCTGCAGTTCAAGCCTGGATCTGAAGTTCAGTCTTCATGTGTTTTTGAGCTGTACTGCAGTTTGAGACAGCAAGAAGTGTTAGGAAAGTGCCATCATACCGGAGGCAGACCTGAAATAATGCCAGTGACTTGAATTTTGCTGTCAAGTCCTTTGTCACAGAGATTTCTGTTCAGATACAGTGAAAACTCATACACAAACTGTACTTCCTATTAAAAGAGCTTTTTTTGCTCTACCTAACTTAGTCTTCAGTGTAAACTATACAAAGAAAAAGCATAACATTTACCATTCACTAGAAGCAGACATCTTGTACCGGGTGACAGGGCTACTTGTTACCGCCATTCCTTGGAGACCTGCTTTATACACAGATCGTGAGCATCGTGTATTCATGGAAAGCTTCCAACAGATGTCATCTCTTTTCTCACTGCCCTACATGTATTGTGTTGTTATGGCTTCCGATGAGACGGATTCATAGAATGGTTTAGATTAGAAGGGACCAAAGATCATCCAGTTCCAAGCCCCTGCCATGGGCAAGGACACCTACCACTAGCCTGGGCTGCTCAGGGCCTCAACCAATCTGGCCTTGAACATCTCCAGAGAGGGGGTATCCAGGACTTCCCTGGGCATCCTAATCCAGTGTTTCACAAGCCTCACTGTAAAGAATTTCTTCCTGATACCCAGTCTAAATCTCCTCTCAAGTTTAAATCCATTCCCTTTCATCCTGTCACAACAAGCCCTCGTGAGAAGTCCCTTCCTGGCTTTCCTGTAGGCTCCTTTCTGTTACTGGAAGGCCAGTCTCTTGTCACTGTGGTTCAGAATTTAAGGGAGCCATTTATTTCTCTAAGTCCTGGGAGGAATTCTACTTCATGTGTCATCACAAACACAAATACCATTAAAAAAGTCATCCAGCAATGGAACTGGATGATAATAATGCACGGTAAAGTGTGGCATGCCATCCCTTATCCAGCTCACAACACAGGAATGAGCAGTTCCACATGTGAACTTTTCCTTAGAAATGATGCTTGTTCCTGACACACTGCTTTGGACAAATGGCCTGCACAAAATACTATTCCAGTTCATATTCCAATAGCATCTTTCACGTGTACTCTTCACAATCACTATGGTGGATCTGTATCACTGTTCCAGCTCTAAAGGCAGAGTAAATGACATGGCCAAGCATTTTAAGTGACCTGTTCGAAGTTGTGTAATGAGTTACAGATATCCTGGCTGCCTCCATTCCTCCCGCTCTGCAGAGCACACTCTGACTGCAGTTTGTACTGAGTCATCTAGCCACAGATGCTGTAAGCAAAAAGAAATTGCATTACTCGGGTCTTAGAAGGGTGATACTTTGTGTATTCAGGAAATCAAGGAAAAGGAAGTCAGCAATAGGCTTTGAACCAAATTCATGGCAAGGTTATTCAGATTTGGTTATCAAGAGAAGAGGCTCTCACTGCCTGAAGGGGAACTCTCCAGGCATTTTTAGATTAGATCTCTTGTTCTGGTAGCACACAAAGCCTAATTCCTTCAAGAAAAATGCTGCATTTTTCAGGTAGGTGAGGCACAGCTCGAAATTGCCAACAACCTGGCTAGTGTACTTGTGAATAACAGATTACTACCTGCAACAAGATCTGAATAAACATCCCTCTCCATGCCTTTTGGGTGGATAATGTACAAATCCATTCCTCACCCTGCAGATAACATATTTTACTTACCCAAAGAGTTTTCCTCATGTACCTCCAAGAGTTTCTGGGCTGCCAGCTATCTGCACTGACCAGCTATTTAATTTTTCAAGTGCTGTGTGTTCTCTGTGCTGCTACAAAAGCAACATTATTGATAAAGACAAGATCCAGAGCGGAAAGCGAGAGAAAATCCAACAACTCTTTGACTCAAAGCTGCATGTTTCAAATACCAGCGATTCACTTCCAGCATTTTTGGCAAGTTAACCAGTAAATTATTACTAGTTTTCTTTGGTATTCACTACAACAGCATTAACAGCAGTGGAATCCTTCATACATGCTTGATTTTAATATCCAAATCTGTGGGAATCCCTCTGGTATTTAACAGAACAAAATGAAGCACCAATTATGAAGTCACAGAAGGAAATATAAAAGTATCTTTAGCAAAGAAACAAACAAGACATTCACATTAAATTATTAACAATACTTTCCAAGGTTTTAAACATTGTACAACTCCAAAATCAAGAAGAATCATTGAATTTGTACTCAGTTGCTAAATGCTGCTATCTACAAAAAAAGTACTCCCAGAGTTTATCATGTTGCTTCCTCAGTATTAAGAATTTGCCCTACACCTCACTCCACGTGAACTTAACTAGAAAAGTTACTCTGTCAGGTGGAAGGAAAGAAAAGAGAGCCTACTGTGTCCAGTTCTGGGCTCCTCAATTCAAGAGAGATGCTGAGGTGCTGGAACGTGTCCAGAGAAGGGTGACAAAGCTGATGAGAGACCTAGAACACAAACCCTATGAGGAGAAGCTGAGTGAGCTGGGGTTGTTTAGCCTGGAGAAGAGGAGGCTCAGAGATGACCTCATTGCTGTCTACAACTACCTGAAGGGAGGCTGCAGCCAGGTGGGGTTGTCTCTTCTACCAGGCAAGCAGCAACAGAACAAGGGAACACAGTCTCAAGTTGTGGCAGGGGAGGTCTAGGCTGGATGTCAGGAGGAAGTTCTTCACAGAGAGAGTGATTGGCATTGGAATGGGCTGCCCAGAGAGGTGGTGGAGTCACCATCCCTGGAGATGTTCAAGCAAAGCTTGGATGAGGCACTTAGTGCCACGGTGTAGTTGATTGGCTAAGGCTGGGTGCTAGGTTGGACTGAATGATCTTGGAGGTCTCTTCCAACCTGGTTGATTCTATGATCCTACTCTAGGAGATGCTGAAATTGACACAAATGTGTCCTTTTTAACAGACATACTCAAGAGGTCCTCACTGAAAGGCTTTGACCACCTAACTGCTGCTAACGGTCATGACTTCTTTTTTCCATTGGGAAGCAGTGACACAGTGTGACAAAAGCATCCTTGACATTCATCCTTCACATCCAATTTTATGTATGTTGTCCATAAACACTTAAATTCCTATTTTGTCTCACAAGCATTTGAACTAATGAATTTTGCAACCAAAAAACATTTGAAAAGACATAGCTCTGGGCTACAATCCCACACATCCACACACAGCAGCTTTTAAGCATCTCTTCTCCAGAAAGGATCAAGTGGAAAAACTCTGATTTTTTTTTTTCCCTGAATAACATGGGCTCAAAAGAAGTGACAAAGCCTATGGCTACATCTATGGCCTTGAATCCAGGGGCTACTCACGGCCATGAGAGCTCTGTGGTGCCATCTGGGGACTGTTCCTCGCCTCCAGAGTGAAAAGTATCAGATCCTGCCTGGTGATCACCCCAGCCACTGGGTTCTGTGGGTTAACAACGAGATGGCACAGGCCCAAAGTACAAGAGATGACATAAGTGGATTACAGTGGGACATGAGCTTGGACTGACATTGCAGACTTGTTTATCTATGGCTCCTAAAAGGCACAGGGAGAACACAAATGCATGAGTGCACCCCTGACACAGGGATGAGAAGGAGAAGCAGAAGCAGAGGAAGATGGACAGGTAGAAAGAGGTATCAGGCTTGAAGGACAGCAGCCAGTAAGAACATTAGTTCTCTCCTGTTACCCATCACCAATTACACCTAAAACATCAGGAAATACCATAGTAAAAAAAAAACACTTTCTTTTTTGGTAAACCATCAGGTTCACTCTAAATAAACTATTATGACTGGAATGTACCCAAATCTCACAGGCTTAGGAAAGCAAAGTTGAGCTCCATTGATATGATCTGAGTTTTCAGTTGGAAATAGTCAGCAACCCCAGTATTTATTAAGTCTTAAGATTTTTTTATAGCTGCTCTCTCATTACACAACTGTTTATGACATCCTGTAATATTTTGCAGCAAATGCTTATAAAAGCCAATCCACACAGAAACGTAAACTGGAGGAAGAGGACAAAGAAAACAACCATATTGCTGTGAGAAGAGAGCCTGCGAGCACTAAGCTCTGACCACTGACAACTCTGAGGGCTAGAACTGTTTCTGCACAGGAATGGAGCTAAAGACCATTTTATTTTTAGCCAGGCTGGTCTTTATAGCTTGTATCAGTGTTCACTAAGGTTTTACTTTCCACATCATTCTGCAATGTCTTTCTTATGACTCAGCTAGTTCTGACAAAGGTGTATTGTGCTTCCTAAGGGTATGGTTCCCCAGGGGAAAAGGCAAAACAAAGACATCATCATAGAATCACAGAATCATTTTGGCTGAAAAAGACTTTTAAAATCATATAGTCCCAACCATTATCTAACTACCAAGTCTGGTGCTAAATCATGTCCCTTGACACCACATCTTTGCTGCAGATGATAAACTGATATCAATGCTATGCTATGATATAATAATATAACTAAGTCTGCAGTGTAGAAGGACACATCTTTTCTCCCTCTCTCACTTACAGGCCTGACAAGACATTCAAAGACATAAGAAAGGGGAAAAAAAAATCCAAGGCAAAAAGGTTTCCTCTGTCTATATCACATACAATGTTGCTGTAGGACCCACTGGCACAGGAAGTCAATACACTAAGAACTGCACAGTGGACATTTCTGTGGCTATCAGAAACAGATCTTTCACAAGTGCTAACAACAAGTTGTTGGAAGGGATGAGTGTGAAACCTAAATGAGTGCTGTATGGCCTCTCTGAACTAGGTCTCAGTTGAGCTGTCATGTTCACGCCACATGTTCTGTCTCCCTCTCAGTTGCCCCATCTATTAAAAGGCAACTCATAAACCAATTTAGATACTGGATACTTGGAGCGTTGTGTTCTTGAAACTCTTCTGTCCTTCGATCTATTCTCAAAGCAAGGAATTCAGACTAGATAGATCTGAAACCTTTTAACATAAAACCCATTTGAATTTGGCTCTCTGGCAGCAATTTCCCAATGTCACATCACCTCAGTTTCCAACCTGCAGCCTGAAAATTCACCGAGGTAAAAACTACATTTGTTTTGTTAGTAAGATATTTATTTTAAGCCTCATTCAGTATACCAAACAGATTATTGCTTTTGGACACAGTGTTTTGATACTGTATTTAGGAAATAAATGTGGCAATGTCACAGTAGGGATTAAAATAAAGAGAAAGGGAAAAAGGAAAGGGGAAAGAAATACAGCTTTATTTATAAGTTGATGTATAGGCACTGTACAGTAATGGAACCTAAAATCTCCAAAGTGTTGCTTTATATTTGCTTTATAGGACTATAAGAGCCAAATAATGACATTTAAATGATCTATTCCATTAACATTGTATCATTTTGTCAATCTGGAATGTATTTTAATCAAAAGCCCCCTTGAAATGGTCTCCTTTGTTGTATTTTCTTTTTGGCTCACGTTATCAACATCTGTTATGTTTATACAATATGAATTAAAACTTGGGAATGCTGTTTGTACTCAGCTACTTTTGTTGAGAATGTAAGGTCCCAGGATTGGCAGTGTTTATGTAAATCAGTGTGGCTGACACAGCCATCATAAACAAATGAGGAAATATAACAAACACATTGTTCGCAGAGGAAATGTTTGTTTTTAGAGTTGGCTTCAGTCTTACCAGATTGATGAAGAGTTGCTGATACTGGGGATCTGTAGTGCGGCGATTCAGCAGCATGGTCAGGCGCGACAGATTGGGCAGCTTCTCCACCCTTATCTGGGAGAGGCAAGAATCTATTTCTCTTTCCTTCTGCACTGCATGTTACAGCCGAGGTTCAAAGCTTTCCAGTTGAACTCTTTAGAAGTTTTCTAGCAGAGCTACACTGGCAGACCTTGTCCAAACTCTAGAACTTCTGCCAATAAGGCTTAAATTAGCAATTTAAAATAAAACTCTTCACTTACAAAATATTCTTTTTTTCCCCTTAGTGTAACTGTATCTCTGTTAAGACAATGTCAGTTATACTGGCTTAGGGGAGAAGTTTTCCATGCTGTGAAAATTCACACACTAAGTGGTAATTACTTGATAGCACAGAGCAAAAAAATCCAATAAAACTGCTATTAACCATCAGCTGAGCTCCAGCCCTCTTCCACAGGAGCACCTCTTTGTATGCTGGCACTTCATCCCATCCATAATTGCCCTGCTCCTTCCAATGCTGTTTTGCCAGATGGATTCCCAAGCTTCAGTAACGTATCTGATGACTTTCCAGTTGTGCCTGTCTCAATTGTTCAAAACTATGTTACCAGTCTTGCCTTGCTAACACACGATTTCCTTCTGCCACACTTCATGTTTACTGTTCCTAAAAACCCTTTAGCCATCTGTCAAAGGGTAGAATGCTACATGCTTTTCAAGCTTGACAGCTTCTATAAACACTCATCATTCAGAGAGGTGCTACCCATACAGAATTAAATATTATAATCATTCTGCTATCCATAGAGAAGTTGAGATTGGAACAGCCTATCTAAGCAAGGAAATTCATTGCCAGCAGTCTTGCACAATTCCCAGACTCTGAGTGGCATTATAGTTTTTGACAGCTGTCCCTGGAAGGTCTTTGGTGATCCTTTAATTTCAAGTGTACCTGACCACCTCTTTTGCTCAGTCACATACGTTACATCATTGCTCTGTTCATGGAGAACTCAAATAACCCAATGTACAGGCTAATTAAACAATGAAAGAACTGAAAGAAGTTACCTTCTCATGGGAGAGAGGAGGACTAAGAGTCATCATTTGTTGCTGGCTCAACAATCTTCTCCAGCAGCATAAAGAGTTCTAGCCTGGGGTTAGAGAAGAGGACTACATTCATTATAGGTGGTCCTGTGAGCAGCAGGAGGTTGGACTTGATGATTATTTTGGGTCATTTCCAACTTGAGAATTTCTATGATTCTAGGGTGGGTTGCGCACATACTTCACCTTCCTAAATTTCAAGTGCAGCATCACAGCTGTTTTCTGGTTCAGGACTGGCTAATGAGATTAATGAACATCACCTGATCCTGCATGTTCTTCTTGACTTGGATCAACCTGCTCGGCAGAACCAGCTCATGTACTGTCACATGTTCACACCCAAGAAGACATTATCAGTACTAAGCAAATGCAGTGATCTGATTACAAATGCATAGCCTTTCCTTCCTTCCCACATCCTTCTTAAGTAACAGCTACATTAAAACACAAGATCAGCAAAAAAAAAAAAAAATCTTGTCACATTTTAAATCATCAAAACTTTCTCTCAAAGGGACTAGACTTGGAGTTCAAGAAGACATTTAATAGTCTGATACTTAGTCATGTGAAAATGGATCTCCCTATCAATTATTTACCAATCATTTCAAACCTTTCTTTAGAGTTCTCCCCTCTGCACTACACATATAAGTCTTGACAAAGAATGTATTTTAAAACATCATTCATATCTTAGTGTGTCCTTGCTCCACACACACACTCCAGCCACAATATCCACCCCCAGCCTTTTAATTTGTAGTTAGAAAGCAAACACCTTGAGGGATCACAACAAAGATGCTTTTTTGTTTTGCAACATACTTAACATTGTGCTAGTCCTGGACTGTGATTACAGCTAGGAGCATCTACACTAGAACAAAGATGTGCAACACACTGCTAAATGATGTGCTTGAGGGACCCAGAGGAGAGCAGACACACGATCTCCATTAGGGCATCAAAGAAGTACAAACGAGGTACAAAGTGGCTTTTGTGACTGGAACAGCAAGTACGAGCTGGGAATTTTTGAAACAACTATTTCTGTATCCGAAAATACTGGTTTGCTCAACCCAAAACTTGTTACAGGAACTGACTAGTTTTAACATCCTATCTCCTGGGAAAGATTAGTCTGCTTCAAGGCAGGATTAGCACTCCACAGCAGAAGACTTACACTGTGATGACATGTCTGCCAGATCCAAAAGCTGGTGGTTTGTGCCCTCCCCAGGGACAGGATATGGAAGAACTAGGTTCAAGTCCTTTCTCCACACTCTACTTCATAACAAGCACATTAGTGGCTATGTATGGCATGCCTGAATGTCTCCCGTTGGAGGGGTTCCATGATGAATAAACAGGGATCTGAACAACCAGGTCCCCCTCGTTCCCACTGGCTGCCCTAACCAGAAGGCTATTTGCCATTTTACTGTTTTCTTTCCAAACATTTTCCTCTTCCTTGTTCTGTACTACTTTGTCTTGAGCAAAGACTGAGAAACCTGGAGCTGTTTAGTCTGGAGAAGAGAAGACTGAGAGAGGATCTGATCAATGTATACAAATATCTGAGGGGTGAGTGTCCAGTGGATGGTGCTGATCTCTTTTCAGTGCTCAGCAGCAATAAGACAAGGAGCAATGGCTACAGATTGGAACATAGGTTTCACCTCAACATAAGGAGGAACTTCTTTCCAGTGAGAGTGACAGAGCTCTGGAACAGGGTGGCTAAAGAGGTTATGGAGTCTCTTTCTCTGGAGACTTTCAAAACCCACCTGGACACATTCCTATGCGCCCTACCCTAGGGGATCCTGCCTTGGCAAGGGGAATTGGACTAGATGATCTCTGGAGTTCCCTTCCTACCTCTAAGGTTCTGTGATTCTGTGGATTGGATGAAGGTCGATCAAAACTGTAAAGAGTAAGGAGGGGGAGGGTTTTGCCTTGTGGGAAAGCCATTGGGGCTTGTTCTAAGCCTCTTGTCACATACAAGCCAGCATATCGAGATGTTACATAGACAATTAATGGACTTAGGTGTGAGGACAAGCACGAGGACACACAAAAAAGAACAGTATAGGCATGCTGCAACAGGCACAATCTATTCCTCCTCTCCTACATTTGGAGGAGCAAGGTGAGAAAACACAAGCTACTAATGATATATTCACTGCAACAAGACATGGAGAAGAAATGAATCCAGTCATGCCCTGGGAATTACTTTTGGTCCATTGTACACTGCGGGGCCTGCTAAAGAGTCCCATTTCATGGCCTTTCACAAAGAGCTCTGTAATTGTTGTGAAGCAGAAGTACACAGATCTAAATTCTGCTCCAAGATTACCAAGTACAGCTCCAAGAAGTCAATTTCAAGGGCAACCACTGGGACAGGAATAGTCTCAAGACTTTAGTGCTAACATGAACATGTAGAAGTCCATGTATGCCAAGCTATGATCCACCTTGATCTCTTGCCAGACACCGTATGTCCAGGTCCAAAACACTGTTCTGTCCATTGTCCAGACTTGACCATTTCCTACTTGAACATCATGGGCTGGAATTATGCTCATTATGAGCTCAAAGAGCAGAAACATTTGCTCATCCACAGTAGTTTGTTGTCTGGTTTTGGCAGCGTGCAATCTGCTTGGCACCACTCTTAAGTAAACCCAGTAGGGAGTCACCTAACAGGGCTTTGGGAAGTGTGAGAGAAATTTGGCTAATCAAAAAAAAGAAAAAGGAGGGGGGGGGGGGAAGGGGCAAAAAAAAAAAAGCAGAAACACAATGGAGGAAATCATTGGGATATTTCTGATAAGAATCCAAGCCTATTAAAAGCTGCCACATTCGGGAGGGGGGAAAAAAAAAAAATGGAGCATACATTATTTCACTTGGACTTCCAGAAGTCATGCTTCAGAGGTATAACAACATCACTCTTTGATGTTACATTCAACATCCTTCCTATCACATCATCAAGCCTTAGAAAGCAGACCAAACATGTTTCTTGCACTATTTTGTGAGGCTTAACAGGAAGTGCTAGGATTCAGACTTGGACTCTGCAATTGTTCGTTTACTCTTTATTTATTTAAGAAGGAAGAGAACCCTTAAGTAGGGAATCTCATTTCTAAGATAGCCTGGCAAGGCACTGCAGCGGTTTCATATGCTCTATCTGTTATAAAGTGTGCATCATGAAGATACACCTAATTAAGATAACACATTATTATCCCAATAACCACATGTCAGATTTGGCATGGAAGTCAGGAATGAAAAGTATCTGACAGTCGATTGTGTCACTCTTCTTGTCAAGATGGCCAATTAGCTGAGAAAACTGCAAATTCTAAATACTGGGGGAGTGACATAAAAGGAGCTGCAGCTCCAAAGTAGCTGCAAATGAACAGATTAAGAGGTGAGGTCACTGGCAAAAGCATTCAGGGCAGGACTCTCCCAAATTAAGTGGATAAAATAGTGGGGCAAGGGGAAGAGAGAGGATTAGAGAACCTGAAGCATCATTTTTAGTTGGCTTTCAGAAAGCTTTGTCTTATTTCTCCTGAATTAATCCACCAAAGGTACCTATATTATTTTCCTTCTTGAGCTGATTATATCTGATTGTTTGGCCAATAGCCAACTCATTCTGGTCAGAATATGTTCATCACTTATCCTCACTAAATCAGATCTCCCTCCCACATATTAAAAATATCTACTGTGTCAGGGCTTCTTTCAGATCTATTTAAAATGCAGAGACATCAACCACTATTTTTTTGTCAGTTTGGAGGGGGAAAAAAACCACAGAAAACCCCCAAATCCCAATGAAAAAAAAAATTTCAGCAAAAATAATTGCACACTAAAATAACCAGGTAAGGCACCCTGAAACTCTTCATGGTCCTTCCTCATCCTAAAACCAGGTTGGTGTAGATTATTTTACAAGTCTGCAAACTTGCTGAAACTAAGAGCAAGTGTCTTGTACCTTCAACTTTGACAGCACTCAAAATGAAAGGGATGCTTGGAGGACTTTGCAGGATTTGATCACTGCTCTGCTCTCAGCATGTAACTCTTCCAGTGCACTAAATGCACTTTTCCTGACTTTGAGTAGCATTGTGCCTTTTATTAACTAGTGAAAAAAGAGCATTTTGCATATGAGGAGCTAGACATTAGATGAAGACTAGACCATCACATACCACCTCTTCCTTTTACATGCAAAATCTCAGGGTTTCAGGGTTGTTTCAGGTTAGGCAGCCTAAATCATTACAGTTTGCTTAATATTTTGTTCTCGAAGCCAGGAATTTTGGCATTTTACCTCCCAGATGATAAAAAAAAAAGGTCATTATCAGATACTGGACTGAGGTTTTCCAGAGCAAAGATCAAATCCTCTCCATGCCACAACCTTACAAAGGATGATGAATAAATGTTTAAATCTCTGTACTTCAGTTTTCATATCCATAAAAAAGAGGAATTTCTTCCAGCTCAGACCTGAGTTTTGAGGTTAATATGCATTACTTAAGTTGCCAGCTGTCTGGTTTTATGGGCACCATAGTCAGGGTGAATGAACAGACAGTAAGTCCACAGCCTCTGAATGGAAATGCAAAGGCAGCTGTTAAATTGTAAATGCAAGCCTAGCACTTCAGACCTACAGAAAGGGTAGATTTAGAAAAGAGCAAAGACTTAGGATCGGATTTGTGTTTCCCTGCCTGTTACTAGGCAGATTTGCAGAGGAACCTACCACACATTTAAACGACAGGACAAGTATGCGATCAGTCTTTCCATTCACACACCACTTTTCCCCTATGCCTATATTTGATTTCAACATTTAACAACATTCTGCACTTGCCTAAAAGCCACCCACATGCTGCAGCAAGGCTGCAGACGTTTTTAATTTGGCTTTTTGAGTTAGCACACAGCCTCTGCAACACTCCAGCTTTCCTTCCAAAGGGCTCTGTCACAAAGTCCTGCAGCACCTGCACAATTACTGGTATAGCCAAACAGGCCCTACTAATTTTAAGAGTATCATATAATGTTGTTCTTTGGAAGAAAACTCTTGCACTTTGGGTACGGGATAAAAATCACTGCCACAGACTCTATAAACCTTCCTCCATCTGTGTAATTCACGAGCTGCAGTGCCCCAGCACTCTGACAATACATGGGAGGATCAGAACATCAGGGGCTTTTGTTGAAAGTGCTGGATTCCATTTATTTTAATAGGCAAGAATCACTGTACAGTGTATCACTGAAATTATCTGGATCAGCTTTTCAAAAGCAGGAGTCCAGACAGTAAAAACAAACAACGTGCTGACAGACTCTACCCTCCAAAACGAAAACCAAGCAATCACAAAAGCACTTTGATATTGCTGTCGGTTCCCAAGTCTGCACACCTAAAAATAGTTTGAGTCTCTAACACACTCCCCTTCCCCTTTTTTTTCTTCTCCGCTGCCTGAGCTTAGATACAGCCTTCATACCGTTGCCAGTGGCATTCCTAGCTTTGATCAAGACCTGGACCTGGTAGAACCATTGTTGCCTATAGCTTATAGCAAAGCCATGGGGAAGAGGAAGGGGGAAAAGCTCTCTGTGATCCTCCAGTAAGAAACAAAACCTCATTTTTATCTCTATATATTGCATGAACTTTGCAGGCTTCTCCGTTTGAGTAACTTTGCATTCCTGTGATCTAAAGTTAGCAACCTCCTCACAACAGTGCCAGAAAGAAAAGGCTCTCCAAGAAACTTTCAAGTCTGTATCAGTTGTTCCAAGAGTGCCAGCAGCGAAGCTGTCGCAATAGTAAGGTAGATATCACTAAGCTCAGTAATTAATTTATGAATTACATGTTTTGGGTCACAATTCATCTTTAACTTCCCATTTTTTTTTCCTTAGGCTGTTGCACCTCATTGCTTACTGAAGGCAGAGACTTCTCTTGCTAAGTAGTAAGGTACTGCCCTAATAAATAGGCGCAGGGCTCTTTGGACGTGCGCATGCACAGGCCTTGAGAGCAGTGTTTCATTAGTCCCAATTGGGAGAGCAGATTAAAGAGAAATACCAGAAACCATACCTACAGCCTGACTTATCTAGGCTATGTTGCAATGCTCTATCTCCTGCCTCACAGCACACATCAATATGCTATGCTCAGTTTTGCCAGAGTGCTCAGCAGAAAGCATTCCTGACTGACAGCAGGTTCTGTCCCCTGGCCTGACCAGGGGCAGGCCATAGCCAGTACCATGAAGCAAACATACTCACCACTTTGGATCAATGATTGCTCTGCTCAAGGATGTTACTGTGCAATACAGCTTTAAGTTTTCAACTTTGTCATATTTTCTAAACTCTGATCTCTTCAATTTACTTTCAGTTATGTGACATTCCCCTTTAGCAGACTGAAAGCATGCATTAGCTAAACAATGTGGTTTGGATTTAGTGTTCCCATGCATCATCGCAAAAATGTTTGTCTCAGCAATAGTGTCGTTATTGTTACTGGGAACAGCTGCTCTGCCATGTCTTCTGATGCTGGAAAGCAGACATCTCCCTTCCCATACCAGCTTACAAGCAGTGCAATGACGGCAGGGCCATCGAGCAGGAGATTTATGAGTAGTCGCTGTTCTGTACCTGGCTTCGTCCTGCTAGGAAGGCAGCGCCAAGTGCAGCGCAGCGAAACCAGCAGCGAGGTCAGTGCTGCCACTAGCAGTGTCGTTTGGCGCCCTCCACTGGCAACTCTGCCTCTGCAGCAGGGACTAACCTCGGGCAGAAATCCTCTCAGGTGCAGCTTCTGACAGCTCGGCTCTATTACATGTGACATCCTTCGAGCAAGGCTTAGAGCAGGGACTTTGTTCAGGTGGGTGTTTAATATCTTCTCCGGAGCGGAAAGATGTAACCCTCAGCGTTCTTGCCAGTGCTTCCAGCCTTACTGAAGTCAGTTTCCACATCACAGAATGGTTAAGGTTCTGAGAGACATCATAAATCATCAAGTTCCAACTCCCTGCCATAGGCAGGGACACTTCCCACGAGAACAGGTCACTCAAGGCCTCATCCAACCCCTTCTTGAACACCTCCAGGGAGGGAGATTCCACAACCTCCCCGGGCAACCTGTACTCAATGGAAAGAGCTTCCTAACATCTAGTTTAAATCTCCTCTCTGCCAGTTTAAACCCATTACGTCCAACTCTGTGTGAGCCATGGAGTCCCACCAGGTTCCCCAGGACTGTCATGACTGTGGGGCTGAGCTCGGCTGGTCCATGCAGCTTGGCAGCTTTAAGGAAAACTCACAAAATTTAGACCCACTCATATTATTGCATGGCACCTTTCAGAACAAGGCTTCAGAAGCAATTAGGTTTTATTTTAAGATGGATAAAATATTTGACCTTTTGAAATGTCTTCAGGTGGGAGACCATGCTTTCAGTCCCTAGGAGATGTCGAAGTCTAAGCTCTGCTGACTTTTCAACTACACAAAGACCACAGCTTTTGAATATATTTCTTTTCTGATTTAGAATCATAGAATCATCCAGGTTGAGAGAGACCTCCAAGATCATCCAGTCCAACCTAGCACCCAGCCCCACCCAGTCAACCAGACCATGGCACTAAGTGCCTCATCCAGGCTTTGCTTGAACACCTCCAGGGATGGCAACTCCACCACTTCCCTGGGCAGCCCATTCCAATGCCCATCACTCTCTCTAAGAACTTCCTCCTAACATCCAGCCTAGATGTCCCCTGGAACAGCTTGGGACTGTGTTCCCTTGTTCTGTTGCTGCTTGCCTGGCAGAAGAGACCAACCCCACCTGGCTACAGCCTTCCTTCAGGTAGCTGTAGACAGCAATGAGGTCTGCCCTGAGCCTCTTCTTCTGCAGGCTGCACACCCCCAGCACCCTCAGCCTCTCCTCACAGGGCTGTGCTCCCGGCCCTTCACCAGCTTCATCACTCTTCTCTGGACATGTTCCAGTATCTCAACATCTCTCTTGAATTGAGGAGCCCAGAACTGCACTCAAGGTGTGGCCTGATCAGTGCTGAGAATAACCTCCCTTGTCCTGCTGGCCACACTGTTCCTGAGCCAGGCCAGGATGCCATTGGCTCCTTGGCCACCTGTGCACACTACTGGCTCATGTTCAGCTACTATCTACCAGTAGCCCCAGGTCCCTTTCTTCCTGGCTGCTTTCCTAGATTCCCAACTTTGTTCTGAAAGTGGCACTCTGAACACTTCACTCGTATCAAACAGGCAGCGTTTCAGTCAGGGAATTACGCAGCCAGTACACTGCCACAGAGCGTATCAAACTGTGTAATAAACCAGTTCAAACAGACATGGTAAACTACAAGGATTTCTGACAACTTTACCTACAGTGTTGTTATTAAAATTTCTTTTTGGCATGAAAATAACAATTTCCATTGACCACAAATGTTGATGTTTTAGTAAACCTGATGGGTGGGAAAGAGATGAAAAAACACAGATGAAAAATGCATTCGCAAAGCCAGAAATGTCACATCCTGTACTGAAGTAGCAGAAAACCAAGTTCTACCCATTTCTGCTTAGACAGATATATTCTGTGCAGTCAGAGGTATTGTGGGGCTTACATAATTACTTTCCCCCAATCAAATCAAAGCAAGCAAAAAATAAAACCCCACTCCTTCAGCTAAAGTACAGCACCAGCAAAATGCAGAATAATGGTTAACAGCTGTGTAGGTAAGGGTGCAAAGGCAAAACCAGGGAATCCTGGCTTCAGCCTTCCCACAGGAGAGCTCTGTGTGGCACAGATCTGAGAGGTTCAAGGCATGAACAAAATGGCTTATTTGTTATGGTAAAATTCCCAACAAGCTACCTAGTGGTATTTGTCAGCCCAGTAGTTTCTCCAGACAAACTGTCTCATAGCTGTGTTCAAGGCAGAACTTAAGACTGCTGGGCAGTGCTCCAGCTTCTGCCTCTCAGCACCACTTCTCCTCAAAGGAAATGGAAGGGACAGATTCTGGCCTAATAAGACACCAGCATCCACCTGCTTTTCTTCAGTGCATACCAGGAGGATTTAACTGCAGGATGGAAATGTTGTTCCTTCATTTTCCTTGGCAGTAGTGAAGGGAAGTAAAGCTACAAACATCAGAACAGTCCCTGAGAGGAACATAGCATTTGTCAGTCAACAAATATGCAGGAAACCTACATATAGCAGGGGATAAAGAGCATCACAGAAAAAAAGCACCCAGGCAGAGAGCAAGTTTGCCATCCATTTTAGTGGAAGAAATCAGAACGTGGCTGTCACACACCTGCAGGACACGCAGCGTGGCAGCAAAGATGTGGCTGATGACCATGAGGTGTCATCACCCTCCACGTTATATCCCTGCATCCCTGCCTTGTCCACAGCCAGGGAAAAGGTTTTTTTACCTACAACTTTTCCTCCTCAAATCCTCCATGTCTGCTGTTTTTACTGTGGTTACACTATAAAGTAAGCTCTGGCAAAGAAGAGGGAGCAGCAAAATACAAGTGATGATGTGTTTAATCTCTTCATCATGTCAAAGAACCACTTCATTGCCCCACAATGGCCCTACAACAGTACACTGGAACAGTGGAAGTGACGATAAAATAGCTCTTTCTGCAGTTTTGGTCTCACAGAAATTAGGCAAAAGCATAACTCTATCTTTTCCCTCTGGAGGAGAATCTGGAGCCACAGACTAGAGCAGGCAAGGCAAAAGAGAGCCAGGGGACCTCCCAGCAATTCCTCAGTATGCATTTACAGCCTCACGCAGTGGCTCCGGCAGAAACTTCCTGGGAAGGAAGGCAGTGGGGTCCTATCCTCAGGTCCCTCTGAAGAACAAATTCCACCTAGCCAGGAGGGCATGCCATTCAGGGCATGACATTTATAGCTCTCAGCAGACTCTGGGCTGACACATTCGTAACAGCCCAGCTCCCTTCCAGCAGTCACTGTGAGGAGACAGGGGAGACATTTCAGCTGCAGTGCAAAAGAATAGCTTGCTTTATTCTGATGTGAAAGAATCATCATTACTGCGGGAGAAATGGAGGGGGGAAGCTAGTCCCTCAGCCCTCCGTGCTGCACAGAGGAAGTCAATCATCCCCATCAGCGCTGTTCATCAAGCTCACCAGCCACACGTTTCTCAGACAGCTTTCTGTGAGGGTTTCCCAGGCATGCACAGAGCTCTGCCTATGGCAGAGTGTCAGAGTTATTACTCTAAGGAGTTCTTTGTTTTGGAAACTTGCTTCTCGGCTACAGTTTGCTTCCTCTTCAACAATTTTAAGGCCAAGGAGTTTTCTGTAGTAGTTGCTTTTGTTTTTAGTCTCTACTGCTTAGTCAACCAGGGAAGATAACAGCTTCAGATTTAGTTCACCCATGTGCAAATGTGTTTGGTGATCTCATCTTGATCCCCAGTGGGGAACCATCCAGATCACAAACAACAGGAGAAAAATCTGGCACCACTAAGCAGCTCTAAAGCAGCTCTAGAAGATTTTGGGGGGGTGTTTGTTTGGTTTGGGTTTTTATCAATAAAACTGGAACATCTGATTGCCTGTTACAGGCCAGCACCGAGGTGCATTTGTGGGCCCATGCAAGTTCCAGCCAACATTGCTTGGCCAGAGTCCTCACTGTTGTAAGAACTGAGATTGAGCTTTTCTCTTAAAAGGATCAGAACCATGCGTACGTATTACAAAACATAACAACACTCTGTCCTTGTACAGCAACTCTCAGCACTACAGTTTGCAAGTCTGGGCAGGTATTGAACAACTTTTAGATCTGGCCCAAATTTAGAGTGTTTTGTCCATGCTTATTTCCTTGGAAGAAATGACAGAGCAACACATAAATGAGAAACAGTATTAACTGTGAGCTGCTGCTGCTGCCTTCATGCAAGCTTAGTGTTTGCTTCTTCCTCTCCATGAGCTTGTTGCCCATTTCTTTTTAACCTAGTAACAGCATTTTTGTGCTAGCAAAATAGAACACATTTGGGAACCAATAATAATCCCCAAGGCAACTCTCAAGGAAAAAAAACCATCATGACAATTATTTTGTGCACCTTCCCAAGCTACCTCTTAAAATACAGCAGGCAAACCACATTTTCTTCACTTGAATGTTGTTGATGTACAAGATGCGAAAGTAAGTTGTCAGTTTTCTGCCTGTGGTCATGTCACTTCCACATGGCACTGCATTTGATCTCGGAGGATAAGAGGTTGAACAGTAGCCTCTCCTTTAAGGAGTTCACAGTGTTTCTCCTCTTGTTCCTAACAGTTACATGCTGCAAGAGCTGTAATTCTTTTAATAAGATGGAAAATCTAACTGGTTATGGTTATGAATGCACTAATTCCATGACACATCACATTTCTGGAGGCTTGTTTCAGAGGACGGCTGCAGAGCATTCCCTTCCTTTGTGCTGGTGAGAACTGTGGAACAGCAAAGACACTTGTACTCCCCACTGGGGATGAGGCACCCAGAGCTCACTGTGCAAGTGCTCAGGCCACTAGGCATGCACTGGGGAAGAAGAGATGTTGCCAGAGCACCCAAGAATGCAATACTTGCTCCCAGACAACATCAGAGAATCACAGAACTTTAGAGGTTGGAAGGGACCTCCAGAGATCATCGACTCCAACCTCCCTGCCAAGGAAGGATCCCCTAGGGTAGTTCGCTCAGGAACACATCCAGGTGGGTTTTGAAAGTCTCCAGAGGAGACTCCACAGCCTCTCTGGGCAGCCTGTTCCAGTGCTCTGTCACCCTCACTGTAAAGAGATTCGTCCTCATTTTAAGGTGAAACCTTCTATGTTCCAATTTGTAGCCATGGCTCCTTGTCTTATTGCTGCTGGCCAGCAAAGAGAGATGGGCCCCATCCACTTGACACCCACCCCTCATCTCTGTATGGGCTTCACTGGAGCAAGCAACTGATTGGCAAAAAAAAAAAGCCATTTGCTGCTGCTTAATCAACCATTTAAGATATCCTCTTGGTTTCACTCAAACCAACCTAACAGCAAAACATACTTTTTCATCCATCCCTTCTAAAAGGCTCTAACAGAATGTGCCATAGAAGAGCTCTGGGGATTAAACAGACCACGAAGTGAGCAGAACTACCACATAGCATCCCCTTTTCTCTAGAGGAACCTCTCTTTGAGGTATGCCAGAGAGCAGCCTTCTGTCCCTACTTTTGCTTGCTCCCACACCACTTTGCTCTGCATTACAAAGCACAACAGTGTTTGTATAAACTCAACACACTCCTCAGCAGCCTGGGACACTCACTGCAAAGGCAATGTGGTGAATTAATAAGGAAATTATAAGACTCTCAATCAAATTTCAGAGGACTTTCGGTTATATCAGTTGTTAGTGTGCTTTCTGTTGCCTTGGACAGCTGAGAACTAAAATATGCACACTAGTTCATCTTTGGTTTGTCTTTAGGTTGGTGCATACTGCAGATTATCACTCAGAAATTTAGAGTTCAGTGCTTTAGCATATTTCTTCTAAATAATGTTTATGACAGCATCATACAAGCATATGATCCTGTACTTACTGTTGTCACTACCCCTGCAGTCTACTGCCACTCAATTTCCACTGTACAGTTCTCACTCCAAGTAGGTATTTCTCTTCCTAAAACATTCCTACTAATTGTTCGTTTGTCAGTGAAGCAAGTTAACTGTTTTCATTAAATATTCCCTCCCTTCCCATTTTCATGCTCCAAAAGAGCAGCTGACCACATTGCTATGAGGTAAGTCTGTGTGATCCAGCTGCCAGTGGTTCTTCCTTGAAAATTTGTTATAAAGTAGGCAAACAGACAAGTCCTAACCAAATTTCCACTGATGAGGCACAAATAACATTTTTCTCCATCCAGATAAACAGAAGAAAACACTTTTATCCTTGTTTGCTGTTACGGTTTAAAGCCAGTGCCCCAGCAAACCCAAACCACAACATTTGCTCACAGACAGCTCCTAACTGCCACCCAGTTAAAGCATGAAGCCAGAAGTGGGTGAAAAGCCCAAATTTGTACAGGAAAAGCTGTAGACACTGCAGTCATTGAGAACAAGAGACACCATGCGAACCATGAGACCTTACAAAGTTACAATCTGAAGCTGGGTATGTGCTTGTATTACTGTTATTGGAAGCATAATTCATAGAGCTTTGTGGTATGAACTCCCATGCAGTAGAAATTGTGCATGCATCTTCTTTCCTTTAAGATACTCAAGGTGGAAATTAAGTCACTGCCTCTCCCACTCATGTGCCACCAGTCAAAGGACGGTTTTAAGATACCTTCCTGAAAGGATGAATTTACTCTTGTAGCCATGTGAAATACAGTGCCATAAATACTTCATTTATCAGGAGACTTTATATGCCTTTGGAGAGCCCCCTGCATGGCAAGGATTCCTTCAGCCTAATTTTGTTTACCCTAGCACGCTACTTCCAGCAACTTTGTTGCTTATCTCATCTGTGATATGATTAATGTTAACTCATTTCCTGTAAGAGCATACACTAATAACATGGAAAAATGGTGAAGAAAGAGCAAGCCAGCTTAGAATTGGCATGGGACAGCTCTCAAGTAACTAGATTCAAATCCTTTTGAATTACTGTTTCAGCAAACCTTTGAGGCTCTGAAGGGCTATTTTCTCTTTTTCTGCAGTGCCTGCAAGATCCTTCCATTGGTGCTGTTCCAGTAAACCCCTGATGCAATAGATAACCTTCTATTAGAAAAGACCTAGGTCCTTTCTTCGAAGGGTGACTAAAGCAATTAGGAACAAGTTCCACATCCATCTCAAATAGTCCTCACAAACAGATGCATATAGACAAAAAAGACCTGATAAAGGGCCAGAAACATCCCATTGATAGAATTTTACCTTTTAATAGTTGCTTGTAACACCTCCACATGGTCTGTCTTGGACCTGCACACCACTGGGAATGCGCCATGGCTTGTACTTGGAAGAAGCTGAGCCAAGGAAGCAATGTTTTCCTTCAAGTGAAGGACTCTGACACCAGGCTGCACGATGTCCCTGGCAGAGAACAGTTCCAGGTTCAACCTGCAAGACAGAAAGCAGACAGCCCAAGGCTTAGTTAGTAAACAGGAAACAAGGCTCACTATACCATGTTAGCTTTTTCTGAGTTTATAAGGAGTTAGTAAATTGCTTCACGATGGAAATCAATGAGCTTCATTTGCAAAGTGCTTATCAAGCCCTGCCTTGCCTTGTGTGAGATGTGTGGTAAACTCAGCCATATGCGCTACACGCTCATCCCAGAGAGGGGATCGTAAGGCTCCTGTAGCAAACTGCAGGACTTCTCACATTTTAAAAAGGCTTACAATCTGAGCTGAAATCCTCTGGAATTCTGGCTGATATCGAATAGCTTCAAGATAAGCACTTTGGAGAAATTCAGGCTTATGCTTATCACTGCAATAGTTGTTTTCTGCAGTGGTCGTGGCTAGGAAGACAGCCCCTTCAGTGATAACTTACAAATCATAGATGCATTATGGGGTGTATCAAAAGGGCTGTGGCTAATAGGTTGAGGGAGGTTCTCCTGCCCCTCTACTCTGCCCTGGTGAGGCCACATCTAGAGTACTGTGTCCAGTTCTTGGCCCCCCCCAGTTCAAGAGCAACATAGAACTGCTTGAGAGAGTCCAGCATAGAGCCACAAAGACCATTAAGGGAATGGAACATCTCTCTTATGAGGGGGAGCTGGGGCTCTGCTGCTTGGAGGAGACTGAGAGGTGACCTCATCAGTGTTTATCAATATGTAAAGGTGAGTGCCAGGAGGCTGCAGCCAGGCTCTGCTGGGTGATGCCCAATAACAGGACATGGGCCAATGGGTAGAAGCTGAGGCACAGGCAGTTTCATTTAAACATGAGGAGGAATTTCTTCACTGTGAGGGTGACAGAACACTGAAATCTCCCTCTCTGGAGGCATTCAAAACCTGTCTAGACAAATTCCTGTGTGATCCGGTCTAGGTGATCCTGCTCTGGCAAGGGGATTGGACTGGATGAGCTTCCAAGGTCCCTTCCAGCCCCTAACATTCTGGGATTCTGTGTGATTTTCCAGGATTTTCAAACATTTCTCAGGTTCTAGGCAGTATTTTGGTAAATGTGACCATACAACACTGAAATATGCATGCAGTCACCATGTCTGAAGGTAGGCTGAAATGAGAGCAAAAGCTGCTTCCAAGGTCCCTTCCAGCCCCTATCTATCCCACAAAATTAAAGAGCCATCTCTATGGAACTGCAGTAGGCCAGGTTCTTACAACTGAAATCAAGGAACTGCCTCAGTTTTAAGCTTGTTTTGTATTTTCTGTTTTGAAAAAGAAAATACATTACTGTTCTGACTATCATCTGGATGCACCATAAGCCAGAATCTCCTGTTCGGACACCGGCTGACACAAACCACAGAGACAACCAGAGCATAAATTTGCCCACATCCTGTTTTACCAATGTACCTTTCATCCCCGTGGTAAAAGCAACTCTTTCCATATGCTGTTAATTATTGTCCTCCCTCCTGAGAGACACAAGGATATTTTTTCACACCAGTGAAAACCTGACGGTTCATGATGTGACCACCTAAGAGCAGCTGAACTGAGGAGACTACGCAGCTACATAGTTGTGCTGCTTCTTCTTTTAAACGGGGATGGATTTAAATGAATCCTAAAAAAAACCAAAACCAAAAAAAAGAACAGTTTGTGTAGGCATGAAAACACATCATACTCATCCTTAACTACATCAGATGGACTGCAGGCAATGAATATTTGGACCACCCTCCTACAGACCCATATTTCAAGGGACCAGAACACCAACTTACAAGAAAAATGGACCTCTTTGAACAGCACTTTCATTCAGAGTTAAAAGGAGCAGTAGTTTACCTTGCAAATCAAAATGGATGAGAGAAGAGTTTAGCATCAGGTAGTGAAAACAACACCTAAAAATCTCAAATATGTGGCTTTCTTTCATTCATGCACTCAGAGTGCTATCAGTTGATGCAGCACAAATGATGGAACTCAGCGAGAACCACGGATGCAGCTCAGAGCGAGTTGCTGTCTGAACTGTGCCACTGTGGCTGCTTGTTGCACAAAACAGTTCACCAGATGAACTTTATTTTCCCTAAACCAGATTTCTGTACATCCTCTGCCTCTTTTCCATCTCCACAGGCCAGATAAAAATCTGTATTTGCCTGACTTAAGCTTTTTCTAGAAACATTACACACTGTATTACTATTAAAAGTACTGTACCTAGCACAGTGGACACATGAAACCATGATTAATGATAATAGCTACTTCCTGAATTACATGAAATATGTGCAAACCCCAAATGATTTTCAAACAAGAGCAATGTGAATACATTCCAGCAGTTTCTAGAGTATTTCTTAGCAGTACATGGGTTTTCCATCCTCTCAACTTTACAGCTTTGCTCTGTTGCATGGAAAGTAAATGTTCCACATTATTGCAGAAGTCCATGAAACATCCTTGGGTTCTGTCAAATCAGTCATTTGTGTAGAAGTGAGGGATGCCTCATTACATGGTTCTGTGAACTTGGCTCTGTCTGGGATTGTAAAGCATCTGTGTTGTCTACCTCAACTACACACCTTGCATTATCATCAGTCAGCCTTCTCGGATGTAAGAATGCACCAAGGGCTGGTGCTGATTCAGTGCTCATTGTCAGTGACATTTCTTTCAATGAGTTTTCTGCCTGTTGCTGTAAAGAATAACTTTGCTCTGGGGGTGGAAAAGACAAGCAGGCCAAAGAGCTGTTTTATGAAAGATTGCTGCATGGCCAAGGTGTCTTTAAATAGAACTGGCTAAAGGAAACCTTTACCAATATAATACTGCTCCACCAACACCAAGCTAAATGGAAGCTGTATCGAAAAGAGCATAAGAATCAAGGACTGTTGCAGTCAGAAAGAACCTCATTCTTTGCTGCAGCCTTCTGCTGAAGGTAGGTTCAACCATGAGCCCAAAACATGTGCTTAGCCTGTTCTCCAGTCTTTAAAAAACCTAAGAAGGGAGGCTGAGCAACTGCCCTGGACAACCTGTGCCACTGCCCTGCTGTCCTTATGGTGAAAAGGTATTTCCTCACATCCAGTATGATCAACTCTTACCTCAATTTTTGTCTGTTGTTTCTTGTCGGCCATGCATGGCTCCATCTTCTCAGTGATCTCAGTAGTTACAGTGGAAGGTTGGGGCATACTGTTAGGTGCCTCCAAAGGTTCTTCATCTTGAGGCTGAACAAGCCCCAGTCCTGCAGCCTAACAATACAAGTGGCCCTTGCAGGTCCACAGCCTGACCAAACACCTCCCAAGGTCACTGCTCAGCTGTCGAGGGCTCCTGCTGCTGCCCGCTTGCGTTTAAGCAGCAAAGCCCTTGGCAATAGCCATTGTGGTTTCAAGCAAGGACATTTCATTCACCATTTGGAAAATGCCTTTTTGTACAGGATAAGAAGAGGTACTTACATTTGGATTTTATCAAGTCAGGCTTTCTTATGTGGTTAGGTGGACATCAAGGAGAGACACAGCCCTGTTAGCCACACTGCTAAAACAGATCTAGCATGAACTTGCCTTTTATAGGATATGTGAGAACATTTTCTCCCAAAATGTAATCCACTGATGTGCTAAAGCATTAAGGCTATTTCACCAAAGGTATGATATCAGAGTTTCAGCATCCTTTCAAGAGCACATCCATAAGGCTGAATATCACATGGAACAAAGTCAATCTGCCTCATGACCCAAACAAGACAGTCACTTGGTAAGATGCCAATACCCCTGAATGGTAAACTGTCTTAAAATGATTCATGGAAATATAGTTCAGAGCCTGTTGCTATTAAATCCAATGGAAGTTTCCCCACTGAAATAAATTGTTAAGGATCTAACCATAACAGATCTAATCTGTTTCCTTAGACAACACAGAGTACGAGAGCACTTTTCTTCAAACAAGACTTACTCTATATTTTATGCACATTTCAAATGATTAAAAGGACTTAAAGAGGGGTGGGAGAGAAGCATAATCCTAACTCAAACACACTCGAGGCCCAAGGTGCATGAGCAGACAGGCTGTGCTGCTTGCTTGGATTTATGCACAGCTTCGCCCTCATCTTTTTCAGCTGTTGCTCCCATCCCCCTCCTTTGGCACCAGGAATGTTTACCCACTGACTCGCCACAGGCTGTCCTGCTCAGGACAGCCCTAGGTTTTATTTGGGCTTCTTGTAAACCATTGTTTTATTGCCCTGCTTGACCACCACATCTTGTATAAACAGTTCTCAGGAGATTGTTTTGGGGGTTGCTTAATGCTTGTGGCGATTTTTAGTCCGAGCATAGTGAGCACTATGAACAATTGAGTGGGCAGGCTGGTTAGCTCAGGGGAACATCAGCAGGTTGGAGGTCATTAAAATTACTTCGTTGTGGTACAAACATCAGCAAGTATTAGAGCTATTTAGTTCTGGTTTCTACTATTCATGCATCTTCTGAGACTAGGACATTCTGGTTCGTTCTGGGGTTTTTTTTAGATACACTTCATTTGGCCAGAAAAATTGCACAGATTTATAATTTTAATTCCAGCACAGAACCAGTCACACTGCTACAGAGACCTATAGCAGCTACTACATAGAAATGCATTTTATTTACATTGGCTTTATTTCACTCTGTAAAGAAACCCCATTGTGATTAAACTCAGAGCAGTGCAGGAGATTCCTTACATGACAGGCATCCTGGCCTGCATCAGGAACAGTGTGGCCAGTAGGAAAAGGGAGGTTCTTCTGCCCCTGTACTCAGCACTGGTCAGGCCATACCTTCAGTACTGTGTCCAGTTCTGGGCTCCTCAATTCAAAAGAGATGTTGAAATACTGGAACGTGTCCAGAGAAGGGCAATAAAGCTGTTGAGAGGCCTGGAGCACAGCCCTGTGAGGAGAGGCTGAAGGAGCTGGGGGTGTGCAGCCTGGAAAAGAGGAGGCTTAGGGCAGACCTCATTGCTGTCTACAACTACCTGAAGGGAGGCTGTAGCCAGGTGGGGTTGGGCTCTTCTGCCAGGCACCCAGCAACAGAACAAGGGGACACAGCCTCAAGTTGTGCAGGGGGAGGTCTAGGCTGGATGTTAGGAGGAAGTTCTTAACACAGAGAGAGTGATTGGCATTGGAATGGGCTGCCCAGGGAGGTGGTGGAGTCGCCGTCCCTGGAGGTGTTGAAGCAAAGCCTGGATGGGGCACTTAGCGCCATGGTCTGGTTAACTGGCTAGGGCTGGGTGCTAGGTTGGACTGGATGATCTTGGAGGGCTCTTCCAACCTGGTTGATTCTATGATTTAAACAGAAACTCATTTTTTCTTTGTAAAAACTGATTAAAAAAACCTGACAAGTTCTCTACATCCTGGTCATAGGCCAATCCATTCTCTTGCAAACAAGGCATTTGGTAAAAGCAAGCTATGAAAAAGCTTATACAAAAGGTACATGCCAATATTGATCTCACTGTATAACAGAATAGTTCATCACAGAAATGGTAATCACTGAATTCAGGAGGTTTGCAAGCGATTGCTGAGAACAAAGAAAAGTTGGTTGTAAGTACGTTCACAGAATACCACTGAGGTCAATGAAGGGGAACAAAAAGCTCTGTAAATCCCCCCTGGAAATCAACACCATTGAAATTCACTTCAAGACTGAGGTGCTCCATTAAGTGCTAACCCCTGAAACAGACAGGTTTAGGCTGAGTTGAAGTTAAACTGAAGCAACAAAATCACTGTGTGCACTAATGTAAGTGCATGTGTGCTAGCTGTGCTTTTCTTCAATCAGATCCATTTAAAACCAGTTTTCAGAGTGTCACTAAGGTTGGAAAAGACCTCTTAGATCAAGTCCAACTGCAAACCCAAGACCACCAGTCCCACTACACCATGGCCCTAAGTGCCATTCTACACTTTTCTGAACACCTCCAGGGATGACGACTCCACCTCACCCTAGGTAGCTTGTTCCAGTGCCTGAGCACTCTCTCAGTAAAGAAGTTTTCCCTTACATCTAATCTAAGCTTCCCCTGGTGCAAGTTGAGGCCATTTCCTCTCATCCTATCACTGGTTGCTTGAGAGACGAGACCAAAACCCACCTCACTGCAACCTCGTTTCAAGTAGTTGCAGAGAGCAGTAAGGTCTCTTCTCCAGACTAAATCTCAGTTCCCTCAGCCACTCCTCACCAAACCTGTTGTCCAGACCCTTCACCAGCTTCGTTGCCCTTCTCTGGACAGGCTTCGGCACCTCAACGCCCTTCTTGTAGTGAGGGGCACAAAACTGAACTGAATACTTGGTGATGCCAAGCACAGGGCTCATGTTCAGCCAGCTGTCAGCCAGCACCTTCTAGTCCTTTTCTGCCAGGCAGTTCTTCTACCACTCTGCCCAAGTCTGGAGCATTCATAGTGTTGTTATGACCAAAGTGCAGGACTCAGCACATGGATCTTGTTAAACTAAGTATGAGTTAAACCTCATATAAAGGAGCTTTGCATGGCAGACAAGGTCTGTGACTCCTTGCTGCCTCTGCTTTAATTGACCACTAAACTGAGGGAGAAAATCTAGTTAACTCAGGAGCCAAGAGCTTGGAGTTGAGGCTCCATCTACAAACATTTACACTGACTGTAAGATGACAAAGCTCTTCAGCATCGCCTGCTCCTGGCTCTCTCACATGCTGGACTGAGAGGACATTGAGCTGCTCTGCTGTCCAAAGGCCTTTGGATAGTGCAGCACTTATTGCAAAACCTGTGGTTTGGGTTAGCTGAATGTCTCTGTCACTTATTTCCCAGAGGATTTGCAAGTTATATATGGTTAGCAACTACTGGATGCTGAAGACAAATGGACTTCCACCAGGTCTCTAATGGCTGGGAAGCTGTCTCCCTCTCTCCAATGCATGAAAAATGGCAGAACAGAAAAGAAACAAAGGAAACAGACAAGAAAGGCTTTGTGTTTGGAAAAGAGATGGATGGGGGCAGGAGGAGAATGTTGAGTGTTCCGGGGTTTTCTGCTAAGAGTTTGCTTTTCTGTTCTTTTATCCCTTTGGAAGATTTTCCCACCGGCACTATCGATAGAAAACACTACTGATTCAGAACGAGCAGGAACTCCTACCCACTTTGCTTAGATGTAGCTGTTTGTACAAGGGCATTTAGTAATTAATTAGGTTGTGTGTGTGACCTTGGGATGTGAGGTAAAAGACAACATGAGTGGATCCACATGCTGGAATTACTCAAACAGGAGCTTAAAACAATGATTTCAGCACACTATAGATACACTCTACATGGTTAACCATAACCAAAAAGGTGATAGTTCCTGACTTGTGTTCAGTTCTGGGCCCCCCAGTTTAAGAGGGACATTGAGATGCTTGAACGTGTCCAGAGAAGGGCAACGAGGCTGGTGAGAGGCCTCGAGCACAGCCCTACGAGGAGAGGCTGAGGGAGCTGGGATTGTTTAGCCTGGAGAAGAGGAGGCTCAGGGCAGACCTTATTGCTGTCTACAACTACCTGAGGGGTGGTTGCGGCCAGGGGGAGGTTGCTCTCCTCTCTCAGGCAGCCAGCGCCAGAACGAGAGGACACAGCCTCAGGCTGCGCCAGGGGAGATTCAAGCTCGAGGTGAGGAGAAAGTTCTTCACTGAGAGAGTCATTGGACACTGGAATGGGCTGCCCAGGGAGGTGGTGGAGTCGCCGTCCCTGGAGCTGTTCAAGGCAGGATTGGACGTGGCACTTGGTGCCATGGTCTAGCCTTGAGCTCTGCGGTAAAAGGTTGGACTTGATGATCTGTGAGGCCTCTTCCAACCCTAATGATACTGTGAGACTGATACTGATACTGTGACTTAGTTTCCACAGTCCAAGTTCATGACTTAGTCTCCGCAGTCCAAAACCAAGTTTACCAATCGTAACTAACAGCCATGCCAGTTTTAGGGGAGCACAGACATCTCAGACATCTAAATATTCAGAGCTATTGACAGTGCCTGCTCACTACTTCCACCCAAACCTGAAGGCATCTCAACTCACCTGGTGTTCCTACTCAGACCCGTGCCTTTTCCCACATGATCAGCAGTGTCTGCAGAAATGCAGTCCAAACAAGCAGCCATTTGTCTCACACCTGTCCTCAGCCCTCACATGTGTCAAGAGCACTGCAAATCTAACACAAGGCACTGCAGTGTGGCCACTGCAGAGTGGCATCCAACAGATATGACTGTAAGAAGACCACATTTGGTGGAAAATGAAGTGTTCTGTAGCACTTGTGGAGTTTTGCAGTGATTAACAGCATCTCAAGAGACACCCTTGGTCGTGCTTTTTCTGTACGTTATCTCTTAACCTTACAGGATGCAGAGAGCCATGAAGATGATCAGAAGGCTGGAGCATCTCTCCTGAGAAGACAGGAGAGTTAGCGTTGGTTCAGCCTGGAGAAGACAAGGCTCTAGCATTTGAAGGGGGCCTCCAGGATAACTAGAGAGGGACTTTTTTCAAGGTCATGTGGTTACAGGATAAGGGTAATGACTTCTAACTGGAAGAAGTTATATTAGACATTAGGAAGAAATTCCTCACCGTGAGGGTGTTGAGGCACTGGAACAGGTTGCCCAAACAAGTTATGGAGGCAGCTGTGGAAATACTCAAACCCAGGCTGGATGGGGCCTTGAGTAACCTGGTCCAGTAGTAGGAGTCTCTGCCTATGGCAGGGGGGTTGGAACTAGATGATCTTTAAGGTCCCTTCCAACCCAAACTATTCTGTGATTCTGTGAAATGTCAAAGGGCTGAAATGGGGGACACATCCCCCAAGACATGGGGGACACATCCCCCAAGACATGGGGGACACATCCCCCAAGACATGGGGGGTGTTGCAGCACCCAGGATCTCAGGGGACCAAGCGCCAGTGCCTTCCAGCTGAGGATGATCAGATGAACCATCAGGAAGGGAGGACCACTGCCCAGTTGGCTCTGGAAAGAATGTACTTGAGTGTGCATCAACGTACACAGTGAGAAACTATCCACCCTGGTGGGCATACTAATTACTGCTGTATTCAGAATGGGAATGATTTAGTTATCCCTGCATTTTCCAAGTTAGAATCTGAGCCTGTAGGAAGCTTTTCGAAAACATTATGATAATTAAAATAAAACAAATCATTTGTATTAAAGAAGAAGTGCTAAGCTTGTGTTAAATCCATCTGCCCTGGCATTACAACCAACCAGAGGCTAAAAAAGTCATTTCTCAATGTCACACCAGCACAAGCTGTGTAAATGCAAAGAAATGTTTCAAACAAACTTTCACAGGAATAAAGAGAGAGGAGCAAGCAAAGTGAGCACTAAAATAAATACCTCCTGGCCTTGCATATAGCTAACCGAGCAGGGAAGTGCCTCTTCTCTGCACAGAGCATCACAGAGCCATTTCCAAGGGAAACTGGTAAAATACTAAGCTGGCTCTTGCAGTTTGAATGCAATGACATGAGGAGTTTCTTGCAAACGTATGCCAGAAAACCTAATCCAGACTGGAAAGAAGGGAAGAAAGCTGCAGTGAGACAGTCTTTATGAAAGCTTCATTCAGGGCCTCCACCCTCATGTACTCTACCAGCCACCTTAGCTTTTCCACTCCGCCTGCTCCAAGAGAGCGCCAAGCAGTAAATGAAAAGTGCTGGCTTTAGAATGTTTGGGCATAGACAGCAGGAGCAATATGTGCTGAGAGGATCGCAGAATTGTTTTGGTTGGAAAAGACCTCTAAGATCATCCAGTCCAACCACCGACTTAACACCGCCACGGCTGTTAAACCACATCCCCAAGTGCCATGTCCACACATTTCTTGAACACCTCCAGAGATGGTGACTCCACCACCTCCCTGGGCAGCCTGTTCCAATGCCTGACCGCTCTTTCCATAAGAAAAATTTCCTAATATCCAACCTAAACCTCCTCTGGCACAAGCTAGGGCCATTTCCTCTCATCCTATCGCCTGATAAAAGAGTGACCCTGACCTTTCAGCTCCAGATAGAGATTGTCAGCCAGCCTTATAGTCAAAACGAGGTACAGAGATTTAGGTCTAGCAGATTACAAAATGAGTAAGCTAAAGTAATACTGATAAGAAATAACACCAAAAGATTTCAAATGGCTCAGTCCCTCCAAGAATCAAGCGCTTTCTAACAGAAAAATGTAGTCAGGTTATCAAAACATGACTCTGGGTATTACCTTTGCCCAGCCCAGTAAATAGTTTTTGACAGTTACACCCAGGGTCTCAAGCAAAATCACTTCTTCCAGCAGTACCATCAGCTTCCTTGGGAAAAGCATTTAACCTCTCAAACTTCAGCATTCCCATTTCTAAAGCAAATCCAGGCCACTCCTTACACCACAGGCACGCTGAGAACCAGAATTCACTTTTCATAAGAACACTGCTAGCTACAGCTTTCTACATAGATTCGTCCTTTAAAAACCACTTATTTAGCTAACCCCCCTCCTCCCTAAGCACCATCCATGAGCAGCTCCTGGTTTTCCTGCTGTTACAACTTACAGTAGGTAAGGACCATTCACTACAAGTGGAGAATACACCTGTACTTGCATCCCTGTTAAAAATAAGACCATGAATGCTGCTATTATTGATCTGCTCTCCCAGAAAACTAGTGATCTCTCTGCACCTGACAGCACATTTGCAAGGAAACACTGCCAGTGTACACACCCAACATTATGGGAATGGATTTTGGGTGTCTGACTTGCTTTCCTCTCTCTCCATCCTTATCCCCAACACTAGGACTCAGCTTCCTCAGGCATTTCCCATCTGTGCTACTTTCATCTCCCACTCACCTACTGTCACAACTCCATGTACTGAATGGCAGCAGCTAATAAAACTACGCTCATAGCTTTATGGCTTTTCATAAATCTGCTCCATTCTCTGCCTTTTTTTTTTTGGCCTTAGTTCTGCTGTGGCTCTGTGCACACAGTGTGCTGCAGAACAAGACTCCCTTGTGATGCTGTGAAACAGCATTTAACGGCTTCACAAAACTGATATTATTTCTTAAAAGGCTATTTCATCTTTCAAACATGCTGAAATTCATTAAAGTATTTGGTGCCATCTGTTTCCTCTTTGTAAATAAGTAATTCTTTCCATCATGGCAACCACTATGACAAGCCACTAATATTTATGAGGATGTAGCAACGCTCACAGGAAAAGAAAAAGTGACATATACGTGAACAGCAAAAAGAATTCGTTTCAGCTTAGGAAAAGCCAGAATGAAGATGATCTCCTTACATGTAACCTGGGAACACTGAGGTGTAACTCTCACATAAATGGATGTCTGTACCCCCATATCCAGCAGAGACCCCCAGAGGATTTCAGCCCACGTCAAGTCAGACCCACCAGTTCTTCAGTGAGCTCAAGCAGTTGTTCAATGACATCTCCATGAGATGGGCTGGCCTGCCAGCACAGCTGGCTCTCCAGTGAGCTTGGCTGGCTTTGAGTGGAAACTGTCAGTGTCTGCCAAATGGTGGCCAGACACCAGAGCAGACTTAACCGATTAGTGGAATACCCCCATCCGACGGCGGGATGGGATTGCTCTCCGTGTCTCTGCACGCTCCACCTGCATGTTACCACATCTGAAGGCTGCGGTGGTACCCACACAGGCAGCCTGTTCTCCCAGGAGAGCCAAAAGTCTCCTCCTCACTGGGCCAGCAGAAGCTGTTGCAAGCCTCCTGCAGCTGCAAGTCACCATGAGCACGTTTTACGTAAGGGTCTGCAGGAGCCGGAGCAGCTCTCGCTTGCTGCCCACCAGTGAGCTGTGAAACACAGGTGATTAGTTCCAGATGCTGCTCCAGTGCCTTTCCTTCTGTGCAAAGCGCGCAGAAGGCACTTCGTTTGCTTTCATGGGACTCCCCAGAAATAGAAAACACACCAAAAGTTGGCATGCCCTCAACATTAGGCAGGCTGCAGCATGTAAGACATCTGTGGAAAGACTTCTCCATGAGCCGAAGGGATCTGCGTTACACTCGCTACGGACCTTAGGTCCTGTCCATTGTCATCACACGTCCAATACTGGCAGTAGGTTTGCCAACCCCATGACAGTCCCATTCATACTCTAATAGGGATCTTGCTTTGGGCAGGTAAGGGAAGTGCCCTGTGACAGGAACCAGAGAAAGAGGACAGCTGCTTGAGAACTCACTAGATCTGGTCTGCCTGTTCCTGCTTCCAAACTTTCTCCTTCAGATTTTGACTGGCTGCACCTCAAACTTTAAAAACCTCACTACAGAACAGCTGGTTTTGTCACTGCCTCTGAATTATGATAAAAGACCTGGGAGCTACATCTATCTGCTTATTTACAGCACAACATTCACTTGTAAAGTCAAAGTGTTTTCTTCTTAGCACAGTCACTGTGTTATCCAGGCAGAACTTGCCCTCTACATTTTGCATATTCCGGGGCAGGGAGGAATTCAGCTTTAATCGTTCACGGAAAGTACAAGATGATAGAGAAGCTGAGCCTGCAGCTTTCAGATACATCAGAAAGTGCAATTCCCTCGAGCCTGAAAACATTCCAGTGTAAAACATTTTGGACTTGTGGAAAGGTAATTGTGCAAATATAGAAGCATTGTGTAAACACTGAAGTACTTACAGGCTCCTCCAAGAACTTCATACAGACAGACTGTTGGCTCATCTACACTATCCCTATCGCTCTATTTTCCTGTATTCACGCCTCTGTTGTATATAGTTGGTTATGTGGACTGTAGTAGTAACCACCAATACAATTGCAAGTGTAGCAGTTATTACTCACCCTCCAGCCCTCTCAATCAAAGAAGGGTGCTGCCGCCCAGGTCTCAATGAGCTCTCCTGCTCTCAACCTGCTCCACTCTTGTTCCTCATTCGCTGCTCTGCGTAAGCCTGCAGCTCCCAACCTCGAGGGCACAGCACCAGCTCCATCTCTCACCCTGGACATTTTAAGAAACAGACTGACTTAGGGTATGAAAGGTTTACTTCAGGTTGGAGGAAGGCTTTTATCTGCCGGTAGACTAATTTGCTTCAGTTGTTCAGACTCCATTCTAAAAATAAACAGCAATGAACCCAGAACCTTGGGCATCTTTTTCCAGTTTTACCAATCTAAATGAATGAAGTAGTTTTGATTCATGCAGTACCTTTAGGTAGTAGCTTCATTGAACAGTCAAAATTAGAGCAGGTCAAAAATCATCTTCTAGGGTTCACAGAAACTTTGCCTTTACATAAAGCCTTTCAGATGACAAAGTCAACAGACACTAAAAGCCACATGAATTATATGGGCACTGTTTTCCCTTCTGTAACCAAGAAGACTGAAAGGGAGACAGGCTGGACCTCCCTGCAGAGATCTGCAGGAGCTGGTGCAGGAGGGAACAATATGTCCTTCTGCCCATCCCACATGGCACCACCAGCCCCACACCGAGAACAAGGCAAGGCTGTGCTGCTGCTCCTCCATGCACATAAAGCAACATCTGCTTCTGCCGCAGCATTTCTGCTAAGAGGTCAATACTGTTTACAATTCATATGGTTTCTTCTCAGGTAATGAGAGGATATCTGCTTCTCAGGTACCTCAAAACCCAGCACAGGAGAACAGGCAGTATTCGCCTAAGCCTGACACAGACAGCTCAAAGCCCAAATGCAGTTTTAATAAACCTCACCCACATCTCAACACCTTCCCTCCATCTCTTCTGCAGCAGCCAGGGTTCTCCCCAGACAAAGCATGGCCTTGTTACAGCAGCTCCCTTTTTCCTTTGTGCAGCCAGAACAGGATCCAGCTTCCACCGCAAACACTCTACAAAAGATGGGCTGGATGCCCTCTGCTGTGAAAACATTGCCAAGTCCACCCCCTAATGATGCCTCCCAGGATGAAAGGGCCAAGCAACCATGAAGCACACCAGCTTCTCAAAGAGGCAGAGGAGATGCACCACGAGCATCTTGCCGAGTTGCCTTTGAATGAACACTTGTGTCAGCGAGACGGGTAAGGAATCTTCTAGCATGGCAGCTGCTAATCTGGACCCAAACCAAAAGCACTCTCCTGCCCCCAAATCCAGTGATTTTCAAAATCCAAAGCCTCATGCTAATTACCCCAAATTTTATAACAGGCCAGAGACCAGGACCTTGGTTCTCAAATATCCCTCAAACTTGGGTTGGCTTAAATTTTGGATCCAATGTCTGTGGTGTGGGCTAAGGCAAAACTAGAAGGGAGCAAGAGGGAAAAAAAATACTCAGCCTTGCTCTGTGGATCTTTAATATAGGGCCACCTCTGATACACTTTTACACAACTATAATGAGACCACTATAATATATATTCCAGCCAAAATTCTTGGCTCCTGAAACCAGCTTTATATGGTATGTGATACAGAAACACCCAGGAGACACTATAAGAACTTTGACAAGGATAATATTAAGCTAGAACAAAACAGAACTTCTGGCACCAGCTCCACTCAGCTCTTAAGTAAACTTGTCCCATTAAAAAGTAGCCTCTAAGATATTTTCTCTCTGAAGTGTATAGTAGCTTATAAAAAGCAGGAAGGGTTGCCAAGTTGTAGATGTGTTCAAGTACTCCTTACCCTCATTAAAGAGCATTCCCTGGCAGCCAGTGGCTTTGAGTGTTCCAGTGAACCGGATTTTATAAGGAGGGTGTTTACAGTGGTGTACAATGGAGCTGGAAATCACAGTGCACTGTAGCAGCCCTGCACTGGATACAGCTGTGCTTGCAGCCTTAGCACCCAGGGCACAGAGTGACCCAGGGCACAGGCAGGGTGATCAGGGAGGTTCCAACCAAACAGCAACTACTACAAAAACCGATCTCAAGCCTCTCTGCTCCACAAAAAGAACAACACCCAGAGACGCCCATGCCTAAACCAAGATCAGGTTATGAAATATCACTGAGGATTCCAGGTCTTGCTTCCACCAGTTTCATATGTAACAATATTTACAGCGATGTCTTCACAGTGAGCACATACAGAATCCAGCTGCTTACCGTACCCCACTGGCTTCTGCAGCAGTCAGGAGTGCAGCTCTTCAGAGGATCAGGACCTTAGTGCCACCCCAGCCATGGTGCTGTAAAGGCTACTTTGTTTTCTCAGTTCAGTGTCCAACACATATTCTGCATGAGGATGTTAGCCCTGTAAGAGGAATCAACAAATGGCAAGATACAGAATGTCCTTTCATCCCTAACAGTGATGGAGAAAAGGGAAAGAGAAGAGGTGTGCTCTTGAGTTTCTCCCTTCCCTCCTCCTACCAACCCAGGCACTGTTTCCCAAAGGCTTCTCAGTTTCACCTGAAGAAGGATCCCAGTTTGTGTGTGGCATCTCTCTGGCACTTATGCAAGCCGTTAACGACCTCAATCTTTCTCTGCAGCACAAACACAATTTATCACCTGTTTATAAACAGGTGCTGGCTACCAGTTCCTATTCAGCTGACCTCCATTCCTGCTGTGATTTAGAGAACCCAACAATGCACACTTGGTATGTCTCCTGACCTTGCAGAATAATTAATCCTGAACACATGCATCTGATTTCTCCACTGACACTTGCCCAGAGCAGCAAAGACATGGGTGCAAATAGGCAAGCTAACACAACCAGAGGCAGAGGAAAGCCTGTGCAAAATGACATCTGGCTGTGGGCATTTGAAGATAAAAATACTCTCAGAGGGTAGCAAATAAGTCACAAATGCTGCATGGTCACTTTGAGATAAAAGACAGACTGGAGAAGTAGATAGGCAGGTTCCCACAGCATCTCATTAGCTGTAGAACCAGTAAGAGATAAAACAAATGAGAAATCATGGTCCACAGGGAAAACACATGGAAAGTAAAGTCATGGCCAGGCACCTTTCTAGAGAGCTTTGATTCAAGTTTCAAGGATGCTCACAAGTGATGAGGAAGCAGAGATATGGGAACATGTACAGAGACTAATTTCCTTTTTTTTTTTTTTTACTGTCTTCTCTTAATTGGTGCATTTCTCATGCTAGGTAAAGTAATAAGATCTTGGGTTTGGAATTCTTACAAAGACAGCATAAGATTTTGTAATTTGTTTCAATTATGACATTTAAAGAGGCAGATTGTAAATCTAGAGCTTCCTTGAGTCAATATTCAGGGTTTGGGATGCCTAAGCTATAAGACAGATGTAGGACTCAGTCCAAATCCTGGAGCTCTAAGGTGGCTGAATGGTGAAGCTTCATTTGTTTGAGGGGATAACAGGGTAAGAGAGTATCCAAGAAGTATGCTGGAGAGACTAAGAAATGGGCCAGTGCCATAGAACCACAGAGTGGTTTTGGGTAGAAGGAACCTTCAACATTCATCTATTTCCAACCCACCTGCCATGGACAGGGACATCTTTCGCTAGACGAGGTTGCTCAGAGCCACATCTAACCTGACCTTGAATGTTTCCAGTGGTGGCACATCCACAGAATCACAGGAACATCCAGGTTGGCAAAGCCCCTCAGGATCACCAAGTCCAACCTGTAACCCTACTCTACAAGATTTACCTTAAACCATATCCCTAAGCATCACATCTAAATGGCCCTTACACACATCCAGCATTGGTGACTACCACCTCCCTGGGCAGCTCATTCCAGTTCCTGAGATCCACCACTTCTCAAAGCAACCTGTTCCAGTGACTTAACACCCTCATCACAATAAATGTCTCCCTTGTGTCAATCCAAAACTCTTTGAGTTTAAACCTGTTGCCCCATAACCTGTTACTACACACCCTGATAAAAATTCTCTCTGCAGCTTTCCTAAAATCCTCACTTCAGTCTTGAAAAGCTGGAACAAGAACTCCCCTGAGCCTTCTCCAGTCTGAAGAACCACAACTCTCTCAGTTTTTCTCCACAGGAGAAGTGTTCCACTCCTCTAATCATTTTCATGGGCCTCCTCTGGACCCAATCTGAATGGTCCATGTCTTCCTCATACAGAGAACCACAGAGCTGGATGAGAGCAGAATAAAGGGAGAATCATAGAATCAGACAGGGTGGGAGAACGTTCCAAGCTCATCTAGTCCAACCTATCACCCAGCCCTATCCAACTACACCATGGCACTCAGTGCCTCATCCAGTCTTGTCTCAGACACCTCCAGAGATGGCAATTCCACCACCTCCCTGGGCAGCCCATTTCAATGGCAAATTACACTCTGTAAAGAACTTCCTCCTCAACCTGCTGGCCATACTAGTTTTCATACAGCCCAGGACAAGCTCCGTTGGCTGCAGTTACATATGGCCAGCTTGCATTTTATTTTTTTAGCTATCAGTATCCCCAGGTCCACCAGGCTGCTCTCAATCCATTCATTGCTCTGCCTGTAGTGATACTGGAGATTGCCTCAGCACAGGTGCAGGACCTCGAGATTCACAACAGCCCATTCCTCAAGCCTGTCAAGGTCCCTCTGCATGCCATCCTCTCTCTCAAGTAGATCAACCGCACTGCTCAGCTTCGAGCCATCCACAACCTTGCTGAGGGTACAACCCCATTATGTCAGCTGTTAAGATGTTGAACAGCCACATTATGGACTCCTGAGAGACAACACTAGCTACTGAACTATTGGACACTGAGCCATTCTGGATGGGGCCACATAGCTGCTTCCTTATCCATGGAATACCCCATTCATCAAAGCCCTGTCTGTCCTGTTCGGCTGAAAGGATGTTGTACAGGACCATACCAAAGGCTTTGCAGAAGTCCAAGAAGATGACATTTTTAACTCTTCCCTTGTCCAGTGATGCAGTCACTCTGTTGTAGAAGGCCACTAGACCATCAGACATGATTTGCCCTTTGTGAAGCCATATTGGCTGTCTCAATCTTCCTGTCTTGCAAGTGTCTCAACAGGATCTGTTGTGCAATCTTACTGGGCACAGAGGTGAGGCTGACCGCTTGGTAGTTCTGAGGTCCTTCTTTTTATCCTTTTTGAAATTGGATGTGATGTTTCCCTCTTTCCAGTCACTCAGGACTTCACCTGATGGCCAAGACTTTTCAAGTACGATGGAGAGTGGCTTAACAACTACATCTGCCAGTTCAGATGTGTATCAGCACGCTCAGACTACATACAAGACAATTTAGACTAAAATTTGGCAGCCTCAGGAGTGTCTATCTGGAAAATCTTGACCGAGATGTGAAACTATGCATTTTTCCTTCAGAGTGTCAGTGTAGTCTGTGACCAGAAACTTCCTTTAATGTTCCTGGAGAGAAAGGGGAAAACAGTAGGAGGGGAATTAAATTTTAAATATATAAATATATATATATTTGTCTTTCAAGTGACTAGAACCTCACTCTGAACCAGGAAAGCTACCTTCATTCTTTTCATGGACTTGTCACCTAACTGGAATACCATGGGAAACTTTATGGCTTCTTCCCCTCTGTTTAATCTGCCATGGTACATATAGGAGTCATCCATAATGTCACAGACTGTTTTTATTTCCTCCTAACACATTGCTGGCTCTTTTTCCTCTCCTGTCACATGCAGTTAGATTATACTCAGTTTTCAATGTGCCTCCTATAACCTTTCAGATATGGCTACATTTGGAAGAAAGTTATGGAGTGTGGACAGAATGAGTTGCCAATATTTAATTCTTCTAAAGGGTCATTTGAAGCTAAGAGGTTGTCTAGCAGACCTCAGTGCTGGGAGAGATGACAGCTAAAGTGTCCTGCAAATAGCTCTGGCTGTGGATATACATTACCCAAATATGCCTTAAGGAAAACAAAGTCTTTCTGTGGTAAATGAATGAATTCATTTTTCCTTCTATTTTTTCCCCACGTTACCTAATCCATTCCTAGAGAATATCTTAAAGAATCAATGTTTCTGCTAATTATTGCACAGAAAAGAATAGTACTCACCACCTAAAGATCAATGTGGACCCAGCATCTAGGAGAGAAAAGAGTTCTCATTACTAGTTATAAATGCCCATGAACAAACTGAAGTTTTGGATACTGCTTCAGACTCTAGAAGGTACACAGGACAGACTACTTATTTAACCCATAGTCCACAGATGGTCTTCCAGAATACAATTTATCCTACCTGCCCTAAATGGCTACCCTTGAACGGCAGGAATCACTGCCTGGAAATGTACAGCTTGGAGTACCAAACACACAGGAAGCCCAGACTCAGCATCTAGAAGTCAGGTAAGGTAAACTCCACCATCAGGGACTCCATCTGTCTTGTTTTAACTCTGCTCTGGGGCATCTGCTCACAAAAAGTCAAGAGTCCAAACTGTGAAAACCTCTACTAGCCTCTCTACTGCATCAGCTGGACCATTAATAAAGAGCACTTACTGCCCTCAGGACTCTGGTAGCAGTGCTAATTCAGATCCTAACATAAAATTGAAGAGATTCCCTTCTCCTGATTGTACAGCACATCACACTGTGGGGACATGGTTCAGGATCAGGGTCTCCATTTACTCCTCTGTCCCTCCAAGCTCCAAGCCTTAGGGAACCTACACAGTCAGTGCAGAACATAACACAGCGACTGGCAACAGAAGAGACTTAACCATTTACTCTCGTGATGAACAAAAGATTCCACATCCAAGTAGGGAATGCATTTCAACTTCAGCAGGGAACTGCACAGGGACGGGCTGAACGAGTCACCAACCATCTTGTCAGCATCATCAGAGGCAAGGGCTGAACATCATTGGTGCTCTCTACCCAAGGAGAAAACAGAACAAAGGACTTTCCATTTTTTCACATACCTGGAGATGATGGTAATGGTCATTCCCTTCTTTCAGGAGGGAACAGGATGCTAGAAATGGAAGGGTGCTCCCCCTCCTTTCCCAGGGACAGGTAATCAATCCGCACTTGCAGCAGAGAGCCTTGGCTGATGCAGTGACAGCTCCCCCTCCCGTTCCTGTCAGCTTGAGGCACTGTGCTTGTAGGAAAACTCACATCTGATTCCCATATTTCAGGTGGCTTGTGACAATTTTGAAGTATCAGAGGAGGGTAAGTAGAGATGTAATAGCCAGATTGCTTTAAATAGCCTGGCACTGGGACAAGGTCTAAAAAATGCAAACAAACCCAAATATTTTTTTCTTGCTGAGCTCAGGAGATAGAAAATTGTTTTCCCATACTGCTGCTTCCTCACAGAACAGGCTCCTTCTGCAAAGTCTCTTGAAGGATGCCAGAAAAGGAAAGATGAAGCTGTCAACAGAGTCCAGAGATCAAGCAGCAGGAGCATCGCAGCTACCACACTGAACAATGTTTGGCAGCACAAGGCGTGGTGCAGGCATCCCTGAACCCATCCTCCCCATCTGTGAACGTGGCACTGCAGGGCTAACTGTAGAGAAACACAGGGACAGATTATTGTGTCTCACCTAAAACCTCTTTCCTAAATATGCTTGCCCTTTCTCCCTGTGCAGTGAGGGCATGGTCAGAGGAGTGGCCAAGTGTGTGGAATGTTTCAATGCTCTGTCCCCCTTCAGCTATTGGGTTCTGCCTCTGTGCTTGGACACAGCCACCATAAGAGTACTGTTAGATCGTGGCAGCACAAGGGTAGACTGTGCCCACTTCACCTATGACTGCAAACGTGCTGGCAGTGACTTAACACAGCACATCAATACAGCTGCTGTTGAACAAGGGACCTGGAGTGAATCACTGTGCACAGAGTAAAGAGTCATGTGGATGCACTTAATCCTGGTTTTGCCCAACTCACAATAAAGTACTTTTCACAGTGAAGACAACTGCACAGGAATTCCTTACACTACCTCAAGACTTCTCAGTAAAAACTATTATCTCCTTCCACTATTTCCCCTACCACTGCATCTTATTAAAAAGGGATGTTAATCAGCAATTATCCTTGGATTGTATATGCAAAGTTTCCTTGTAACATTAAGAGGCTTTTGCCCAGAAACTTCTTTCCAATTCAGACCAAGTGAATTGCAGCACGTTGTCAATTAATAGACCTCATTAGCTGGAGATTCTGAAGTACTCCAAGAACCTACATTCAGAGAATGCCAATAAACACATTTCTGCCTGATAGCGAATTCATCCAGGCTTAGACTTTCACCCTCCCCCTGGGACTGGAAAGATAACACCCAGGATGATTTACAGTATTGGCCAACAAGAGGCTCTGCTGGCATGGTCAGCTGTGTGTAAGAGGGTCATGCAACTGTCCTCTCTGCTCAGACACAGCCAGGGATCTCTAACACCACCACAACATTCTTTGAATGTCTCTTTAAACCTAGCATTCAACTGTTTTATTTTAAAACACCAGCAACATGTCAGTTTAAAGGAAAACAGCAACTGGGGCATTTTAAGACTTGCTTCATCATATCTGCCACGACTCATTCACACAGATGGAGACTCCTTTCTTGAGCATTCCTTTTTAAGGTTCTTTTAAAAGTGTCTTGGTATGGGGAACTCTTCTGGACAAAAACCAGCATTAGAAATTAATATGAAAACACTCCCCCCAAAAAAATAACCATAAAAGGAGTCTAAGACTCTACATTTTAAAGATCTTGAAACTCCAAACTCTCAAAAACACACTCAGCAGATTGCTCTATCCTATAGAGAATATGTCCAGAAAAGCAGCAACCAGAGCCTGACTTTCCAGGCTCCCTTCACTTGTCTTTCATCCCATTTCCTCCTACCCTCCCATCCTCTGGTGGGAACAGACTGGCCTGGCCCTTTATCCTTTATTGTTACAAACATTCAGCAACATTTTACATCTGCTATTGAGAAACACCAAGGCTTGTTCTGATTTACCCCAGCCCTGCAGCACTCCTGAGTGCTGGGATCTAGGAGGTGGGGGGAGGACTCCTGTACGTCGAACACTCACAGCAAGTGCCTCTGGGTTCAGCATGCACTTCACTTCCTCCAGGAGTTAACGCCTGCAGAGCAGAAATGCTGTTTATCTTTGGCAGGCTACTATGGCTGAGGTCATTAAAGAAAGACATGTTAAAAGCATTTTGAGCAGTATCTTTTGTAGGCAAGTAAATTTAAACTTTGGCTACAGCAGAGCTGATAGAGCTGTCCTCAAGTCTCAGGCCAGATGGAAACTGGAGAGGCAATTTTTGCGATAGGAAATTTTCTTGGGAATAGGCAATGCTAGGAAAAAAAAAAGGCAAATCTGCAGATGAGTTAGAAATCAGGGCTGTATTTGAAGCCCGGGCACTACGAGTCAGCAATCAGAGCTGTTATTTGAAGCCCGGGCACTGCGAGTCAGCAATCAGGGCTGTATCTGAAGCCCAAGCACTGCGAGTCAGCAATCAGGGCTGTATCTGAAGCCCAAGCACTGCGAGTCAGCAATCAGGGCTGTATCTGAAGCCCAAGCACTGCGAGTCAGCAATCAGGGCTGTATCTGAAGCCCAAGCACTGCGAGTCAGCAATCAGGGCTGTATCTGAAGCCCAAGCACTGCGAGTCAGCAATCAGGGCTGTATCTGAAGCCCAAGCACTGCGAGTCAGCAATCAGGGCTGTATTTGAAGCCCGAGCACTGCACGTCAGCAATCAGGGCTGTATTTGAAGCCTGAGCTCTAAAAGTCACCAATCAGGGCTGTATCTGAAGCCCGAGCACTGCAAGTCAGCAATCAGGGCTGTATTTGAAGCCTGAGCTCTAAAAGTCATNCGAGTCAGCAATCAGAGCTGTTATTTGAAGCCTGGGCACTGCGAGTCAGCAATCAGGGCCGTATCTGAAGCCCGGGCACTGCGAGTCAGCAATCAGGGCTGTATCTGAAGCCCGAGCACTGCGAATCAGCAATTAGGGCTGTATTTGAAGCCCAAGCACTGCAAGTCAGCAATCAGGTCTGTATCTGAAGCCCAAGCCCTGCGAGTCAGCAGTCAGGGCTGTATCTGTAGCCCGAGCACTGCAAGCTAGAAATCAGGATTCCATTTGAAGCCCGAGCACTAAAAGCAGATAAAATATTTCCTACAATCTCAAGAAAACTTTGCATGAAAATTTAACCCATTATGTCATGTTAAGATAAGGTAAAGCTGTACACTAATTATGGGTCAAGTTATTTATGAAGATCAGCCTAAAGCAAAAATGTAATTTAAAAATTGACTTGATTTCATATCCAGGTATTTAGGGAGCTAGAGATAACCTGAGTTCCTTCTGACTGGGGGGTTCTCAAGTTGTGGTGGAACATTGATTAGCTATAAAAGCATAGCAAATACAAGCATAAACTCCAGAGAACAAATAAGAAATGCTGGGGAAGGGAATTGCGATGAAGATTCACACACACAAGCTAAGAAAAAGGAAGACTGTGTTGCTCTTAGCACCAAAGAAAAAGGAAGAATTCACCCAAGCCTAAGGCTGTTAATGACAAGGATGATGGCAATGCAGCAGCAAAGCTCTCCTTAGAGCATCCTGACAAAAAACAAAGCAGTGTGCATTAATCCAAGGAATGTGATAGATTTGAATCATCTCACAGAACCATATGGACACACACAGACCTACAGACACACAGATATCTGCTCTTCTTAAGGCTTCACTAGCAGCCCCTGGTTAGAGAAGGGCCATCTGCTCCCTACGCTGCAAGAGACAAAGAGCAGAGCCCCAGGACTTGGCTGCAGGAGGAAGTCAGCAGGCAGGGAGCGTGGGTGTGAATTTGCTGTGATTTAGCTACTCAGCACTAACTGCCCCTGCCCGTGCTCTTGGTGCTCAGAAGGGGAAAACCAACACATTTCATCCTCAGAAAGGAGCTGACCTAATTCAGGCAAAAGCACTCTTGAAGCTAACCTTGCACGAAATCACTCTTAGTAGGTACTGGAAGCATCCATTCAGGGGATTCTCACCAAGTAACTGAGCAGGCTGTAAATTCACCCTTGAGCTCTCTGAGTACTCCTAGCAGATAGGCCCTCATAAGCCCAGAACAGCAGCCAAACAAGCCCAGCACCAGTAAGAGTCACAGAAACGTCCAGTTTGGCAAAGCCCCTCGGGATCACCAAGTCCAATCTATAACCCTACTGAACAAGATTCACCTCAAACCGCATCCCTAAGCACCACATCCAAACAGCCCTTAAACACATCCAGGGTTGGAGACTCCACCACCTCCCTGGGCAGATCATTCCAGCCTCTGACCACTCTCTCTATGAAAAACCTTTTCCTAATATCCAAGCTAAACCTACCCAGCCTCAGCTCGAGTCCATGTGGTCCAAGGCTAGAAGTTTATGCAGCCTCCTCTTGGAAAAAAAGAATCACAGAATTGCTTTGGTTAGAAAAGCCTTTTAAGATCAGCAAGTCCAACCGTTCTCTAACTCCATCGAGTCTGGTGCAAAACCATGTCCCTCGGCACCACACCTCTGCATCTTTTAAACACCTCTAGGGAAGGGGATCAACCACCATTCTGGGCAGCTTGTTCCAGTGTTTGAGAACTCTTTCTGGGAAAAAGTTCCTTCTCATATCCAACCTAAATCTCCCCTCGATGCAACTTGAGGCCATTTCTTCTTGTGCTAGCACTTGCTCCTAGGGAAAACAGTCCGACTCGCACCTCACTACAACCTCCTATCTGCTCAGAGTGGCTCCTACAGAATCTGAGAAAGGAACTAAGTATTCAAAGTATTACAGAGGGAGAGATAAAAGCTGACAAAAGCAGAGATAGGAAGGGGGGGAAGCTGGGGATAGCATCAAATGCCTACAACTGTTCAACCATTAAACATGACATTTTATTTATCAGTAGTCATTCCAAGTCTGCATTTTAGGGGCTGCTCTTTAGGATGCAATTTATGCTCTGTGCATGTAGCCAGATTTCCACCACCCCCCCCCCATTTTGATCCTAAGGTGCAGTAGCCTGTGCCAAAAATGCCTTTGCCTAGGGCACTCGCCTATGTAGAGCCAGCAGCGCTAATAGACTCTGGAAGCACTCTCTGCTGACACTTCATACATCAGCAGCCCAGCAAATTGCACCTATTTTTTCCTTCAGTATTCTCTCTATATACACAAAATCTTGAAAAATGTCGTTTACACACACACAGAGAGACCACAATTAAGTTATTAGCACAGTTATTCAAGTCTCTTTAAACATCATCTCTGTCACCGGAGGGACTTTTCACCAACCCCCATGATCCTGAGTTTCTCAGGCCTCCACATCATTAGAATCTATTAGGCACCTTCATGTTAGCTCTGTTTTATTACATAACACATAATTATGCATTTCATTAACAGCATCACCAGGCATGGCACATCAAAGGGAGAAAGGCAGCTGCCCAGGAAATTCAAAAAGATGCAGTTTACTTAAAGCTCACTGTTAAAAAATCCTCCCCCTCTCTTTTCAATCAAATTGTGCTCAACACGTTTCAAAGGTTTTGCTTCAGCTCAGAGAACAGAGTCCAAACAACCTCATTAGAGGCTGCTGCTACAGTGAATATTCCCCGAATCATGTAAAAGAAAAGACTGTCAGCCTGCTACAGAGGGCAAATCAATGTTCTTGTGTCTACTGCAAACCTGCTTTGCAAGAGAGCTCCCTTCCTACTTGCAGCATACAATGACAAATGCAGAACAGCCTATCAAAAAGGAAACCAAACCCCCTGTTTTTCTAGCCAAATTCATTGTTCAGTGTTTGCTCAAATAGAAAAGCTGCCTGAACAAGTTGATCAGGGATCATCCATTCCAACCTCCCTGCCACAGGTATCATATCCCTTCCCACTGGATCAGCTTGCTCAGAGCCACATTCAGCCTGGCCTCAAAAATGCCCAGGGATAGGGCTTCCACCACCTCCCTGGACAATCTATTCCAGCGTCTCACAACCTCCATGCTGAAAAACTTCTTTCTAACATCCAATCTCCATCTCCCCTCCTCTAGCTTGGATCTCTTACCCACAGTCCTATCACTACCCATACCCTAAAAAAGGCCCTCCCCAGCTTTCTTGTAGCCCACTTCAGATACTAGAAGGCCACAATAAGGTCTCCTAGGAGCCTTCTCTTCTCCAGACTGAAAACCCCCAACTCTCTCAGCCTGTCCTCACAGGAGATGAGCTGCAACCCTCTGACAGGCTCCCAGAGGCTGCTCTGTGGAGATACCATGACACAATAACCTGCTACAGAAGCCTCTGTTTAGCACGAGCTTCTTCAAATTAAAGAAGTCAACTCCCGATGGGACTTCAGTATTTTAGGAGCAAGGAGTTGCCTTGGCATCAGATGTGTCTGAAATCAAGTTCTGATAGGAGAGCCAAGCTGGTGAAGGGTCTGGAGAACAGGGATGGGGAGGAGTGGCTGAGGAAGCTGGAAGTGTTTAGTGTGGAGAAAAGGAGGCTGAGATGGCTCATAGCTACCTGAAAGGAGGCTGGAGTGAGGTGGGGGTTGGGCTCTTCTCCCTAGTAGCAGGTGACAGAATAAGAGGCAAGGGCCTGCACCAAGGGAGATTTAGGAGGAAGATAGGGAAAAATTTCTTTGCTTCAGGAGTGGTTAGGAACTGGCACAGGCTGCCCAGGGAGGTGGTGGAGTCCCTATCCCTGGAGATGTTCCAGAAACCTGTGGCCATGGCACTTTGGGACATGGTTTAGTAGCTGTGGCAGTGTTGGGTTGATGGCTGGACTCGGTGGTCTCAGAGGTCTCTTCCAATCAAGACAATCCTATGATTCTAAAGACAAAATCTCCTTCCTTCCCGTGACATAAAGACCACCATCCTTGGCAGAAGCAAACTCTCCAAAAGAAGAATCTTGGTCATTCTCCACAAGTTACAAGAGCTCAACTTAAAGTCCTGGAGTTTGGAAAATATTTAGGAAAAAACAAGCAGCTGCTGGAGAAAGGCACAAGACAACATCTCTGAGAGTGAGTTTAACAGAGGAGTGGATGGGAAAGGACACGAAATCTTGGAACTGCCAGCCAAATCCAATAGTTTTGGAGTAGCAGCTGCACTTGGCACAGAACTGCAGTTCTGGGCAACTTCCCAGTCTTCATACTACCACATTGTATGGAAGAGCACACAGTCCCCCAGGAAAGCACCTTCCATTTCTCTCACGTACAACCAGAACTTCTCTCACTCCAAAGTTTTGCTGCTATTGATTACACACACCAAGGGAAAAAAAAAAACATTCATGGTCAAGAGAACATTTCACAAGGGTAGAAGCCTTGTACCCAGCAGGAAACTTTGGATCACTTTTTTTCTTGAAGCAGATGCCAGGAAGGTTGCAAGCTTGTTGTTTGATGTAAAGAACTATCCCCTCTTCACAGCAGTGAAAGAGTTGTTCACACAGCTTCTCTTGAAAACACAAGTTTGTGGAAATAATGTCTCCAAAGATGGAGTTGTTTGTGTTGTCACTGTGATTTTATAAACAATTAAGATCTGCATTTCGGCTTCTTTCATCTCCAGATTGTGACCTGCCGGCCCTTAGCAACCTGCATGTCGAGCACTTAAGTCACTCCCCTTCCTGCTTAGTATCTAGACAAACTATAAATTGAAATGCCATTCTGAGCCACTATTTTCATCTGGGATTACACCAAAAGAGACACCTTCTTCACATATTGACCCAGCTGAACACTCCCTGCCAGACATTTCCTTAATCTCTTTAAAACTAAACCAAAAAGATCCCTTTCCTGCACACTTCATCTTTGAACAAATCTTTTATTGTCCCAGGACTACATCCATGAACTCCCTTTACCATCTCTCCTTATCACTCATCACAGACTTTCTTAGATTGGAAAAGACCTTCAAGATCATTGAGTCCAATCATTAGTTTCACACTGACAAGACCTTGACTAACCTAAATCCCTCAGCACAACATCTAATCACTATGAATGGCTATGCTTGGAAAGGACCACCAGGATCATCCAGTCCAACCTTCATCCCAGCATCCTTCATCACTAGACCATAGCCTCAAGCACCACATTCACTCTCCTTTTAAACACCTCCAGGGATGGTGACTCCACCACTTCCCAGGGCAGCCTGTTCCAGTGCCTGACCACCTGCTCAGTAAAGAACTTCCTCCCAACATCCAACCTAAACCTCCCCTGATGCAACTTGAGGCTATTTCCTCTTGTCCTATCATTAGTAATTCAGGAGAAGAGACCAGCTCCAGCCTCACTACAGCCTCCTTTTAGGTAGTTGTAGAGGGCAATAAGGTCCTCTGTCAGCCTCCTCTTCTCCAGACTAAACAAGCCCAGTTCCCTCAGCCACTCCTCATAGCTCACGTTTGCCAGACCTCTCACCAGCCTAATCTCCCTTCTCTGCACCCACTCCAGCACCTCAATGTCCCTCCTATATTGTGGTGACCAAAACTGGACACAGTACTCGAGGTGGGGTCTCATGAGTGCTGAGTACAGCGGCATGATCACCTGCCTACTTCTGCTGGTTACACCATTTCTGATCCAGGCCAGGATGCTGTTGGGCCTTCTTGGCTACCTGGGCACACTGCTGGCTCATGTTCAGCCAGCTGGCCACCAACACCCCCAGGTCCTTTTCCACCACTCCTCTCCCAGCCTGTAGGTGACCACCATCCCTGCTGTTAATTTTTGGACAAATGGGATGCTGCAGTAGAGTCAACATAAATCTCTTTTAAAGACAGGATTGTCATGCCAGCCCCCAAACATGGTGCGTTCGAGTTCCCTCGCACTGCTGAAAATGCTTCCTCCTGGCAGCCCGAGGCGCACGGAGCCGTGCAGCACACCCTACAAAGGGCGGCACACCCAGCGTAGGTTCGCTGTGAGGATGTCCTGCCAAACCTCAGTGCCAGCAGGATTGCACAATTAGTGGGATTCTTCCTCTTCCAGCACTCAACCCCATTGACTATTCCAGGTAATTACAAGGAGCAGGCAGCCTCCAGCACCCTAGAGTTTAATTACTGCCTAGACAGAGCATGAAAAAATATCTTAGCAGAGGGCACGTACCTTTTCTCTTTAAGCAAAGTAGCTCTAATTAATCACGCTCCTGCACTGCTTCTTAATTTACCTTAATTCATAATGTTCAGTGAGACCTCATCCCAGTTCTCTCTGATGTGGATTTAAATATCTGTGTGAGCTTTGCTGAAGCCAACCAACGTTCTGTCCATGATTTCCTTCTTAAAAGACAGAACTTTTTTTTCCTAATTCCAAGAGCTAGCACAGCAGCAGGAGATTGCTAGAGAGAACACAGAAATACCCAGCACAGCTAAGTAACCCCTGGAAACATCCCAAAAATCCTCTGAGCCTCAGTCCTTGGGAACTTGGATAGGAGATGCTATACAAATGTTTGATGCCTTGTTTCGGCCCCTCAAGGCCTATAAATACACCTGTTTTGACAGGCTGTGGCAAGGGATGCAAGTCATCTCGGAAACAGCATAGGTGATAGCAGCATCTCTTGCCAAGATCCCCTGGAAAGATACCCACCAGGGATTTTTCTGTCATCTGGCTCTTCATCTTATGTACATAGCAGACACCAAACCCTGAAAGGAGGTTGGAGAGCTGACTGAATCTGTGTCTCAGGAAGGCAACGCTTGTGTGTGCTACGGCAAGTGACCCTTCTGTTACTAACACCAGCAAAACCGTGTGTGTGCCTTGCTGAATGCACCTAAATGTTCAGCAGGGTCACCTACTACTTCTTTTCAAAGCAAGCCCTTGGTACTCTATAACAACACAGCTAAGCAATCTTGCACTTTTTTTTAACCCACAGTATCACAGAACTCTTCAAATTATGATTCATAAGTATTTTTTGTTAAATAAGAGAGGCAACCACAATGAATCTCTGTCATATTGAAGTGATGCTGAAAGCAACACCTCCAGACTGCTTCAGGAAGAACCCTTACCTCAAGAGGACTCCTGGGTGGAAATGTAAAGGAGTTAGTGGGTTTCAGTCCAGTTTCCTGATGGCTGCCATCCCCACTGCCAAAGCTGCCCTTACAAATGTTCTTCCCCCTCCTAAAACGGTGGGGATCCTTTGTTGGTGTTAGGCATTGGTGATAGGTTGGACTGGATGATCTTAGAGGTCTCTTCCAACCTGGTTGATTCTATGACAATAGTATGGCTTCAGCTCCTGAGGTCTAGAATAGGCTGGAGAAGAAAGAGCCCCAAAACGACAGACAGCTGCAGACTGGACAGTAGACTTACCAAGGCTATTTGGTCAATGCTCTATGCCACAGGCTGCAAATTCCATTTCACCTCTAACTTCAGTAGGAGATTAGATCTTAAATATCAGAACAGAAAAGTTACAAAAGCTTGTTGCTGCCAAACGAGCATAGGTATTTCTTCCCCGAGCCTCTAGTTTCTGTAAGACATGCATTACAAAATCTGAGCTCCTGAAACTGTTCCACATCCCCTTCTCCACAAAAGCACAGCTTCACTTCTTTCATTTTCCAGACAGGCTACTGCCAAAAACCCACACGGTGCTTTTCCCCCAGCTGGAGCAAGTTCAACAGAAAAGAATAGGACTTAATGCACTTAACAGATTGCTGATTATGCATTGTTGCTCCAGTTACTCTGGGATTTACTTGAATAAGACCAGGGTTGGTACAACACTGCTCTGCATCTGCCCTTCTCTGTGAAAAGGTGACATCACTTGCAAGCAGGTTTGGAAACATCATTAAATAGACCATTCAAACACACCAGGCTCCTCCTGACAGGCAGAGCAAACACTTACCCTGTTCAGAATAACTGTCGGCTTGGAGATGTTGAAAAATTGTTTTGACTGGGGTTTAAACTCTTCATTAGAAAAAAAAGACAATCAGGCAGCTTAGCAAAAGAAAATTAGGCCCTGTCAAAACAACCTCTGCAGACCATCTCAGGTGTAATCAAAAACGTTAAGTGAGCTCTAAAGTATTTAAGCCTGACAGGCTGATGCATTAAACAACCTAGCACTAGAAGAACCTGCCAAATGAGATTCCAAACAATTAAGCACTTCCTCTGCCTGCTTTGAAAGAGACATGAAGTGAAAAACCTAAAATATTACACATTTGCTGCAGCTCCTGCAAAAGATTTTCCTTTCCCCACCAAAATCAGGTGGAAAAGCAACCAAGGGGCATTCTCTCCTGAGGAGTTAAAACAAAGACTGTGGCCCTGTGGAGAATCCTGACCAAAGCCGAATTCAGGACTGAGTGACCTCACTGGAAGAGTTGTACTGAGTGGCTTTTAAGCATATGAGGAGAGAAGAATTTGAATGTGTTGAGTGGGCACCTTCTGGTGTTACCCTTCTGGTAAGGGCTCCAGAGCACATGTCTTTGCCACCAGCTAAGCAGAAAGTGCTCCCCAACCCGGAGCACCTACACCTGTACTCATTTAAAGCCAGGGTCAAAATCTTCCCTGTGCCAACACAGCACAACCGATGCTGTTACTTTCTCACACAGGAATGCCTCTCCTGACGGACAGCTGTGTGCTGCTCATTATTTTCTCTCTGGAGCATCAGGCTACAGTTGCCCCATAAGCCAAATGTCCCTTTCCATGCAGGTCTGTGCTGCCAAACTGCACCGTGACGATGTGTCCATTTTTAACAGTCAGTTCTTTCCCTTGTCTTTGTTCCCTCCCAGTATTGCAAACAGTCTGCTACACAAAGAGGAGAAAGGGAAAAGTATGACTCAAGCCTTCCAAACAAATTCTCTTTTCTTTGAGCACAAGTCAGGCTGAGGAACAGCATGTGACAGGGGCAGTATAGCCACAGTAGCCTGAGGTTAGTCTTCATGTTACATGATCTGAAGTACCAGACAACTCCACTCCAGCTATCTCTACAGCTGTGCAACTCCCTCCTTTCTGAAACTAGGCACTGCTGCTTCACATGGCGCACCAGTAACTGCAGAAGTCACCTCCTGCTGCCAAGCTCACCAGCTGACAACAACCTAGGTGATCTGTGCCAGTTTGGGGGTGTTAGGGTTCTTGATTTTTTCAGAGATGCAAAGAAGCAGCTCAGATCTGGCTCCACAACCTTGCCTGAAACACAGCCTACAGGTGCTCAAGAGGTTTTCCATAATCACTCTTGCTTATTATAAAATCAGAAGAGAGCCATCATTAGGACAGGCCCCACTGGCTACCTCTTCTCCGCAATCTTTTACTCTTCCATGTGCTCTCACAGCTTCTCATCAGTGCCCAGCAGCATTCAGTCTTGCTTATCCCAGCAGTACACCTTTAACACACACTCACCGTCACCACTCTGCAAGTTCTGGAGTCAGTTTTATTCCACTTCCAAACGTAACCAGGGAAGGCACTGAAACTGCCACAACAGAACAGGCTGCTCTGCCCACCTTGAGCAGAGGGGAGGCCATGCCCCTCCTCAGGGGTTTGCCTCTCTCAGGACCTACAGTAGGAGCCTCCTTCCCACCAGCAGTCCAGGTTCAGCCCAGCAGCTGCTGGGTTGTGTAACAACTTGCTCCTGTTTCAGCTGGGTCCAATAATCAAACAGGGATTTCTGGCACCCAGCCCCCATTCATCAGAGCACCCAGTTACAGGGGGCTTTTAATTCAAGATGATGATAAATGCCTCAAGGCTGGAAAAAAAAAAGATAGACTTATTGTGGTAGCTTTTGTCCTGGAGAGAAATCATTTTCTTGAAATTTGGGGTGTGGGGGAACTATTGGCAACACTCTGAAGGTTCCAAAGTTAAAAATATAACAAAACTTAATGGTTTCAGATGCTTTTTTGGTGACAGTGTAACTGAAAAATGTCTTTAATTTGGAAACAAATTAAATTTGGCCAAGAACTGGCACACCAGCCAGCCCAACTGCATTTTGTTAGTTGAAAAAAAAAAAATTAAACCCAGATAAGATATTGCAAATTAAAAATAACTTCTGCACATTAAATTCCCATGAACTTTCATTAAGGTTTGTATTACACGTCCCAGATGCACCATTTCGTGGTGTAATACACTAGATCTCTTTATTTATAAAATACCTCTAAAGCTACTGAAAGCTAGAGCCAGAAAAATGACTATATAAAAATGTTATCTTCTCACATTACAGCTCCATTCCCAGTGTGTGTATTGTAAACCAGGGAAGCAGTCTCCGCTTCACTATGTCAGAGGCACAACTGAACTTCCTGTAAGAGGGATGCCAACTGAATCCGTGTACAGCTCACTCACCTCTGTTCATTTGACTGATAAAGACCTGGTGCCAAAGTTGAAACAGCTGCATCAGAGGTAAAGCTGGATCCTTCTCTGGTTTGTGAATCACCTACAGACCATCCAGCTGCCCCATAGCTGCAGTTGTTCTTTACAAGTGATGAATGAATGAATCAGAGGGGACCTGTTTGGACTTTCTCAGGCTGGGTTCACAAGGCTGTCATGCAGAGACAAAAAAAATATCTCTCTCTATATATATATATATATATATGTATGGTTTCCCTTAATTTTTCCCTACAAGCATACTCTTTTGTTCCAGTGACTTGACTAATTGCTTACCATCCCTACAGAGCATAATTTTTCAGGTTAAAACCTGAAAAGCTTTCATTTGGAATGGTGTTTTGGCATCTCTTGAGTATGTTAAACTTGGATTTGGCTTGGCTTCTCAGATTAAACTACATCTCCCACAATGCATCATGTATGGCCCCCTCCTTCCTCTATCACACCTAGAAAGTCTCCTTGTTTCACAGGAATTATTTCCTTCTTTACACAAAAATGCTGACATCAAATACAGAAGATTACAGTGAGGCAGCTCAATTTTTCCCCTATATTTCTGCTTCTCAAATGGAACAGAACCATAGGATTGTTTTGGTTGGAAAAGACCTTTAAGATCATCCAGTCCAACCATTCTCTAACTCCACTAAGTCTGGTGCTAAATCGTATCACTCAGCACAGAATCTCTGCTTCTTTCAAAACTCCAGGCATGAGGATTCTACCACCTCCCTGTCCAGCTTTTTGATGGAATGTCCAAGGCCTTTTAAAACCAGATGAGAATCACAGGATGTCAGGGGCTGGAAGAGACCTTAAAAGCTCATCCAGTCCAACCCCCCTGCCAGAGCTGGATCACCTAGACCACATCACGCAGGAACGTGTCCAGGCAGGTTTTGAGTATCTCCAGACAGGGAGACTCCGCAACCCCCCTGGGCAGCCTGTTCCAGTGTTCTGTCACCTTCACAGGGAAAAAATTCTTCCTTGTGTTTAAATGAAACTTCCACCCATTGCCCTGTGTCCTGTCATCGGGAAGGCCTCATTGTCAAAAATAGGACAGAATAGAAGCTCTGATGGTATCTGACACCTCCGATTACCAAGGGAAAATTCAGAATTTGTATTTGTTTAAGCATTTTCACAACTGTTCTTTCTGCTTGCCATCATCTTACTGCAAAGAGATCAAAATACAGCAACACAGCTCTCTTGGGAAAAACTTGCACTAGGTAGGCAGGCAGATTTCACACAGAAAATCAAACACAAGACTTCTAAACTAACATATCACTGTCCTGCTCTTCTTAGAGCTTCCCTCTGGTTAGTTGGATCAGTTGGCTCTGCTGTACTCTCACTTCATGTCTGTAAAACAAGATGTGTCTATAAGTGTCCACAGCTGATGCTCTGCTTAATTATCTTGTGAAAGGACTGAAACTTCTGGAGAGTTGTTCTCACAGAGGAAGTGGGAAGGGTAGCCACAGAATCTGCAGCAATAGATCCTGCCTGACCTGAGGTAAGCACATCTTGCCTAAACTATTAGTACTGAAGAAACAAGAAAGGTGAGAGGTTAGGGTTTCATTCTCACTACCTGCTGATGCAGTTGTTTTGTTGCCCTCCTGTAACACTGCTGTAAAGCATGTCAGGAGTCTACATTACAACTGAGGTATCCAAATTACACCAAAAAATGGATATTCTTTTTGGTTTCATAATGGAATGCGTAGAACAAATACACCAAATTCCCTAGCTGTAAGACAGTGGTCACGTACAGCAGTGTGGTTTATTACACACAGTGCCCTCCCACTGTGCCTGCCTTGCTGTAGCATAAAGCACAGACAAACCTCACCTCTGAGCCTTCAATCCCATCTTATGAACCAGAAATTTTTACACACAGCTTGTTATTTCTGCCAGACTGAGGACCTGGACATCAACCAGCAACTTCTCACCATGCTTCAAACCCCCATCAGATGGCCATTTTATTTCCGTACCAATACCATGCCCATTAACAGAAGCCACTCATTCACAGCAGCCAGAGCAAGAGACTCAAGGACAGACTTGAGGTGATTTGATCCCCTACAGAGGTTTCCTTTGGGTTTCCGTACAGACATTGCATTTCCCCTTCCAAATCCTAAGGGATACTCTGTTTTCTCCTTTACATCTGTCTAAAGCCTGATATTTCAGTGTTCTGCACTCAGAGGTGCGTTTGAGTCTTAACCTTTTCAGAATTAACTGCATTCCCCGTGTCCATTAGAAGAGATTCCTTTGAGAAATAAATTAAGCCAATAAATGATGTACTGCTTTAATTCTGTTTGAACAGAAGAGCCAAGAAAGAGGAAAGAGTCTGGGTTGAGGAAACAAAGGATGCAAACGGGTGTAAATCAAGCTTCTCTCATCTTGCTAATCAGGGCATCACCAGTGCTGCACCAGAACACTAATCCTAGGCTAGCCCAGTGCCACTTTCCCTCTTAAACCCTTGCAAGGCAGTGTTATTGAGAGACAAACCCACCCCCCCACACCCCCC